>VUYV01000093.1:877903-984691 GCA_008711295.1 Anarhynchus alexandrinus | reverse complement strand
TTTCTTTTCTCGCTGACATACTTAAAGAAGGATTTTTTGTCTGTCTTAATGTCCCTGGCCAGTTTTAGTTCTATCTGGGCTTTAGCTTGTCTAACCTGATCCCTGGCTGCTCAAACGATTCCTCTGTATGCAGGCAGCTAGGCGAGTAGGGTTGGGCAGCAGTTAAGATAAAGCAGGTCAATGCATGTATGTGTCAGAGCTCTGCGGTATGTAAATGGCTTTCAAAGTGGTGGGTACACTACAGTTGAGGGATAGATTAGATGGACTCACATGTGAGCAGCAGCTGCACATACTCAGTTTCCCAGATCTGTCCTAGGCTTTTTTGGGGCTGAGTCAACCAGTTGTGCACATATGTGTCATGTTATGCACGGTGGTGTTCTGTCTTTTTGTTTTTATTGACTCCATATTATCTGCTATAAATTCTGATTTTGCAATGATGAATCATCTCACTGCCTTCTACAATCTCCCGTCCGTGTGTTGCAAGACAGATTTAAATTCAGTCAGTGCCTACTGACATCATCTCAGTTTGTTTTTATTTTCTGCGATGCCACCCTTTAATGCACAGCGCTGTTTACCAACAGAGCTCTTTTACATGCACAGGAAAGTTACTACTCAGTCGTTCTTCCTTTTCATCCTAAATTCTTTAGAAACACTGCTGTTTCTGAACATCTCCAACCAAAAAGGTCCCCACAGAGCTTTCTTCTTTTAAATTCAAGGGTATGGTGAGGTTTGAAAGTAAGTCACCTACCTGTGTTCACCCAACTGGGTCAACAAAACCTTTCTTTTGCTGCTCTGCAGCTGCAGGAAGTACCTCATGTGAGACTGCTGGGGACCTCTAGTTGCTCACGATGAGTTGGGAGGGCAGTGGGTGTCTTGTGTCTTTCCCAACACACAGTGCTCTATGCACTGAGGCACACGCATTTTGAAGACTTCTTCTGCAAAGGAAGGGAGCAGAGTTGGGGGAGAATAGTTTTTAACAGCCTCTGCCTGCAGTCCAACCCCCTTTTTTTTAATTATACCAAACTATGATTTGGAGCAATATCAATTTCAATATGGATGCAAATCTCCTGCCGATCTCCTCTCAGCTGCGGGGCTTGGCCTGGCAAATATTTCTTCTGTGCGCCATCATGCAGAGATCTGCCAAGTCATGTTAACACCCTTATCTGGGCAAATGTCCCTTCCTTGACACATGTAACACTTCGGGGAAAACGTCAGCCTGAAAGCTTCAAAATCAATTGAAAAAAAATCAGTATAATCAGTTCCCAGGGTACCTCCAAAATACAAGTGTTGCAAACAGAATTGGAGGGTTAGATTTCTTTGATTTTTCAGAAGCTGCCTGACTTGCTTGTTATCGTCCCAGTCCCCTCTTTGCATCTGTGTGTATATCTACAGCAGTGTATGCAGAGATAGACATATTTTATCTTTTTTTTTATCTTCCTCCAAACTGCAGTTCTCTCAGCAGTATTTTGTTTGATTTGCACAGCAAAGTGTGTTTTTTTCTGCGAAACAAGCAAAATAGGTACGGAGTCCCATGCTTGTATCTGGGTTACACCATTTTATTTATATGTACTTTTAGCTTTATTTTTATGCAATTTCTTTTGGTTCTCTGCTAATATGCATACTGTGCTGCTAATCTTTATGATGATTTTTTTTTTTCCTGAAAATGCTTAGCCAGTACAGAACTCTGACCTGTCCACCCACAATGGTAAAGACATATACTCTCTAAGACAAACTCTTTTTTTCTGCTTGCTCTGATTTAGCCTAACCATCTGCATAATGCACACCTATTTTTTGTATCTCATTGCTGCTGTGCTCAGACAGAGTGGTGAACTCTCTGCACAAGCACATCATCAGGCCCTTTCCAGGTCTCTTTGCAATTGTGGTTTTCAGCAAATTGCCCTGAACCATATGGGAACAGCAGAGAGCTTTTCACTCGTCTCCAAAGAACCTGAAGTCCTACTGTTTGTTTCTTACCAGACATCATAGGATATCACTCTGGAGCTCAAAAGGAAACATGTTAATGTGTCATGAGAACTTCGTATGGCGAGTCAGTGTAGGCCATTTGCATGTCACGTTATTTCACAGACCTGAGACAATTTTAAAAATCTCTTGGTGGAGCGCACATGCCTCTCCCCGAAGTGCCTCTTGTGCTCCTTGGCCTGAGCTGCACCTTCTTTGGAAAAAAGTGAGTACAGTTCCACTAAAATAAACAGTGACATAGTGTTTTCTAGTAGGTAAAGATCTGCTCGTTCTTTACATAAATAAATGCAAAAGACTGCATTCCCTGGCCTTGTCTGTCACTTTGCAGCATACAGTGAAGAACTTAAGGGCAGATGGAAAGCATCTGGAAGTAGAGTTTTAACTATATGAGGAATTCTTTATCAGAAGAAAGCTGGAGAAAGCTCACACCTTCTGCAATAATTTCCCCAGCTGCTGTCTTGCCACGCTAACTTGTAACTGTAATGGATATCTCAGGTAAAGGACTTCACCCTCTTCACAGCAGATTTCCAGTAAAATATCACAGAATCACAGAATGGTAGGGGCTGGAAGGGACCTTCAGAGGTCATTTAGTCCAACCCCCCTGCCATAGGCAGGGACACCTCCCACTAGACCAGATTGCCCAAGGCCACGTCCAGCCTGGCCGTGAACACCTCCAGGGATGGGGACTCAACAACCTCTCTGGGCAGCCTGTGCCAGTGCTCTGTCACCCTCAAAGTAAAGAAAATTTTCCTCATGTTGAGATGGAATTTCCTGTGTCCCAGTTTGTGCCCGTTGCCCCTTGTCCTGTCGCTGGGCACCACTGAAAAGAGTCTGGCGCCATCCTCTTGACAGCCGCCCTTTAGATATTGATAAACATTGATGAGATCCCCCCTCAGTCTTCCCTTCTCCAGGCTAAACATCCCCAGGTCCCTCAGCCTTTCCTCATAACAGAGACGCTCCCATCCCTTGATCATCTTTGTAGCCCTCCACTGGACTCTCTCCAGTAGTTCCTTGTTTTTCTTGAACTGTGTATCTGTACCTGTGCACATATACATGTGAAGAGAGTGAGTGCTTATTCATGTGTGTGTTTTGCATGACGGGAAGGTCAGTGTGTTATGAGACCTTAGTGGGTTTTGACTGATTGCTTTGTCCTCACTTACTCTGTTGTGACTCCATCAGCTTCTCTGGTACAGAACCAATATACCTAAGCATGCCACTAAACAAAAACTTGTTCCCATGCTTTGTTATACAGTGTGACACAGAGCAGAAACAAACTGATCCTGAAGCCAAACATGTGGTATGGGTTGTGGTTACAAAGATGAGTGATGAGGACAGCACCCTCCAATTACTCCAGTGGTTTCTGGTAAATCTTCCCCCCCCCCACCCCTCCTTTTTTTTAAAATTATTATTAAAATTATTATGAAACACTCCATTCCTCTTCACATCCTGAGCAGTGAACCAATAGCCAGAGATATTTCGTAACACTGGTGAAGATTTACACTACCAATCACCTTTTTGTGACAGCAGTGTTTTGGGTCTTGCCAGGCACGAATGTGTCTGAAGCTTTGCTGGTGCCATGTGCTGGACAGGCTGCCCCGGTGAGTCTGCTGGCAAGTCCATCAAGAGCTGCTGCCTGAAAAAGTGAAGCCTTGATGCATGTGGGGGGTTTGGGATCTTTTTTTTTTTTCTTCTTTGACTGTGTTTTAAAGCTAGCCACAGTTTCCTGTGCAACTTGAACTCAGTGTTCGCAGCATGCCCCAATGTCATTTCCGTAGGACTCAACGTGTCAAAAGCCAGGTTGGTGCGTGCAGCCTGGCTTTCCCCTAGCGCCTGCCTGCCGGTGCCAGCATCCATCGGGGATGGAGGTCCCTGCTCCTGGTGTTCAAAGCCACATGTGGGTCTCTGGTGGTACACAGCAGGAGGCTGTCAGAAGTTTGACAGCAAAAAGCCATAAAAACGTGCTATTTGGGGCTCTTGGACTCATTGCTTCAAAATGTCACGGAGATAAAGAATTTAGCAAGATTCAAATTTGGGTTGAGCGTTACAGGAAAACGGGACTGTTGAGAAGTAAATAATCAGAAAAATATTTGGAAAGGTTGCAAAGTGCCAAGTTTTGAAGATTTAAACCAGTCTTTATGAGCTGGCAGCACGTCTCTGAGGGGAACAACGTATCCTGCCAGGAGTTTCTTGCAAATGCTGCTAAATGACCACTGTCAGAGTCAGCTGATGGGGTCTGTTTAAGCTGACCACTGGCCTGATCAATTTTTAGGTACCGAACAACAGAAAATAAGATTACATCAGAGATTAATCCATGTTATATAGCTGTGACCACAACTAATGTGACAGACAAGATGTACAGTTGCAGCAGAGAAAGCAAAACCATTTTCATGAAAAATAGAATGTGCCAACCAAGAAATGACTCAGTCTTTGCAGCATTTCAATAAAAATATCTTTGAGGCTCTGCATGGACCCACCTACACTCATATATAGTGTGAGTAGCTTAACTTGCCTCACAATCTCGAGCCAAAAGGAAATCACTCATTAAAGGAAAAAATGGTAAACATGATTTAAGCACTTTTGAAAGGCACTGTGCTGATAGCAAAGCGCTTTGCTATCCAGAGAGCAAGCGCAAAGTGGATGGACAGATTTCCCTATACTGGCACAGTAACGTGCCTTGCTCTGGTCCCAAGATACCCACCCGGGGGTGGGTTTTTTTTGGCTGAGGAGACCAGGCAGTGCCTGCTGTAGCCCATGATGTGACCGATTATCCTTCCCTTACACCCGAACTGAGCCTGCAGGTGCTCCCATCACCTACTGGGCCTCTCCCAGGCATCAGCCCCCTCCATTTGGGCTGGACCAGCTTTGCCCTAGTGACCCAGGGAGCTGTTTGTATCCCATTTCTAATGCCTTGAAACAAAACCCTCTCCTTGCTCAGCTGCCACGGGAGCATCGGTTCCCCATGGTCCCCCAGTGCTTGCTCAGCAGCACTGCACGCTGCCCCGGCACTCTCAGTGCATCCCTGATAACAAGCCAATTTGCACATTACAGCTGGTGGCCCCTCCGTTTGATGTCCAGCAGCATTCAGCGTTTTCTCTCTCATCCTGGTGACCCTCCCTCTGCCAAACTGTAGCTCCAGGTAGATGGGGACCCTGTGCACCAGGTGGGAACCTACAAGGACATTTCCACAGCAAGGAGCCGTGGAGGCTGCCATCTCCTCTCACCAGAGGAGAGCTCAGCATTGATGGCCACCACCCATACATGGCCAGACCGCTGACAGCCCCACCGTCCATGGCCTGGTGAAAACACCCTAGCCTTTCCTTATCAGCAAGGTGGGCCTAGATAAATGCCAAAGGACAGAAGCATGACAGCAGCTCAAATGGAGAAAATACGTCCTGCTTATCGTTACAGCTCTCAGTAACATCAAGGCAGCTTGGCTGAAGTTCAGCTCTTTACTCCAGCTTTCATCTGTGCTGTCATGCTCATTCTCATCTTATCTGTAAAGGTGTTAAACAGATTTTCCATCTCACTTTGTGGTTTTGACACTTGTATGATGGGGTTTTTTCCCTGTGCTCAGGTTTTCCCCAGAGCTATGATCTCCCCACACAGCTCAGGAAGCTAAAGATGCTTAGTTTGGAGATCTGGGTCTCCCTGCCTCAGCCACCCTGACTGGTGTCATCTAGCCCTGTTGTAGCTAAGGAAACCATGTATGTAGCAAGCTACTTCTTTTTTGTGAAAGAATCTGTCCTCTTCTAGGCTTAGGGTGAGAGTTTTAACAGCCATTTAACTTTGCTCTTGAGGAATCGGAGATCTCTCACTTTGGTAGGAAAAAACTCTACAATTCTTTTCACAATTCCACTCTGATTTACCTATTCACACCCTTTTTTAAGATAATCTAGACTGCCATACATAAATTACTATGGTATAGTAATTACTACTCGATATAAAAAAAGGGACAACAAATACAGAAAACTATTTTTTTCTGTCTTCTTGCTTTTAGTGATGTCTCTTCCCTCAGCATACTTGTGACTCTTATTGTTGCACTGTCTGCTTCCCAGCTCAGTAGATAGAGTCCAGAAGCCTGCTGAATTAGGTAAGTGCACGGTTATTTTTAACCCAGTTGAACGTTACACGTTCGTATGGCATGTTGTGCAACAGATATACACTGGTGTCATATGACATTCTGTCCAGACACTTGTCCTAAATTTAGCTCTAAATTTAACCTGAGAGATGTAGGGCAAATAATTAAATGTCAGCCCTGCAAAACAAACCTGTTGCATTGTGATTTGATTAGTGAGGCAGGCATAAACCTCTGCTCCTCTCTCATGTGTGCTCAAGGCAGTCAGTGCAGGACAATGAAGCGTTCTCAGTGGCAGTATAAAGGACAGTTAATTTGATCAGGGCTTCAGATATGGTATTTATCACACATGAATTTGACCGCACAGCTAAAACTGCGTTGGGTAAATGGAGATGATGGTGAAGTGTCCTCTAGCACAGTCTGTTCTGGCTCTTTTCCTGCTCTTGTCTGCACAGTAACCGATGATGTCCCAGTCCTTGCCGTCCCATCAGGGGGAGTAGGCCAGTGTAGCACAGCAGGAGTCAATGTGGATGACAGCTTGTCCTGCTGCTTTGAGTTTCTGAGCCCCACGGCAGCAAACCCATTTCCAGTTGGGGTGGCCAGAAGCCATTCATCCCAAGCCAGGCTGGAGCCCATCTCTCAGGAACCAAACCCACCTTCTCCTCCCTGGGACTGTGCACAGGAGGGTCCTGCTCTGCATTGCCACTCGGGTAGTGCCCACCAGCCTTACTTTAACTCCAAGCATGCAGAGAGTTGTAAGTCCTTGAACTTCATTGTGCACAAAGTTACGGGCATTTCTGCAAGCTGCTGAATGTAGGTAGGGCCATCTTTTGTTTTTTGAGGGCTATTTATTTGTGGCAATAGTAAAGCAAAGACAGATCCATATCTAGAAAGCCTGCTGTTCTCATGTCATTGAGGGAAGGGAAGGAGAGCAATGCAACAGGTCTTATTGCACACAGCAAGCACAACAGCTAGAAACAAATCAGTCTTAAAGGAATTAGAGGGTACCAGAGAAATGCATCAAAAGTTTGTTCACAAACTAGTCCAAGGGATCGAATGGAGAGGTAAACACCCATTGTATGTTTCCAAAGACTGCTTAAAAAAAACTGTGGAAAGGTTGTTTCCCATAAAAATTGGTTTCACTTTTCCATCATTGCTGTTTTGGAGTCGCTGTTTTTCCCAGGACCTTTGGTACTCACAGCAGCTTGTGTCTCTTGTTGCCATTCTCATCCTCCCACTGCCCTGCAAGAGCCTCGGAGCAATAGGGTTGCAGCAACATCTCTGAATTTTGTGGATTTTGTAAAGGTCAAGAAAAAGACAAGTCTTTCATTAGAATTCTTACTAACATACATAAGATAAGATAAATGATATTTGCACAGCAAAGAGTAACTAAAAGATAATGTTTATGCTTTCCCTCTTCCTCCAAGGAACATGCATTTGTTTATGTAGTCTTTGGGTTGTGTTCGCTTCGTATTAGCATTTCATGTTCCCTCTGACTGATTCCTCTTTCAGTTTGAGTCGATGGATGTGACCTTATGATGACATTTGCAGAGAGGCAGTGACTGCGGTAGCTGTACACTCTTCCAAAGCTCACTGGTGGGGCAGGTCCGGGCTGAGTCATCAGATACCTGAAATAGGGCTTGGGACCCCGGATACTGGGTGTTCCCCTTTGTGGTCATGCCGTGTTTCCAGAGGAGTAAGGACTCCATTTTGTTTGCATCTGAAAGGTAAAAATTTTCTGTGAGGAGCTACCGTGCAGAGGTGGAAGTTGTACACTGAGCCGAAGCCCACCCTGACTCGGGGGCTTGAGTCAGGAGCCGTTAGCATGGGATAAATTCCTCCGGAAATGGGAACTGTGTCCTGAGAAGAGTGATCTCAAAACACCTCCTTCTTTGCAGCACTGAAGTTCTTATGCAGCAGAGTCAGCAAGAAGCCATGTATATTGTGTTCCCTACCCCTGGGCATGCGTGACATCCCGCACCTTTTCCCATACAAGTGCCTCTGGCTCCATGCCTCTCTCAGGGTGCTGGGGCCAAAGCAATCATTAGTTTTTGCAAAGGAAATTGAAACCATCTTCCCCTGTGGGAGTTTCTGTCTTCTCGTTATTTGAACATGGGTTGTGTAGCAGGAGGCGCAGGAGGGTTTGCTTTTGGCACTGGTGTTTGCATTTAATCTTTGGGAGTCTCTGACGGAAGCACGGCATGGCAACACTGAATGCAAAGCTCTGCTCGCCGGAATGGGATTGCAAAAGGTACAGAGATGTGTGCCCCAGGTCTGTGCTCTCAGTGAAATACGCCACCCAAGACATCTTGCTGTCTTTCTACAGTAGGAAAGTTCAGACAAGATATAAGTAACACGGGAACGGTTCCAGGTAATTGGTGCAGAAAGCAGTATGCTGTTCTGTGGCAAAGTATTAAGAGGATTTTCTGTCCAGCGACCGTTACTGTCACAACTAATCAGTATTTTCTTCCTTTCAGAACAGCCACCCATGAGCCAAGTGTTCGGGTGGAGTAGAGTTACTCATCGTCGGTAGTCATATGGACAAGGATAGAGTTTGTGTTAATGTCCATTCTCACCTGCATTTCATCATGTTTTGGCA
Source organism: Anarhynchus alexandrinus (assembly GCA_008711295.1). Lineage (NCBI taxonomy): Eukaryota > Metazoa > Chordata > Aves > Charadriiformes > Charadriidae > Anarhynchus > Anarhynchus alexandrinus. The sequence continues at coordinate 976,037 of VUYV01000093.1, read as the reverse complement.
CATCTGAAGCAGCTCTGCACACAGAATGAGTCTGTTACAAGCTCAATGGTCTATTGGGATGCACAAATGAACTTTGTTTTTTCCCCAGCATCAGTTGCCTGATTCAGTTTTGTCTTAAAACAAAACAGCACTTAGTGGAACTGAAGGGCTACTTAATTCAACTAATGGAAATTGGGGCTCTGAACAAACCCAAAACTTAAGGAAATGTGCAGTGTGCTTTCCTAATCTGACTTCTGCTCACTATTTTGAGGAAACATGAAGAATAAAGCAAATCTTGCTGTTTATTCCTCTGTTTATTACTTTCATGTGGTCATCCTTCCCTGTCTTCTCTCAGATTCAAATCTCTTTTATTGTGCCCTGTTTGTGAGACCCTAGCTGACTCCCCCGTCAGCATGAGTTAGCTTTTTCCATCATTTCCTATTTAAAGAGAAAGCAAAAAGATCTAATATGCAGTGTTTGAGTTTGAAATCTGTCCTGGAAGATGGCGTAAATTTATGTATTTATTTTTGCAGGTGACATTTTGTAATCTCTCAGAACGTCTCGGGGTTAAGCTGAAAATGCAGATCCATAACTACGTGTGCCTCGGGGGAAATATTAACAAATCTGATGCAATGCTAATAAATCATAATGGTTGTTTTTATTATGCTTTGGATGCGTTGTAATAGAGCCACAACATTGTTTCATTGCAAAAAAAAATCAACCCCCAAATGTATGATTTCATTCCTGTATAGTAATATTTCTGTAATTAATATTTCAAACTTCTATGAGGTCGTCCTCTGTGGATACCAAAGAATTTCAAAGATACTAATTAAATAAGGTCTTATTTGGTAATCTCTATCCTTATAAGTAGTCTTGTTGGCCTCCCATCTGCAAGGAATTTTGGACTCTTCCCTAAAGTTAATGCGTTTGATTATTTCCACTTCACTAGTGTAGAAAATGAGACACAGAGGAGTTAAATGATTTACTCAAGACAAAAGAGAGAGTTAGTGGTATCTGAAAATAGATCTTCTGAAGCAGAGTCCTGCACTTTTATTGGAAAACGGTGCAGCAGCATTCATAGGAGCTCCAAATACACCAAAGGGGTGCATGGGCCTTTGCAAGGAAACCCCGGAACGTGGGAGGGAAGGGAATTGCAGTGTGCTTGGTGTGAATGGCGTGGGGAACCACCTGCAACTTTCATAGCTGATGGGACCTTCAGCCCCAGTATCTTTCTCTGTACTCAAACAGTGCCTCCTGAAAGACATAGGCAGCCTTGCCTCTGCCATATGTGACTCTGCATCACAATATCAGCACTTTTCCTTGAGTCCAGTGGGACACCAAGCCGGCCACAGCAGTGCCAAGGGTGTGGATCCAATGAGACTGACAAAAGACAAGCAGCAGTGTTAAATGTGGGAGATGTTCACTCTTGGTTTTAAGCCAAGGCTGGTTACAATCTTAAAGTAATATCAGGAAAAAAAGTGCTGGGTGTTGTTTAAAAGTCACAGAGGGTTGGCTGATATGTTTTCAAGGACGCAAGAGTTTCATGCCCTCTTGGTGACGACATCCAGGGCTCCTTTGCCTGCCACAGTACCTTCTGAATATCCTTAACTTTGGACAAAACAAGAGCCCTAGCACTAGTTATGAGGGGCAGATGGTTTTGCAGGCAGCAGAGAAGGTGGTCATGTCACATACTGGCCATCCTGTCATGCTGGAGCAAGTTGGATCAAGGAGCAAGCATGGAGAGGGAACGATGCTGGTCCTGAAAGACCCTAAAAGCAAAGCAGGTGAGTTGGAAGGGATCACCTATTAGTGGATGATATGGTCTTGCTAAATTGGTTCCCTTCAAGATGGCTCTTGTTAAGCCTTAGCCAGGGGGTGTTTATGCGCTGAGAGGGTGAGTACAGACAGCCTGAGGCTTGACAAGGTACTCGGAAAGGAAACCAGACCCATAGCAATCTAGGCTTTATTCTCTTTTTATGCAATGCTTTGCCATGGGAACCAGTGAAACAAAGGAGCTGAAGGAAAAAGCATAGGCATCGTTTTGATACTGTATTATACTGTTTCCCTTCATTCATCGTGTTAGCTGGACAAACACATAGAAACCTTCCCAAACAGAGCATTATCCCCATGTTCCAACTAATCCAACAGTGAAAATTCTCCTGTATGTGCCTGACTGTTTTCTTCTAGCTCATCCCTGGATCAGTGCTATCTCTCCCTTGGCCAGCTTGCCCTCTGCCAGATGTGGGGAAGATGGCTACCATTTCACATTAATGGCCTCGAGGAGTCTGAGAGAGGGTCTGTCCTTCACGTTTACATGGTACGAGAGCAGTTCTTTTCCAGTAGTAAGCTCTTACAAATACTACTTGGAACAGGTTCACAGCTGCTTTTGTCATCTTTTGGAATCCTGAAGCCTCAAACTTGCAGCCTTAAAAATATACGAACCACTCTAAAACATCAATAAATAATACCCACGTAATGTTTGTCTGTTTCGTTTAACAAGCAGCAGCTAAGAGAAAAGTAAATTGAGCTCCCTTCTCCCCAAGTAAATAAAACTCTCCAGGACAACATATTTTACTTCAAAATTATAGGGCAATTTTTTTTTTTCCCTTTAGGTTCCAGAAACATGTCCATATATGGTCTTCTTGTCAGGGACAATAAATAATGATGTAATAGAAGGGTCAACTTTGTGTCATTTAGCTACAGGATGCTTGATGAAGTGAAGTTCTTCAGATAATGCAACAAAGAAGAACTTTAGGATGGATAAAAGTTTCTGCCGTGCATCATCAAACAGGAAATCTGAGATTCAGAACAACTTATATTTTGGCTTGTATTCGCTGATCATGGGGTGATCCAGAAATAAACTCCAGGCTTCAAAGCGAGAGTGTTTCAAAGCTGTCCTGCAGTTGATCGAAACATCCAGGCAAAGCAGGGAGATGAATACCAGCGAGGATTTTCTGAATTAAGACTTAATCAAGGAGATAACCTATTTCAACAGTGTTATTACCCTTTTATTTCAGAACAAAAAGGTAATGCAAATATGCATGTTTTGAACTTATTTAGCATTTTCAATCTGCCACTTTGTTATGTGTATGCAAATATTTATTCCTATTACCTAACACCCTAATGCAGTCTTGGGAGTTTCGTGGTTTGCTTTTGGGTTGTTTTGTTTTTCAAATAAGCCATAAAACACTCACTGGTGTTAAGCAGAACTGTAGCTCTGCTGTTTCCTTGATTTTCTTTTAGTTGCAGGTGATGTTTATATCTTTGTCCCTAGAATAACTTGCTCAGAAATAATTGTCGTTGCTGTTACAGCGTGCTAAGGTACAATGCAGTCTGTAAGTCAGAGTGTGAAGGAAGAAAAATTACATCAGCAGATGATTTCTTTCATTTAGAAATTTCTAGTTGGTATGACACAAAGCTAATATTGCACTGAATGCTGCGTGAATTAATGCTTTCTGAAAAGAAACACAAGCTTGCAGGTGTATGCATTTCCAGTAAAGAATTTGCACAGAATCATGATTTGATGGCATCATAACATATGCCAGACTGATAGGTGACCTGTTTTGACAGCTGGGACTGGACAAGGAGATTTGTTTGCTTGGAGGATTCCTTTGGGAAGCCTGGCTTTGCTCCTTCAGCACTGGGCTAGAATCTGAGTGGTTTGCACAAGCTGTCATTACAAAATACATTTGCCTGTTGCTGCAGCTGGACAGCATGAGGTGCCGTTGTCCTAACGTGCCAGCTCTGGCAGATCTGATGGGCACTGAAATTTTCCTGTTTTTCGAAAATCATTTGCTTCCCAGCAGTAGTCGTCCAATGTAATATCCTTTGAGAACTGCAAAGATTTATCTGGAAACTGCCTTAAAATACTGCAAAAACATGAGTACTTTAAGGGCTGCTATTGCCAGCGGAGGGTCTGGCCTGAAAGGTGCCGCAGTAAGAGCTAAATTGGAGGTCTGGTTGACTGTGAAGACTTCCAGCCGTGCTTACCTTCCCCCTGCGTGTGCTCCTGCTGCTCTCAGAAGTCAAAAGGCAAACACACGGGAAGGCAAGCACGTATCTGCAGACGCTGGGGCTCAATCATTCCTTGCAAAAAGCAAACCGAGCAAGCCGCTCCTCTCCTCTCTCTTCTGCAGCCTCTAAAGAACTTGTTTTTGTTTTTAGAAATGTGGTTTATCGCACCCTGAGCCATAAATACTGAGGTCCCGTATTGAGTTACAGGCTGACTGGGGTAAACTCGGTGCAAAGGCAGGCAAAGTCCCTGGCTCTGCTCCCTTAATGACCTTGTCACTCACCTGCCACCCTCCTCTGACAGCAATAAGTAATTCTGCTAATTCTGCTGCCTGGGATCTATTGAAGGAGGACAGGCGGCCTTGCTAAGCTTTTCTTTAAGGAGGTGCTATCAATGGGGACCAGTTGTTTCAGATGCTAATGGTATTGAAGAGCGCGGTTGTGCATGTTCAAAGCCAGCTGTAATCCTCGTTGTTTATTTATGTTGCATCAGGGATCAGAGGCCCATTCTCCCAAAACGCTGTATGTTGACAGAGCTCGTAGGCCAAATATAATAGCAACCTAATTGCGTTTGTCTGTGGCTTTTGCCATAGTGTGAGTGGTTACTGACAGTCACCGCGGTGAGTAGTACCTTTGGTTTGGAAGGTCTGCCAGGTACGGCTGCTCCTCAACGCGGGGCAGAGGGTCCCATCCTGGCCCTGCCACAAGCACTTCATTTCTCACCGTACCTTCTGGTTGCTGGACACAGCTGAGGTCCCTCTGCACGGCACAGGGCTGATCTCTACATCTAAATAAACAAACTCGCACTGAAATAGGGATGGCAAAACTAAGGAACAGGATCAGGCCCTATGTGGAAATGATGATAAATTTAGATGCAGAAGATCTTGTCAGACTGAGCTATTAAATGGCAGCACAGGCAGCAGTGCCCGAAGATGTGTCTCTGCCAGGAGAGATCACTGATGGAGCCATTCAGACCTGAAGGCAAAGCGATCGCTAAGGAACAATAAGGGCACTATACCCACAGCTTTAAAACTCACATGCTGCTCTTAGAGCACGTGCGATGCTTCGTGCGAGATGGGCTCTTGGGCTGCCAGAGAAATGCAGGGCACAGTCAGACAGTAAAACCTCCCCCCAAAACCCAGAGCTAGGCTAAAGAGTAAACCCAGCAATCAACTTATAAATCTGATTCCAATACTTTAAACCTACCGTAAGCAGGTTCACAGCAAGCAAATAAGTTCAAGCTGCACTTAGAAAGACCGCTTTGGCCAGATCTTACTTACCCAAACTGGTTCAACCATTCCTAGCAACCAAGACTGATTTTTTTTTTTTCACACCTTCATTACAGCAGCGTATCACTTATAGCGCATTCATCTAGTGGGCTTTCATAAGGTTGTGGTAGTTCACCACTGGCCACAGATGGTGAACTTGGCCCTGATGTGTCAGCTGAGCCAGGGTAGGTCTGGGAAGCCACAGCAGCGCCAGGCGAGGCCACCAGGCTCAGCTGCCGCTGAAGGTTAAACTGAAGGAAGGTTAAACTGCATCCAGCTGTGTTGCATTAGCCTCCAGCTGAGGGCATGTGCTTGGCCCGGTACCACAGCTCAGCTGGATCACTGGGGCTTGCCACAGAAACAACTTGAACCGGTGTCTGAGCTCCCTGGCTCTGCAGATTCAAACAAAAACATCTCCAGGTGTAACGCGAGGGTGATGGCTCGGCTCGAGGCCATTGCACAAGGAGCTGTATGGAGGAGGCACAACATGTGCCACCTGCCAAACTCGGACACGCCACGCAGGTCAGTCTGAGGTGGGGAGACGGGCAGAGGGAAGCAAGAACTGCTTGAAGCCCAACTGGAGCCATCTCTGTCAGGAATCAGGAGAGCCAAGGCCGTCCTTGGCTATCAGGATGGACTTAAACGCTCCTGCAGCCCCAGGATGTGACCCTCACACCTTCATTGGGGTTTGTGCCAGTTCGATGAGCAGAACTGAAAGCTTTGTCTATTTTGAGCCCCACAATGTTTCTTCCTGCGGGATGAGTCAGTGGCGGGAGCTGCAGCCAGCACTGTTGTTTCTGCACTCCGTGGGACTCCTGTCAAAATATTTAGATTAGTGAGGATCACCAACATGCAGGGGGGGTTCTCCCTTTTCTCTGAGAGTGGGTGGGACCCAGTTAACCCATTCAAAGAATAAGAGGATGAAATAGGAGTGATCCCCAAACTCAAAATCTTCCTTTTCCCTCCCTGTGCCTCAAGGAGGTATGAAACAAAACAAGGAGGGAGGGGAAGATGTCCAGAAGTAGCCTTTATACCTGGATCCATTGGGGATTTAGTGAGGCAACTAAATCAGCCCCTCTGTGCCGGAGTGCAGAGTCACATTGGCAGTGGTCTCCTCTATGCTCCTCAAAGCCCTGACTGCCCACGAAGGGACTCCAACACCCAGCTCAGAAGCACGGTGAGGCTGGACCCACTGCCCGCTCTGCCTCCTGTGCTGTCAGGATGCCAGCGGTGGGGCTGGGGAGGATAAAGAAGAGGGATCTGTGCCCTATGCTCCACTGGCACAGGTTGCCATCGGAAAGGAGCACTTATTTCTCCCATTCTTGTCTCCTCCCAAGAGTCGTTGTGCATCACCTCCATTAGGAGCTTACAACCAGATCCTGCCCTCTCCATTAACTGCTTAGTTTAGGTCTCTGAGTCACCATCAGGGCCAGGTCCCTACATTTAGGCATTGCAGTGCTGGATGCTGCAGACAAGCCCTCTGACTCCAGCCCGTGGGTTTCACACATCCGGAGCACACTGGTGAGTACTGAGTGAGTACGTAGGCTGACGGACTATGAAAGTCCTACCCAGCATGCCAGGAGCTGAGCAAGCCAAGCAGCAGCAGAAGCTGCTGGGAAAACAAAGCTGTGTCATGGTGCTTGGCCAGCCGCAGGCTGGAGCACAGCCAAGGACAGGTACCAGAGCAGCTGGGCATGGGGTGAGGAGCAGCTCGGTATGGGATCTATCAGCGGTTTGATGCTTGGTCTTGGTTCTTTGGGATGGCAAGGGTCATAGCAGAACTGAGGCACGCCAGCTCTCACTGGAGGAGGTAACCAAGAGCAGCCATGAGAGATCTGGCTGAAAATAAAAAAAAAGAAAACCCAGCAAAATTGGGTTGCATTATTTACAGCAACAGAAGGTTATATTTTGGCAGTTTTCATAGCTGTAAATTACATCCTTTGTTGTTGTAAGTCATAATGTGAATCTGAAATTTGCTGGGCTTCCCTTTACCCTGTGCTCTTCCCACTTCTTCTGGGGTGTGCTCGGAGTCTGAGGTGGCTGTTGATGTGAGAGATCACCATTTCTGAAGTGAAATGCTTAAATATAAGATTTTAAGTTACCTATGGCTTGATTCAAGTTCTTGAAGTTTATTTAAACTCTGTATTAGTTTCTTTTTAAAAAATTATCGTTGAAGAAACAAACATGAGTTTCTTGACATGCAAAGATATGTCTCTGTTGCCATTTGGGGAGCTACCATTTCCTCCAGGTCAGGACCGTCTCTTGGCAGTGCACGCAGCAGTGGGGACTGCTAGAGCAGGAAAATCTCCTGGCATGAGGCTTGTGGTTTGCTGGATCCCATTGCCATCGGTGTGGGTGCCAGTCCCTGGGCAGCCAGGCTGCCCCGGGGGCAGAGTCCCAGCAGCTGCAGGTGGAAGAGGAGCTGAAGGCTTCGCTCCATCATCGGTGCCCGGCATGGTGGGAGGCAGGTCCTGAGCAGTGGGAGGCTGGGTGGCTCTGCCAGCCTGATGCGTGTGGCTCTGCCGGGTGGCCCGGCTTGGCTCGGCCCATGGCTGGGCAGGGCAGGGCAGGGCTGTGGGGAGCTGGAGACCAGCCCTGCTGTGGCATCATTGGGGCAGGGACTGACAGTCCCCAGGGTGGGCTTTTTTAGGCAGTCCCATTGGTGCACTCAGCCAGCCCCTCGCCTCTCTGCACCTGCGGGATGTGCCTCCACAGTACCTTTCTGTTAGCTCCCTGTCCTGTCCACGGGCAGCCTGTACCTGTTGCTCTTCATCCCAGCGTTCTCCATTATTTTACACAGTTCTCACTCCCTGGTGTGCTCATAAAAAGCAAACCTAATCCCCCTTGGCTGTCATCTTCTTAAAAGAGGCAAGCTTTTCCATCTACTGCCACGAAATAAGCACTTGGCTCTCGAACACTGGTGGCCAGAGTGCTCTCTGGCATCTGGATGAGATGCTGCTAAAGCATCGAACTGTTCATGACATTAGTACTTTCCTGTCACTGCTGGAAATACCGCAGTATTTTGGATTGTCTTTGTCTTTTTTGAGTCTGTGCTGCGGTGATGGTTCACAGTCATTCTGTGATTGCAGAGTGCGGACTGATGTTTTCCCCTTCTCTCATTTCCAGCTCTCAACCACCAGTTTTTAGAAGAGAGTCTGACCATAAGTCTTAAAGCTCATGACCTTGAACTTTGTTCTGTGAAACACAAAAAGCAGAAGTGAAACTGAGCAGTGTCCTGTTGCTCCCCTAGCCGAGTGAAACAAAGAAAGTCACTTCAAAGAATAGCTTTGCATGTTGCTTGAGAGATCTCCAGATACGGTGGAAAAAATTGCACCACGAAGACTCTTTATATTTTGTGGCAGAGAACTTGCCCTTGCAGAAAACCAGCAGACAGGCAAACCTCTTCCCTTACTTTTCTGCAATTAGAGCAAGAAATAAAACCAAAAAAACCCAACAAAAAGTGATGTTTCTCATCATTCTCCTAAATAAATTCATTTCAAAGCTGTATCTCTTTAATCTTAAGGGGATTTCCTTTACCTATTTTTCTCTTGAACTGTGATAACCAGAATAAGTAGATAAAAACCTGCCTTGCTTGCAGCAGCTCCTTTCCCTTTTTCAAACACCAGCTAAATCAGTTCTTTCTATGTGACAGAAAGGACATTAAGTTTATATAACGTTCTCTCTCTGGTGAAGGATTTCTGTTGGGTTTTCTGGTCAGTCTAATCAAGAGGCAGAGCTGAACAAAAGCACAAGATAGTTGAGTTTCTTTCATTTTCCTGATTTTGATGATCACAATTTCCTTTTACAGGAAAGCAAAAAAAAAAAAAATATGGCTACAACGGCAGCAAATACTCAAAGACAAACGATAGGCTGCGAGGAATACAGTCTGTACAGTAGCTTGAGTGAAGACGAGCTTATAAAGATGGCCATCCAGCAGAGCTTGGAGGAGGACCCGGCGGGTCAGCCAGCTGCCCAGAGCCACCAGAAGTCGATGGTGGCGGGTCCCAGCGAGGCAGCCGTCCCCAGCCGCGCCAGCAGCCACAACCCGCCCTACCACATCTACCCGTGGCAAAGGTGAGTGAGCGCCTGCCTCAGCCCCGCCGTCCCTACAAACACCCTGCCCGGCAACAGCAAAACAGCTTCCCCGGTCTAAACACGTGCTTTCTAATTAGCTTTACCCGGCGGCTGCTCTGCGAGTCTGTCATTAGTTTGAAAGCCGGAGCCTGCTATAAATGCGATGAGGTCAACAATTTACGCCCTCACAGTGAAATGAGAATTTGCTTGATGTCGTCTGTTTTAAGCAACAAATGAAATAAGAAAAGGGGCACTGCTACGAGCTCTCCTGAGCGACAGCAGCCCTGCCGAAGCCAGCGGCTCCTTTCCCCCACGGGGGCACGCCGTACGCCGAGCTTAGCTTTCGCCTGAGAGAGAGCACAGCGTTTGTTATGGGAAAACATAGGAGAGAGGCCAAAAATAGGCATATAAACCAGTGTGAGCTGGCTACCTTTTAGATACTGCAGTCTTTAAAGTAGGTAGTACTTTCAGATCAGAGTCTGACCTCAAGCACACCGCTCGCAGCCAAGAGCGGCTCCAGACACCAAAGCGTGGTGGCGTCCCCCTCCCCTGCGATGCTGGGCTGTGGGTTACAGGGACCTGCTGACAGTTTCAAACCCAGACATTGTTCTCCTTTCATTTTTAAAAGGCAGATTTCTCAAGGGGGAGAGGGGGGGAGGTTAAAAAGTCACCCCCAAACCAAGGAAAAATATCCTTTTAAACTAATATTTTTTAATAAGCTGAATTTTTGTTCCTCCTTCTTTCTCATAACTACACTGTCCTCACTCACTACCACCGGTGACTGTTTGGTTTCCAAGGCTGGGAAACTGGGGACAGTTTGATGAGCAGTAAGCGTATTTCATCGCCGCGGAATCGGGATGCTGTACAGCAGGCAGTCCCACTCCCACCAAAGGTTGTGGCTTCTCCCTGTTATTACCATGCACTCGCACTGTCAGCTCTGCCACAGGGACCTGATGTGGGGTAAAATATGGGCTTCCCTGACCGTTTGCTCCTGTCCTCCTCAGGGGGTCCTTTGGCACTTGCTTTTTTGGCAAAGGGCAGCATCCGCAGTTCTGTGCATTAACCTGTCCTGCCTCTGCCTCAGCCCAGCAGCTTTCGACCTCCCACCGGAGAAAAAAAACCTTGTAGCTCCAGATCTGTAGCGTTGCTGAACTCTTCTGCCACCTGGGAGAGCCGGGCTGGAAACAGAGCCGGCACCCGGGGGCCCTGGGTCCTCCTCCGCCCCCGTCTCCGACCTGCTTGCGTGGCACTTCGGAGGTGATGAATGTCACCTCGCCTCGTGCCTGCTTCCTGTGCGGTGGCGGTAGGGTTAACCTCAGTGTTGTCTTATATGGTCATTTGAATCCCCTGACGCTTCCTCAGAGGGCCAAAAATAATCTCGAGCCGAGCGAGCAGCTGAATCCAGCGCCGAGCAAGCCGTGGCCATCTGCTTTTCTTCAAAGCCCTGACCGGCAGGCTTGCTCGCTCCGTCTCTGTGGATGTGTGTCTCTGTTTCTGCCTCAACATGACCTGTTTCTCCTATTCGGAGTATTTCTCCTTATTTCATTCATGTCATCGCCACTCCAGATTGGCGGCCCAGCCGAGAGGCCGCGCTCAGCCGTCCAGCTCGGGGGCAGCCTGGGGGGTCAGGCGAAGGTACGACGGCAGCCCGTTCAGCACATCCCAGCCCGTGTAAGTGCCTCCCTCTCCCTCTCCCGCTTTCCCCCACGGTCGAAACAAGCCTTGCGACCCACTCTCCCCCTCAGCCAGCTCTTCTGGGTGGCGATGGTGTCCGGTGGGGGGAAACGGTGGTGTTCATCTGGAGGAGTTCGTGAACTGTTTAGAAGGGTCTTGCCGATACCTGCACTGCACCCTCGCTGCTTTCCCGCTCTTCCTTCCCACCTCCCAGCTGCCCTCGACCATGCCCAGGCTCTTGCTGGTGACCCACCTCAAACCTCCCTTGTTCTCTTCTCCCTCTTCATCCCTCTCCACCCCTCCAGTGCGCGTGTCCTGGGGACTCGGGGTCATTCGGTAGCTCTGAGGTGACAAGGACAGCAGGGAAGGGATGCCTGTGCTGTGGTTTATTTATACAGGCTGGCTCCCGTACCAACACAGTAGATGAGGCAGGTGCTGATAGTAACTCCATTGGTATTAAGTTCACGGTTCAATGGTGGGGAAGAGAGGGGAAACCCAACATTTTATCGCAGTATATAAACAGGGTGAGAAAGTCCAGTCCTTCGAAGTAAATATTCTATAAATGCCCCCATAAGTGCTGTGCTTGTTCCCAGCAATACCTGCACTGTCCTGCCACGCTGAGGAGGGCTGCTGTACCACATCTTACCTGCCCAGGGAGGAAACCAGCTTGACTGCCTTTGATCCTGCTGGCCACATTTTGCTGTTGGCAGAGACTGTCCATAAGCTTAGGTGAACACAGTCATGGATGAGGAAAGCAGACAGGCAAGGGGGTGGCCCAAGCTCTGCCCAGTGCCTGTGTGTGGTGGAAGAGTCTGGACCACGATGGGCTTATTACAGCTTTCTGAGGGGCTGGGTAGGTGCATGCACCTGCCTTTAGCTACCAAATGAAGAGAGGAAAGTGTTGTAGGCAGCACTTCTCTGTGTCCTGCAGAAAACTCTTCCCTGCCTTTTTTATCTACCCAGTCCAAATCCACTTTGTTTTATCCATCTTACAAATCCCTGGATCCGTAGTTGCAGTGGCTACCCCTCCACCACGCTTCTTCCTTTCATCCCTCACCCAGCTCTACAATCTCCCCCACCTCACCCTGCACCCCGGCTGATCCAGACTCTGTCCATGGCTCTCCACTGACATTGCCCTTCCTAGCGTTTTGAAAACCTCTTTCTGCTGACACATGAAGCCTCCCTCATCCCCGTCAGCTGCCAGCTCCCCTTGGCCACACTGAAATCGCATCCTCTCATTAAGTGCTCTACACACCTTGCATGCCTCTCTCCGCTCTGGGTGCAATGACTGGAGGGCAAGCTTTTCTTCTGCATCAGTAGCTCAATAGACTTCAGTCCTCAAGAAGGCTGTGATTAGGCTGGTAAACTGGCCCTCCTCTGCTGCCAGGTGAGAGCAAAGATGTGGCTGGGAAGCCACAGGGAGAGTATGATGGCATGACTGTTTTATAGCCCTGGTCTCAGGGCCAGGCAGTGATGATAGTGGGATTCACCTGGGGAGATGTTCTTTCACACTGCCTGCATCTCACCAGGCTGCCAGGAAAAGAAGGAGCTTCCTGAACCTTTCTGTGCTCCACTGAACTGCTTCTGCAGAACTCAGGACTGACCCCACCATACATCTCATCTGCAATGAGTATTTATTATCTTGGCTACTGGCCTTAGAAATGCAGTAATTCTTTTGACTCGCCTATAAGGTTAAGATTTCACCAGATCTTCAGGCTTTCTCCATAGTTCTAATACTAGTTTTTTCTATATCTGAGGAAATCCAAGCAGCAGAATGTGTTGGGTTTTTATAACAGCCAACGATGAGCCAGGCAGAAAACAAGGATTTCACACGGAGATTCGTTAAACTTTCTGTACTGATCTGGAATTTGCTTGGCTAAAGCATCTGCAGCCTGGTCCAGCAAACCCCCTCATGTTACTGAGGAATCATTTGAGGTCAAGGAGCCCGACAGAAGTTTGTTTCATTCAACATCTGAGGGCTTAAGCAGAATAGTAACTGATTCTTCACACATTTTTAACCCTACCACAGATCTGAGGTACCCTCCGCTTTCACTGAGGGCTCCGCTAAGGTGATTCACCTGGCACTCGCTGTGTGCCCCCACCATGCACAGGCTCCTGCCGTGGCCCACCTGGCGTGCAGTAAGTCTTTAAGTGCTGGGAACTCTATCGTGTGCCCAAATCCGGAGGTCGCAGTGATGTGTGTAATGTGAACCTTTGCACAGAACAACAGATGGCTTCAGCAGCCGTGTGCCAGAGGCTTTTAAAGACCAAGATCCCCCACCTCCTCCTCCTCCTCCTCTCCCAGCCAAATGTGCCAATTGTTGCTGTTAACTGACTTCAACAAAATGCTCAATTTCAAACGCCTGTATAAAAATCTACTATCTATACTAAACTAGCAATTTTAGGTTTAGTCCCCAGGGTACTCTAAATAGTACGGAGATACAGCAGTGTCCCTGGGACCTCAGCCCGGCAGCTATCAGAAGGTCAGTCGATTCCTCCTGGGTGGGCTGTGGCCAGGAAGGCAGCTGCCTGCTCGAGCTGTTATCTCCCCAGGCAAAACGCCTGGCTTTGTGTCCCATATTTGTCCCCATTCCAGTGTTGCTATTTTTGTGACTCTGCTGTTTTGAGATCACTGTTTCCAGCTATAGAGAAGGAGCAAGTGGCACTAAGTACTTTTTCACCTGGGAAATGGTGTCTTTTCCCATTCCTTGGCACACGTGTTGTGTTCACCTGCTTCCACTCCAGGCCCTGAGTTTATCCTCAGAGAAGCAGCTTGCTGACTTTTCTTTCAGTGCTTATATCAGTGTTCATGACACCGGGCAAGCCAAAATTAATGAAAGCCCATGTGAGTTTCAGGCTGATGGTCTGTCCAGGCCCTGCAAGGCAATGGATTCCAGTGCTGCTCCTGTAACTTGCACTAAATGCAGAGTTTGTACCAATGATCCGCTTTTTGAGGACTCCTGTGCTGAGCTGCCCATATTTTTCTGTCTCTGATCTCACTCTGTTGTGGCATTTTAGACCTTCTGTAATAACCAGAGTTTCTGGTTGTTCCCATCGTCACTGCCCTGCATGACCTTCATCCCATTCCTACCCTGGTGATGCTAATAGTCTCTCTGAGACACGCACCTCCCTCCCCAGTCTCTCTGCCTTCAAGGCTGCAAGATTTTCTCTTTAGAGGTAGTTCAAACCACAAACTCTCCTATGTTTTCAATACCCTCTTGTTCTCTGTCTCTGAAAACATAGCCCACGTTCATTTTTTGCAAGTCCCCATTAGAAATGGAAGAACGCTTCTTCCTTTGTGGTGTTCGCTGTCCTGCAGCTTAGCTGTTTGGTGACTGCCTTCTCCCAGCACAGCTCAGCAGGAGCAGAACCAAGCGCCAGCGCTGGAATCATAGAATCATCTAGGTTGGAAGGGATCTTTAAGATCATCGAGTCCAACCACTAACCTAGCACTGCCCAAACCACCACTAAATCATGTCCCTCAGCACCATGTCTAGCCATCTTTTAAATACCTCCAGGGGTGGTGATTCCACCACTTCCCTGGGCAGCCTGTTCCAATGTTTGATAACACTTTCAGTGAATAAATTTTTCTGAATATCCAATCTAAACCTCCCCTGGAACAACTTGAGGCCATTTCCTCTTGTCCTACTGCCTGTTACTTGGCAGAAGAGACCGATTCCCCCCTCTCTGCAACCTCCTTTCAGGTAGTTGTAGAGAGTGATAAGGTCTCCTCTCAGCCTCCTTTTCTCCAGACTAAACAACCCCAGTTCCCTCAGCCGCTCCTAATAAGACTTGTGCTTTAGATCCCTCACCACCTTTGTTGCTTTGTTGGAAGGCACAGCACATCACCCTGCACAGAGCTGCTGCCTGCCATGGGCGAGGATCCTGCCCGCATCACCTGCAGGGTACCTGCTCCATGCCTCTGCTGCAGTCTCAGCCGGGGTGGAAGGAGGGAGGCAGGTCCCGCTGCAGGCACTGCTCGGCAGTGGTACGGTGACTGCCAGGCAGTGTCGTGACTCCAGCAGTGCGGAGAGCCCCACAGCAGCTCTCGCTGTTGCTCTGAAAGAAGGACCGATGTGCCCAGGTCACCTCCGCTCTGCAGTTGCTCTTTCAGAGCTCGGAGGAACGGGTTGCTGCCCGGCCTGTGCAGAACGCGTGCTTGGCAAAGGGAAGGCTTGTCAGAGCAAAGCTCGCTTGTAGGCTGCTCATTGTGTCTCACTCCTGGGTGGCATGGAGCACACTTCGTGCTTTTTGTAGATTTTTCACAGTGATCTTCTTCTTGAAAGCTTCAGAATTAGGCAGCATCAGAAAAGATGACTTTCATGTTCTTTTTCTTTTCGCTGAAATACTACTTTAACACTTCCCAGTGATTCTACACATTTCAATGACTTTCTGCTCCAAAGAGGCTTTGAAATACTCCCTCCCTTTCAAATATTCTTTTCATTCCTTTTACTCCCTGTGCCTAGAAGTTACTTGGCCCTGTGGACCCTGACAGTGGCTTTCTGGGTTCACAGCTCAGCACCAGGTCCCAGCTGGGGTTCCAGAAGCCCCTTACTGATGCGGTCACTTGGGGAACTGCTAACCTCGTTAAGAGGTTTGCAAGAGGCAAATTGTTGACAGAGCTAATGGATCTGCTCCCAAGCAGGCTTCTAAAGACCAGATTTTCAGAAGTGTTTAGCACCTAACATGTCTTACTGGGACACCAAAGACACATTTTTGAAGGTCTGTAAAGCCCGAAGTGGTTGTCTTTTCTGAAAATTTGAGTACCCAATGCTGAAGTAACAGCTCTGGGGCATGGTCACAAAGGGCAGCTCAGAATTTCATTTGGGTTGGTGGATTATTTTTTTTTTAATCCTCCCTGGCTGAAGAAAGGAGAGATGAGGCCAACACTGTAATGTTCACACGATCTAACCAGAGGTCTCCTTTCTTCATAACTGGTCCAGCTAACTTCTGAAAACAGGTTTGCGTAAGAGAAATAGGAAGTATCTTTAAAATACAAGAAAAAGATTTATGGAGAATTTCTGCTTTAGGGCTAAGCCACCTTCAAATCAAAGTTAAAATTTTCTTCAGGGATGAACAGAGGCAATTCTCTTCAAAGCTGATCTTGTTTCAGAGATCTCATGTGGAACCACCTTGCCACGTGGGAGAGTGATGTAGTCAGCACAACCATGGACACTCATGGCAGCGTACAGAGCACGGGTAGACCTAGTCTCCTCCAGCTCCAGATAGCTAAAATATAAATGTTTATGTCAGAGATTAGTCACACCTACACTTTCCTTACATTCCAAGGAAAGAGATCAGCCAGTGATTCTTCCATTGTGAATGGCCAAATTAGGGCAGACAAATTTTACCTCCACAGGCTCTGCAAAAAGACACATTAGGGCCCCAAATACTTATTATATAGGCTGTAGGGGTTCACTATTTTGGCCAAATGATACAGTGATGTTGCCCAAAAAAATCTTCTTAGTAGTGAAAGAAGCGGTAATCAGATTTTAATCTTGTTTTAAAGGGAACTTGACCCTGTAGTGGCAGCAATCAAGGATGGAGATGAAAAAGCAGTATGTAACATGATGAAATCGGGAAAAAACCTTTCTGAGCCTAATAAGGACGGCTGGATACCCCTCCATGAAGCTGCGTACTATGGCCAAGTGGGGTGCCTGAGCCTGTTGCAAAAAGGTCAGTGAAGCTAAAACTAATTCATTGCAAAAAAGGAGAAGAAGAATATGAGTAAACTAAAAAGCAGAATTGGCAGCAGCCCAATCCTTGCCTGGGACTGTGTGTGAAGATTTTTTTCAGCCCCTCTGAGTGTATATTATTTTCACCTTCTCTTTGAGGATAGGTTTCCAGACTGAAGCCTCTAAAAGTTAGGATCTTCAGGAGCAAATAATATCTGGATAGATCTTGCCAAGCCCTGGATTTCTGACAGTAAAGCCTTGTAGCTGAGTTCTTGGCTGTTGTGAGCTGCTGGCCTGCTGCAGCTGACACCAGTTACCCCACTTCCCACTAGCTGGAGAAGCAGCCCAGCACCTCCTTGCTGGTGACTGAAGGTGGTTAACTACTGTAGGCTGTTTTCAAACTGCTACTGAAGAGCATACTTCAACAGCTTTCTGCATCGCTAGTGGCCATAGCTGAACACTTTAATCTGAGCCAGTGACTGGTTTAGATACTTAATCTGAGTTACACTAACTTTATAATATATTCTTAACTTGCTTTGTTCATGGACAAGGAAAAGAAAAGAAGGAATAAGCAACAAAAACTCACCTAAAACTCCAAGGATTTTGACAGGTGAAGGTGCTGCATATACTTGTGCACTCACTACATGCCGTAATGACTCTGGGCTCGCCCTCTCTTCACAGCATACCCCAGCACAATCGACCAGCGCACGCTCAACGAGGAGACAGCTCTCTACCTGGCCACCAGCCGGGGCAACCTGGACTGCCTGCTCACCCTGCTGCAGGCTGGGGCCGAGCCCGACATCTCCAACAAGGCCAGAGAAACGCCGCTTTACAAAGGTGAGCAGCTGTGTTTCCAGGGATGCTGAGCTCTTCTGGCAGCACCGAGGCAAAGCTGTGGGATTGCTTGTGATGCGGGGCTGAAACTCTGCAATTAACCCAGTTTTCTACCTCGCTATCTCTTCCCTTCTCTCTCCTATGTCTGACCCGCCATGCCACAGCCTCTCTTCTCATCCACATCAGAGACAAAAGTAGTGGCTGCCCTGTGGGGTGTGATGTGGTGCTAAGGGTGGGGGGTGTGGTGCTTAGTGGGGAACTTTCAGCACAGGGTGTCTGCACAACCTCCCAAACTTCAGGAAAGCTGAGTAGTAGAAGAATACATATGCTTTTCTAAACAGCAGGATATAAGTAAAATGTGGGAATATAGTAACTGTAGATACACCAGTGGTTCATATACTGTGTGGGCCAGGCCAGGCTGTGTGCTATGGGAGATGCACAAAGTTATAAACAATTCAGTAAGGCAGATAAAGTATTTAACATGGACATACAACTTTGCTGCTGATCAGAGAGAGCACTTACTTTAGCATTACATTCATGATATCACAAAGATTCCAAGGAGATGCTCTCTCACACCTTCTTGTCCCTCACACTTTTATTGGCTGGTCTTGCCCTAACTATTTTTAGTGCTCTAAAACATTAAAAAGTACATATTACTGATTTCAACAGTAATCTTGCCTCCAACTTTGGATGCTTGGCATTAGAGCTGCTCAGTTCAAAATGCTTTATTTTTAACGTGATGGCTTATAGTCAACGAAAGGAAAGCTGTTCAGCTGTGCATTAAACACACAGTAGTGGTAGCAGCAGCAGTAGTACTACTCATAGTAATAACAATAACAATAATAATAATGATAATAAGAATAAAATGAAAGCACCCTTTAGCCAGAGAAAAAGTGTTATTAAGAAAGTGCTAGTATTGATGCAAAAATCTTCTGGTTTACCCTCCAGTAAAAAAGAGAGTGAAAAAATTAGCATAACAAATTGCTTATCCCTAGCACGGAAGCAAATTAAACTCTGCAGAGCTATGCGTAGGTAACATCAGCAGTGTCTAATCAGATAGTTGCTTTCTGTACACAAAAATGACCCCTATGTATGGGAGATGAAGCCATGGCGATGTTCCAGGGGAAGAACCAAAACCAAAAGGCTGGACCTCTGTGAGAAAAAGACACTATTATTTCAAAGAAAGAAAACAATTGCTACGGAATGTGCTGGCCTCTCTGCACATTGTAAAACAAATGCTAATTGGGGTGTGTGAATGTGGCTGCTTATTCTAGGTATCTTTGATTTGGGGTCCCACAGTGAAGGTATGTTGGAAGCCTCATGATTTGGGATTCAAAAAGCAATGGAAAAAATTGATAGAAAAAAAATCAACAAAATGCTATTAATTATCCAGGAAATACCTTTAGCTCAGGATAGTCCTGAACTATAAATTGTTGCCAGCTGAGAGGCTGCTGCTGATTCACACCACTACTGTTTTCTAAGGATCCTTTTCAGGCCATTGTTGGTTTGGGCTTTTTTGTATTTTCTTGTCTATATACAGCTTTATCTGCAGTCCAGGGCAGTACGATAGAGTCAGTTTGCACAGAATTTGGAAAGTAAGGTCGTGTTCAGGTCGTGATTTCTGTAACATGTTTGCTCTTCATAAATTATCTCCTGCACCTTGTCACCTCCTTGTGTCACTGTGGTGTCCAGTTGGTACGCATGTGCCAGGCTGGATTTGCCTCAGTCCCACTGATGATGCTTAGCCTCCCCCAGGTCCTGATTGAAGATCGGCTTCACTGCCGCATCCTTTGCAAGCCTCAGACAATCTTGTTTGGCAGCAGCCTTGGCCCTCATATTGACCCAGATGGATCTTTGGTCTCTCTTGCTATGGCCTAGTTGTATTATATTGCCTTATGCTACATGAGATGAATACCACAACACCCAGAACCTTTCAAAAGCTTGCCCTAATCACTTCCCTTTTTTCCAAAACAGCCTGTGAGCGCAAGAATGCAGAGGCTGCGAGACTCCTGGTACAGTACAACGCTGATACCAACCATCGTTGCAATCGAGGATGGACAGCTCTCCATGAGGCTGTCTCCCGAAATGACCTGGAGATTATTGATATCCTTGTGAAAGGGGGTGCCAAGATTGAGTCTGCAAACGCCTACGGGATCACGTCTTTATTTGTGGCAGCTGAGAGTGGGCAGTTGGATGCTTTGAGATACCTGGCAAAATGTGGTGAGTACAGTTGTGCCATTATATGCATTTCATTCTTAATATTTCAAAGTTCCCATAATTCTGCCTGGCTCGTTTTTTCTGCCTCTGGAGACGAGGCCTAGCCTGCAGATGTGCTGGAACCCTGTTGCTCCAGATGGCTGAATTGTGTAGGGTCTTTCAGTGAGCATGGTCTAGACACACGTGCTTCTTCAGTGTTCATTCATGGTCACCTACTTAGGGAAGTAGTATGGTGCTCTCTAATTGCATTGCCTGACAGCTTTCAAAATCCATATTGCCGCACACGTGTAGCCTAAAATCCAATCAGCCATAAAAGACAACTGTAGGTGGTAATAGATGGCAGAAGTTGAACATTAGCCAACCCCATCTGCTCGTGAACATGTGCAGTGATGGGCAAGGTTAGCTCTCCTCCACTAATGAGTCCTGCTCAAAATAAACAAAGTACTATTGTATAGTTTACGGATTTCCATGAAGCAGAGCAGACTTACTCTCCCCGTGTGTATATGTTCAAACATATACATGGAGTGAATTTGATTCTAGTTTACACTAAACCTACCTTTTACTGCTCCACTCATGTAAAACAGCTTTACAATAAGCACAACGTACTTTATTACTATTCTAAGGCATATTTTATTCTCACTGTGGGCTAATATCTTCAATGTAGGTAGGAACTGGGTCCTGCACTTTTGAAACAAGAGCTAAACAGTGATGAAGATAAAAACTTCTGAAGCAGTTAGCATGGCTAAGAAAAATATGAGAGTTGGGGAACGAAAAAATGTGTTCTGCTGTCCAGCTAGCATTGTCAAGTCAGTTTTATATGACCAGTTAGTCCATCATACTGCCTACAATTTTAGAAACTAAGCCAGAATATGATTTGTGTTTCTACTTAGATAGATATTAGGATTTCCTTAAAGTTCAATTTTGAGAAAAATACACAGGAGAAAATCCAATAAAACTGTCCAATTTTTTCAAGCCCTGAAAAGCTCCTCCGAGAATCCCAGGAATGATATCACTGCATGAGCAAAGTTCATGATAAAAAGAGTTTCTTTTTCATTTCTTTTTCATTAGGAACGTAGTCCTGTGTTATGTTTTGTCACTGCAATTCTGATGTTTCCAGCTACAACATCTTCAAAGGGCCAAACACAACACAGATGTTTGGGGTGAGAGCACAGGGAAATGTTCTCTTTGGCAGGGAGTTTTCATGATCAAACAGGAGACTGATTGGCTTCTTTATTGGAGTTTCGAAACAAAACTCCAGCGAACTGTCATTCCTATTTAGAATATGCATAGAGCAGCCTTCCTGAGGACACCATGGTGCAGTATATTACAGTCGAAACTCAGGCTTTCAGGCCTTAAATATCTATTTCTTTAGCCAAGCACATGCTAGACCTCAAGAAAAAATTCCCCAAATAATCTAGTAGCTCATTAATAATATTTATCTTGTTTTGGTAAAACTTACCATTTGGAGCCTAACTTGAACCCTTGTGAAACGAAGAGATACTGCCTCAGGTGCTGAGTTTTTAAAATGAAATATTCACTGTCTAAGGCATGCTCAAATAAAAGCTGATCAGAATTGTTGCTCGGTACCATGCAGATGTCATGTTATAGAGTCCTATTTTAGCCTGTATTATAAATAATATAAATGTACTTATGGTGTGAATATATAGAGTATAGATAATATGTATAAATATTAATAGAATTACAGAATCATAGAACCATAGAATCATATAGGTTGGAAAAGACCTTTAAGATCATCGAGTCCAACCATGAACCTAGCACTGCCAAGTCCGTCACTAAAACACGTCCCTGAGCACCACATCTACATGTCTTCTAAATCCCTCCAGGGATTGTGACTCCACCACTTCCCTGGGCAGCCTGTTCCAATGCTTGACAACTCTTTCGGTGAAGAAGTTTTTCCTAATATCCATCCTAAACCTCACCTGGCGCAACTTGAGGCCATTTCCTCTTGTCCTATTGTCTGTAACTTGGGAGAAGAGACCGACCCCCACCTCGCTACAATCTCCTTTCAGGTAGTTGTGGAGAGCAATAGGGTCTCCCCTGAGCCTCCTTTTCTCCAGGCTAAACAACTCCAGTTCCCTCAGCCACTCCTCGTAGGACTTTTTCTCTAGACCCTTCACCAGAGCAACTTGCATGTTTCCACAGCTTTTCTTTGGACACACCCCAGCACCTCAATGTTTTTTTTGAAGTGAGAGGCCCAAAACTGAATGCAGTGTTTGAGGTGCGATAAATATATATCACATATACATAACCATAGAATTTTGGAGAGCACCTATTGAGATCCTCTAGTCCAAGCTCATGCTCAGGAATAGTGTATATACATAGTGTAAACACATAAATACTAATGGAATTATTGTGTCTAAAGAAAAGGCCATGCTCTATAAAGAACAGCACATTTTAAAGCTTTTTGTCTTTGAGCTACGGCTGAACGGAGCCGGATTCATGATTGGGAGCTAATGGTTGCTACCCATGTTAAACTCCCCCTCATAAATTTCACATCATATTAAAAACCAGAGGAGATCTATGATACAACTGGTAAGATTGTATCACCTCTGATACGACCTCATTCACATCCCCGTCCAGCACATTTTGTAGCTCCAGTGTCATGGAAACATACGTGTTCATTCAAAGTATGTTCCTTCCATTTGGTTTTAACCTTTTGGTGCTACAAAGATTTTCTTCCTTCCCAGGTGCTGATATAAACACTCAAGCCAGTGATAATGCCTCTGCTCTTTATGAAGCCTGTAAAAATGGACACGTACCTATTGTGGAGTTTCTTTTGTCCCAAGGAGCGGATGCTAACAAAGCCAACAAGGATGGCCTGTTACCTCTTCACATAGCAGCCAAAAAAGGGATTTGCGAGTAAGTTTTAGTTCATTTCATAGTTTCATCTTTTAGACGAGAACCCAAATTCCTTATGGAAAAGAGAATTTAATGTCTCAGATCTAATTCTGGGCATTGCGAGCAAGGGAGCTGCCAGCTGAGAACTGAGCTTTCTGCTTGCAGAGCTCAGGTTGGAAATTATAAACTGAAGAGTGTGTTTGCAGGATGGAATGGATGGGATGGGGTGAGGAGGAATGTGGGGTGCAAGATTCCTTTAGCTTTGCCAAGATATCACCTATTACAGCTAAATAACCTCGTGTATCTTGGAAGTGGATTAAACTGAGCTCCACAAAATTTGCTTGAGATGGAATAAAAAAGCATCAGGGGGGAGGAGGGGTGGTGGTGTTAGTCCTCAACATCTATTGCAGCATAGTTTGCAATCATTTTTCTACATGAGCCCACTGTGATTCTTCTGCACAAGCAGAACGTGCTGCATTCACCTCTGGTGTGTTCAGGTTTTATTGTCAGTAATTCAGATGCTGACAGCGGGAAGTGGTTAAGTGAATCTCTAGGGCATTAGTGAGATTGTTCCTAGAATATGGTGTCCAGTTCTGGTATCCTCCCTTTCAGAAACCTTTCAGGAAATTGGAAAGGCTTCAGAAAAGAAGTACAAGAATTACGGTCTGGAAAATGTACTTTATTAGTGAGTGATTAAATGACTCCTAAATGTAACAGACAAAAGCATAAAAAGATCCAGTGGTTTGTTTCTGAAATTCAATGTGTTTGGGATAGAGCTGAGCATGTTCTTTAAACAGTGGGAAAAGTAACTAATGGAAAAAATAACCAGGAATCGGGTAGATTTACCAGTCCTCTGAAGTAGAGGTGTTTATGGGGGGGGCGGGGGGGGGGGAGAAACTCTACTAAGCCTGTGATAAAGGATATCAATTTAGAAGATGCTGTTAAAGGATGGGATTGTTGCACTGTCATGTAAATAGCATTTACCTAGCTCTTTCAAGACCTGGGACATTGTAGCATTCTGAGCCTGAAGTTCTTAGCATTTTCTTCTGATTCTAGCTCCTGTCTTTAAGGCCTTGCTGCTGCAAGGGTCAGTGGCCCACAGTTATGTTTGCGAAACACAGCCACATCTTGCAGTGACTGTAGTGGACTTTTCTGAGTATCACAGTTTCTATCAAAATCCTCCCAGCAATAATCAAAGGAGAGAGTATATAAAACTGCAAAGACTGTTTCTGGACAGTAAAGCTGTTCTTGCAAACAACTGCTAGAGCAGATTCTTACATATTTCACAATGTCTGAGGAATGAAAACTTGAGAGCACTACACCTTCCCATAGCATCTTTTATCCTAGTGTTTAGGTCTACTTAGGAATCCCAATTAAGCTTCTCAAATCACTTTGCTAGACCTTAGGTTATTCATTTTCTGTCGTTGGAGTAGGCCTGCTTCTTTGTGCAAGCTGTGTAGTCCAGAGAGCAGCCCAGTGTGAGTTTATGTAATGGATCTATATGCTTAGGGCATGTACCTGAATACCCTGCGTAGACTAATGCAAGCATGATTCAGAATTTTCTCTGGGGTTTGAGTTACAAAGACGTTTTCTTGAAAACAAACACTTTTTAGATGAGAAATGTGCCAGAGACAGAACCCAGCTCCAGTTGCTCACTTTCAAAAACGTTCATCTGAAAGTACAGTAAGTTGATCTGAATCCAACTTGTATCTAGAGTCTGGACCAGCTCTCTGAATCTTTTCCTCTCCTCAATAGTTCCACACCCCGACCTGAAAGGTAATTTACATGGGAACTCTGCAACCTGAGTCCACCCCCGTGTTATGAAAGAAAGGGCCCGATTCAGATCTCACATCTATTATTCCCAACAACCAGCAGCATAAATAAGACCACAATAAGCCCAAATGCTGAGTTCCTTCACTTGTAAAAGACTGAGCACAGATTTTTGTGCACAACTGCTGCAAACTAAGTGCAAAAGAAAGAAAAAGAAAAAGATCTTCTCTTATAAATATTTATCTAAATGACAAAGCTTTAGCCTAATTGGCTGATCATTCTTAATTCCTTTGGTATTCAGTAAAATAACACCCTTCACGGTGACCTCTCTTTGTATTCCTGCAGATTTAATACGTAATTCTGCAGGAATTCCACGCTTCAACTTTTTGCCAGAGCACGAAGGCTCCCTACCATCAAAAAGCCAAGAATGTGGTCCCAAGGCTCAACTGTCAACTCCGGTTGCTTGGTGTTTGTTTATTTTAAATGACACCTTGTCAATACTGACCTGAAATTCATAAGGGTCATCTCATGAGCTGTAGGACAATCGCAAGCAGTCATTTAACTCCTTCCCCCTCTGAACTGAGATGCTGAGAAGGGAAGACTTTGTGAAGTGTGAGCAGATTTATTAAATAAATACAAGTCATTAAACTCTGGGCACACTCACACTAAGGATGCTCTGCCTCCTCCTCCATACAACTTCTAACAAATAGAAGTCCCAGCAGCAGGTGTCGCGGATAAGGGGAGACTCAGCACTGTTTCAAAACAGTACGTGAAGCTCAGCCCTGTGACAGATGTGGGATGTGGTCTGGCTTGTCTGGCCTTGGCTGCCTTCACTTGAGCTGCCTTCTCCCTCTAGGCAGACAGGAGAGACTGTAGAGGAGGAGATGCTATGTTACTGAACCAACCCACTTTGGAGGATGAGGAGGAGAGACAGGTTCAAGCTACAAAATTAAACTGCGATCCAAATTTGATGCTTCCTGCTTTTCCTCTCAAAATAAATGTAGGGTACAGGGAGCGTGCTGAGGCCTGGGACATTGCAGCATTGGGATGCAGAGCCTCAGTGCGGCACCCCTGCAGTGAGGTTCCGGTCCTCCTTGCAGACAAAAATGACGCAGTGCCTCTTTAACTCGGACGTGAAGAGCTGGCTGAAGCACATAGGCTGGAGGGAAAGAACAAAACAGACCCTTAAATCTTCAAAACAGTTGATCATGGGATGACTAATGCTGGCACTTGGCATGGTGTCCTCGCAGTGCTCTGTGCCCTTTTTGTTATTATGGCTCTTACAGAACATTTGCTAACGGTGGGAAGTTGCCAGCTCACCAGCACCCAAACCTCCTGCTCTCTGGTGAGCGTCACAGCACTGGAAGATTAGTGAGGCTGCTTGGAGAAAAATAACCCCGTGCTTAATTTCCCAAGATATTTACATAATTTAAAAAGCCTTTTTGTTTAAAAATGAGATGTAGAAGTAACTTGGAGACATCAACAGTCCATTATGTAAATAGGAACATAATCCTGTAAAGTGTTATGCATCTTCAACTCTTATTTCGGCTCCTGGGAGCGTTGGAGTCTCAGTCTTTCACAGGATCATTCCGTGCATCACAGACAAAGGTTTTCCTGAGACTAGCGCTTATATTTGGCTTAGTTCATTATGTAAATATATGTTTGAGGGCCCAGTGTTGGGACCAGCCATCGCAGTCAAGCTGAAGATATGCAGCGTTTTAAAGGAGACACACTACATGTTAGGAAACTGAGCTTTGCATGTTTGTGTGTTAGAAGAGCTGTTGACTGCGAGATAGATGAGTCTGTATGGGAGGAATAAAAGGAGGAGAAGGTGTGCTTAGCTTGTTTGCTCCCACAAGTTCCTTTTCAGATATGCCTCTCTCCACAGGCATTATATAGGGAGCATGGGCACCTCCTGAGACAGTAAGTAGGCAGACTCAGGTTGGATGGTCCCTAGGCTCTTTCTGGAAGTAGCTTAAGGTGACTTGTCTGTATTTAGAGAATCAATCCAGTGCCTTGGCTAAACCACCCAACTTTATGAGCGGGAAATGAGGGTTTAATCCATGGGGCTGGTCATGCAGCTCCAATGACACCTGTGGAGATATAAAAATGATTACAGATTTGTGACTGCAGGGCCCCTGTACATCATATATTTGAACTTCACATTACATAATGAGAGCAGCTTGATCGATTTACGTTGCTGTGTTTAAGGCCACATCACACTTTCCAATAGCAATCCCTGATTACTGGGGTTTAGGACTTGGCTGTACATTTTCTCTCCTTGGGCTAAGGCATGGAAACCAGCCTAGAAAATATTTTTATTTCTTTTTCTCCCTTTTCCTAATTGTCTTTTTGGCTACCCATGATCTGGGATGGATGTTGATAGCCCTATGGATTTGCCACAGCCAAAAGCCACACAGTGAGGGCCTCCAGGATGGGGATCAATCCAGGGTAATATCTGCATTGTAAAATCTGGTGGAGAGGCCTGGGACCCAAATATGTAGTTTATCCTAGCTCTGTCCTGCAGAGGAAGGTTTGGTTTCACCCTTTTTCTGGGCTCAAGCCTCTTGCTGTGGCTGTGACGCACAAAACCATCTTGTATTTATGCCCTTCTCTGCTGAGCAATAAAGCAATCCCAATGGAGGTGGGGAGATGCAGCCTCTCTGCTGGCACTTCAGGCCATCCACCTGTTCCTCCAGTCCTACCCACAGTGCCATGACGAAGGTGCAGATCTTCTGGGAGATCCTGGCTGGGTGTCCGCCGTTCAGGCTGTGGCACCTAAGAGAAGTTACAACAGGGTAGGTGAGGTGCCAGGACATTGTCTCTTCCATCATAACCACCCCTGTAGCTGCCGTTACCTCATAGAAACTGGGTGATAATTAAAAAAACCTTGTTCCTCCATGAAAGAGGGGGACACACAATTCACATTTTTGGCAAGGTAGGGGCACAGGGAGTTGTTGGACAGGTTTCAAGTTCACACCTTGGTTTCTCTCAGAGAAAGTTATTCCTGTGCCCAAGTTAGCAGACTGTCTCTATGGTTACAACCATACAGCTATGATTTGCTGTGTGCTTGTAGATCCCCTAGGTCCCCTAGAGCTCACTGCTGTTCACTGACTCTCCACCCGGCAGGATTGTCTCCATGCTGATCCCTGTGACTAGCCGCACACGCATCAAGCGTAGTGGCATCAGCCCCCTGCACTTAGCGGCTGAACGCAACAATGATGACATCTTGGAAGAACTGATCGATGCTGGCTACGATGTCAACACTGCCCTCTCCAACGAACGGTCCTGCCTTTACGAGGACAGACGCACCACTCCCCTCTATTTTGCTGTTTTTAACAACAACATCTATGCCACGGAGCTCCTGCTCCAAGCTGGAGCCAACCCCAACGTGGACCTCATTAACCCATTACTCATTTCCATCCGCCACGGCTGCCTGAAGACCATGAAACTGCTCCTTGACCATGGAGCAAACATTGATGCCTATATATCAAGCCATCCCACCACATTTCCAGCTACCATCATGTTTTCGATGAAGTACCTTTCCGTGCTGAAGTATCTCCTTGATCTGGGCTGTGATGCAGGTTCCTGTTTTGATTGTCAGTATGGAAATGGCCCACACCCTGCATTAAATTACAGACGGGACAGACTTAATGATCCTCAGCTGTCCAAGGAGCCAACCATAGTACAGGTAAGCACTGCCTAGTCTACCTAAAGTACTTCTGAGGACCTGTCATACGCATGTATCTTGACAACTGTAACTTATTTCTTCTCCCAGCTTTCCTGGGAGAGAAGATGCCTTTATTTCTACTTTATTTACAGGAAAAAAAAAGGCTCAATAAGAGTATGTGAACGTTCCAAGTCCGTGTTCAGTAACAGCAGGAGGGTAAGCAACAGTCACTGTGGCCCTAGCTTGAATTTGCAGTGAATTATAGCCATCTTGACAGCCTTGCCATCAGACCTGCAATATTCTTTTCCTCTGGACCTGAGGTGCCAGGAGTGAAGCATGTTTTCTTGACAGGCAGCGTCATATGGGCGACAGCATATGGGCAGTAGCATATGGACAGTAGAATCCTGCTTGTTTTATTTGCCCTGTAAGATTTGTTTTGTCTGATACAGAATTTAAGCTCCTGGTTAAATTAAAATTGTCTAGTGCTTCATTTTATGAGGGTAAAGTAGTGAATGTAAATAGTTGCAACTGCCGAGTCTACTGGATAAGGAGCCCTGGAGAGAGAGCATAAATCGTTATATTAGCTATAGGACTGTGCATTATATTTGAAGTTTTCAAAAGAGATTGGGAGATTTAGATGCATGATTTCATATTTTCAAAGCGACTTACAGATTTTATATATCCACATTTTACATGTGTATCTGCAGTCCTTTCCAAAGCGCAGCTGGGCTCAGCTTCCATTGCGCTGGAATTGGACTCTCAATCCCTTAAAGGACTTTGCAGAATCTCAGATTACACTTTTTTTTTTTCCCAATCTCTGTATGTTGTCTCCTTCCAATATATCTCAAACAAAATCTGATCCTCCAATCAAAATTTGCTGTCCCTCAACATGCAACACAACACAGAAATCCCAGCACAGCAGTCTTTCTATTTTGCAACGAATCAGGGAAGAAATAAATCAGCTTCTATATCTAGTTTAAGTGTAGCTTTAATGGATTCAGAAGAAAGTGTCATTTAGCCCAAAGAGATGGTCACCAATAAATGCTCCTGGGTGATGGAAAGAATAAAGGAAAACATTAAAAGATACTAGGAAATCTTGACCTTTTTGTCAGTCCTGTCTTCCAAAAGACTTTACTCTCCAGTAACATCTCTGGCAAACAAACAAAAAGAAATCTTAGAAACAGAATTGTAAGTGTCCATCACAATAATCTCTTACCCCAAAGAGAGCTGTATTCTCTTTGAGAGTGTTTGTCAGAGCAAAATTGCTCCAGGACACCACATTTTTTCCAAAGAAAAAATTAATAAAATATATCATCTTTATGATATAGACAACCATGATATGGTAGCACGTAGAATGAATAGAGGGCTAGAATTTCAAGGCAAGGAGAGAGGGTTTGTCTGTAGCCCTCTATGATATCCTGGACACTCAAAACCAGTTCTGTTTTGATTTATTTAAGCACATTATTTCCCTCTGGATCTCACCTAAAACTGCTTTTAGTGCCTGACAAAATATTAGGTCACATACAAACAGAGTCATCACCTCAAAGGTCAGACCACATGAGGCAGAGGTAGCAAAAGCTGTGTAAAATTATATCTGTGCTTAGTGAGAGACCGGTGAGGGACAAATGCATACAGAGAAAAAACAATGCCTTCCCTCCGATATTATTTTAAATTTGCTTCTTGCTGCTAGGAATTTGGCTAATAAAAGTAAAGCTTGCATGGTGTAGCTTCATGATATAGTTGTGATACAATTTGTATTCTGAAACATAGAGCATCTTATGAAACTATAGCCTTCTCCACACAAAAGATGTGCATTTTTTATTTTCTTGTATAAGATGATGTAAGTATAATAAATCAGAATGATTAGTCTTTATACAGTAAAGACTATGAGCTACTGGAAGTGGATTTGAAAAATGCGTAACTATAAATCATCACTGTTGCTACTAAGTTAATGTGTCCTGGAGAAAGTGAAGGCAGAAAAATGGTTGCTGTCTCACTCCACATTTCCAGAATTGCAGTGTCAAATCCGTGAATGTGGGGAGCGAAGTATCCTACTGCCGCGAGAGGGCATTCAGGGGCTCACCGAGACCGCAGGCTCAGGGTCACTTTGCCCCTGAGTCAATCCCATTGCCTCTAGTTGCAGGTTTGCATTATTTTTGCTCCGTTTTGCTGTGTTTCTTTTCCTGCAACATGTTTTGGAACTTTTTTTTTTTCCCAGCAAACAGTTTTGTAGGCTGAGGTTGTGAATAGGGAAGAGAGAAAAAGGCAGGCAAGGTCTCTGGTGGAGGCAAGAAGAGGACAGCTGTAAGATCCAGGGTTTTATTGCCCTGCACATATGTCCTCATTTAAACTCTGACAAAGTGGAGTTACTGCTTGGAGGTGGTAGCGTAGATCTCCAGTTTGCATGTCCTATGGGTAACTGCATGGCAATGGCATATGGGCTGGAGAAGGACAGCCAGATATACTAAACTGAACTTCCAGGTGGGAAACTGTCGGGTGTCCATTGGGATCCTCCCGACATTACTGTATCTAATTTTCCTAGGAAATATTAGGTGGTGGTGCTTAGTGAAAAAAACTCAGAAGAGTAGTAAACACCTCTGTGAATGCTCTCACCCTATAATTTTCTGCAGTTTTATTCTTTCCTAGGAAAGCTAATATAATTTTATTTCTGAATAAAAGTAACCACACAAGAGTTTAATGCATTTTGAGTTAGGGCTCATGCATGTATAATCAAATGTGATCTAGTTACAGGAGCTTAAACTGAAAGAGGTTTAAGATGGTGCATTATCTTTCACGTTTGGGTTGGGCTTGGAGGGTGCCTGCAGACAGTCTCAGTGACTAAGCTGATGGATGGTGCTTAAGCCACCATCATTC
Source organism: Anarhynchus alexandrinus (assembly GCA_008711295.1). NCBI lineage: Eukaryota > Metazoa > Chordata > Aves > Charadriiformes > Charadriidae > Anarhynchus > Anarhynchus alexandrinus. The sequence continues at coordinate 945,132 of VUYV01000093.1, read as the reverse complement.
AATTGGGTTCGGCCACGTGCCTGAGTTCTTACCCACACAGCGTGATTTAATTAATCTTAAATTTTCTGACTGCTCACATGCAGATAAGTCCACAGATATCTTCATCACACGCAGCTCCCTAACAGAGATAGATGAAGCTGCCTGGTATAATATGCATATTTAGATTAAAGTGGAAAGAGAAATCGCGACTTTTTTGAAATGAGACTGCTTAAAGTCAGGTCCTTAAGTCTGTTCTTCAGTATCTCCATAAGCAGCCCTCCATACAACAGCTCTGAGTACTCTGCAGCTCGCACTGGGACCAACAGAAGATATGCCTGATCAAGGACTGAGTGAGGATCCTTCACTACAGACCTCTGCTCTGTGTTAGGCCCAGGAGAGTTCTCCCATGGACAAGTAAAACTGCCTGGGATTCATCTCTGCAGGGCTTTCCCTGGACTTGTTCCTAGTGAGGTGTTCGGTCCCCAAAAGCTGCAGATACCAATGGGTTCACCCGAAGTAGGAGGTGCTGTGCTTTGCCGGATCTCCCTCATTCCCTAGGCCTCCTTTGTGCACAGTTGCCCCACGGAGCCCCTCCCAAGAAGGGTAAGGGATCCAGCACACTGGGTCACAAAGCCCTGGGCTATGTTGATCTTTCATCAGCTCCCTTACTGGCCTGGGGCAAAGCTGTGAGCACCCCTCTGCCCTCCCATTTCTGTGGAAGTAGGACCTTTGGACCCTGTAAACAATTCAGCATGCTTTCCGTGCTCCAGAGCTAAGACTCCACCAGCGTTTTGTGTCCACCTGTGGTGGTAATGAGGGGATTCTGCCCTCAATTGCCAAAAAAAAAAGAGGCTTTAGTTGAAGTTTTCTGAGGAGAAACTGGTAACTGCTCTCACAGCTGGTAGAAGGGTGAGACCCCCAATGCAGTCAGGGCTGTTTCTATCCTTGCAGTTTCCACAGGTGCATTCGTGTCTCACTGACTGCAGTCAATCTGTTTTTCCTTGAAGTTTTGTGAAATGGTGTCTACTCCAGAGATGAGTCGCTGGGCCGGGCCGATCATCGATGTTCTCCTGGATTATGTGGGCAACGTGCAGCTCTGTTCCCGGCTCAAGGAGCATATTGACAGCTATGAGGACTGGGCTGTCATTAAAGAAAAAGCAGGTATGGTCACCCAGGAGAGAATCTGGGACAAATAGTACCACTATTGAATTCAAAACCTCAGTCACCATCTTCCCTTAGCATTCATCCCTTAAACGTGGTAGGACTTCCCTACTGAGACTGAATTACATTTTGCAGCAGGTATGAGGCACAAGAAATTGCTGGGGTGTCACTGACTCCGTGATGGTAAATGTAGAGCATCTGTGGACCTGACCCTTGGGGTATGAGCATTGCTGGTACAGGAAGGTCCAAGTTGGCCGCACTTGGGATGCAGTCAGATCAGGGCATGCAGACAGTGTGACCATCTCCACAGCATCCCAGCAGGCACCAGTGGTCTTTAAAGCCTTTACTAATCATCTGCTCTCCTAAACATCTTTTCCCTCAGGATCCAAAGTCTGTCATAGATATTATCAGAATTAGTTTTCTGGCACCAAGCTAAATTTGGTACATATTACATTCCTTTTTAGTGGGAAGACTGAGTACTGTGAAGCAGCCAGTATAAATCCTTCTAGAAGTCTGAGATGGGATACAGCACCCCATACTCCAGCCCTGCTTCCTTCCCTGTGTCATGCCTTAGAATAGATGAGCTGCCACCAATGCCAGATGCACCATCCCTCCATTACAGAAAAGCTCCCTTTTTTCATTCCTCCTTCTCCCAAGGAGAAGCTGTCCCTCTCAAATTTAGACCTGTTCCGCTCATGTTTCTGACCTGCCTGTCTTTCAGAACCCCCACGACCTCTTTCCCACCTTTGCCGCATCAAGGTCCGAAGCCTGGTTGGAAGAAACCGCATTAAACTTCTCGACACCTTGCCTCTCCCGGACAGACTGATTCGATACTTACAGCATGATTACACACAGTGACCCCAGGCACACTGGACACACAGCGGCTTCCTGGCATGGCACCCAGCGTCATCAGCATGGCGAGGGCGCACATCGTGCACGGTGGGGAGGAATTGCTGCTGGCTTGGTCAAGCACCCCCCAATGACTAATCTAAGAGAAATATGTTTCTGAAGCATGAGTGAGAAGAAAACGGAGGAGACAGAGAGCTAAACCTAGGACTGTTGTTAGGTTTTACAAGAGATAACACTTATGATTCACCTCAGAGCTTGGTCTGCAAAGAACAAGAAATGAAAGCCAACACTGAAAAATAAGTAATGCTGAAGCAAGTACTAGGGAGGAATTCAAAGGTATCCTGGGGTTGTGGTGGAGCTTAGCATCCTTGCTGTGATCACAATTCAGAAATTGTCAAGAATCCACATATTTGGGAAAACAATCACCTTTCCTTCACTGACTGAGATTTTTATTTTAGTTTCAATTCTACTGTTTGGATTTCTGCTAAGTGTGCTGGTTGCTAATTCTCTGATACTTTGACACCATCTTGCTAACACTTTTACTTTCATTTTTTGGACCTTTCTTCTTGAGTAGACTACTTGATTTCTGAACATTCAAATATCAGAACTTTTTCATAGACTAAAATGCAGAAATGCCAATTCCTTTAAAAGTCAAGGAAAGGTTTATTTAAGAAGGATGTAAGAATTGTATTTGCACATAGTGAATACAGTTCATTTTGTATTACATTTGCAATAAGAAGTAGGTGAAATTCTGCTTGAGAGAATTTCCCAGACTGGGGATTTGAAAGCAACTCTGAGCTCCTTTTCTTTTTTCTTTTTTCTTTTTTTTTTTGTTTTAAATTAGAAGTAGCTGCACTGCAAACAGTAGCTTTACTCTGTCATGAAGCTAGTGACAGAACAGAACAATGCCATAGAGGAGCAGGAACAGAAACTGATGGAAGGACAAAGGCGAGGTACATGGGGAGAAGCAACACTGCTAAACCAACTTTATCTGTTCCTCCCCCAGAAGATCTTGTCCCTACAAAACCCAGCCTCTCTTACCTCCTTGGGCCTCTGTGGCTATAACAATACCGTCACTGGAAGAAAAGAAATTATTTCAAAATGATAAAAGGCTTCCAAATCCTTATTCAGGTGCCTAAACAATGCCACATTGCTTGCACCAGGTGTAGTTCCGCTCAAGCCAATGGGAACCACATTTGGTGTCGGATACTACTGAAGCAGAATAAAAGTCTTAGGATTTAGTCCTGAATTTTCTGACTTTGGAAGTTTCAAGTGTCTATTAGCTCTCTTTGACACTGATGAAAGTTATTATCGCAGCTTCTTTGAAAATTAGGTCACCTATTTACAGCTCAGATCCACAACTGATTTATGGCAGTTTAACAAGTTACCATCTATCAGCTGAACCACTGTAATTGTCCGTGAAATTCTTTTATTGAAGTTTTTAACAAGTCACATTCTCTCACAGCTGGGGAGGCCGAGGACCCCATGAACAGTTATTGGCAGTGACTACAGCTCAGCTGACAGGTGTGACTTGCTGAACCACTGATTTGGTGAGCGCCTCATTCCTGACTAGGCACCTAAGTAAGGATGGAAGAGCTTAATTTTGGAACTACGTCTTTGCAGATCTTATGCTAGAAGCACACTCGTTCTTACCTTAGGTGACAAAGGAGCTGTGCACCATGGTTTGTTTAGATTCTCCACCAGAGACCTGACAGATCTGGTTTTGTTTGTTGGCCTGCATACCATCTATGGTATCACGTAGAAATCTAAGTAGGGAAAATGCATTGCACCGAGTTTTATTTGTGTGGAGTTTTATACCTTAACACAGGACTAAAAGTGTGTTGCACACATACAAGTCTGTCTGGGCACAGAAGTTCGGATTCTGTGGTTGTTTTGTGTGAAATACGTTCAGCACTTGTGGGAAAGGATGTGAGCAGAAGAATTAGTTACATCCACAGCCACTCTGTCCATAGCTGTCCCCTTCCCAAATGCAAAAGAAGTTGAAAAACCAACAGAGTTTCAATTCACACTGAACAGCGATCTTCTTGCAAAGCTTTGGAAAGTCAGGTGAGATTCCTCCACTGCTGAAATTTCACCCAGTGACTTCCATTACTACCAGTTTAGGATCTAGCCCCTCATCTCCTACAGCATAAACAGCGATTTTTTTCAGGTTGGAAAAATATTGGGTGGAGGGAAAGGGATGGGGATCTTTAGACCAGTTTTGCCAGCAAAGGCCCTGTATTGATAAGCAACAGCTTGAGAGATAGAAAATCACCTGTGGAGTTTGTGCATCTCTCACTTTATGGGGCTGAGCAGCAAAGGTCTGGGTCTTACTCATATTGATATAAATCAGAAGAAAATTCCTTGAAATTAAATCAGTGTAGTAGAGCAGAGTCGTAATGAATAGAGACACCGTTTGGTGGAAACCATTTACTTAAGTGCTTGTTTAGCTTGCAGTGACAGCCCTGGAGACCACCGGCTGAGAGAAGGATTCACAATCATCAACTGCATGTATAACCACAGGGGTGGGATTTCATAAGCTAACCCAAACTGGGAATTTCCCCTAAGCTGACACTGTTATGTATGCAAATCTCATGAGTTGCAATTTCTTTTTATGTCCTTGGAGAAGTTGAAACTGGTTTTGAGTGGAGCAAATATGGAAAGTCCATTTCTTCTTTCAACCAAGAGACCTTTGTCTCAATTGGGAGACCCATGTCTTGGTTGCTTTCAACCATCTGTCCTGAGCAGGAGTCACTGAGCTGGAGAGCACTGGTCTGATGGGAATGTACCGTAACTGCAGGAAGGATAAGGGCACACTGTGCATGGAAACTGAGGAGAGAAGGGGCTATTAGAGGGGAATCTGGTAATTACAATGTTATTAAGTCCTTTCTGCTTGATCCTTACAGCAAATCTTCACGCACTCAGTTTACACTTATTTGCACTGAAATGGAGCCCACTACCTCTCCACTCCAGTCATTGACACAATATTTTGTGCACAATACTGAATCCGCACAAATTCAATGTGCATTTAATGCATCTATCTAGAAGTTACTGTGAAAAGACAAATACCCCCAAACCCAAACAAACCAGGCTTTGTAAGCAGATCAGTAGTTCTAGTGCAAGGCAAAGTGGCTTGTTTTTACTGAGTGTGATAGATAGACTCCTTCAGAGATGATGACTTCATGTGAAATATTCTAGGAATATTTCACGACCAGGTTACTGTACTTTTTTTTTTACTGCAACATGTGCAATTCACTTGATGTTCTTGTGCACTTTTTTGATTTTTTATTTCATTTTGTATGAAAGCTTTTTCATTTACCTCTCCCTTCCCATTATTTATAAAAGCTATTGTGGTTTTAACAGTTTAAATTTGCATTGTAGTAAATAGCAACTCTCGAATGTTATGTTTCCATCTTTCAAACAAAGTATGAATAAACAAGTGGATTCTGAAGGGCTACCAGCTGTCCTGAATAGTAACATTGAAAAACCAAACACCAAAATAGTCAGGAAAATCTGAATCAATCCAAGCTTGAAAAATTAATAATTTTTATGTTAATCTCAGGGGTGAGAGAACAGTAATTATCGCTAGAGAGGAGACAGAGTTGCTATTCTTTGCAAACCTTTTGGTAAGTCTCACACATCCCCATTCAGTGATTTTGAGTATACTCAACAACTGTCTTCTGTTCATTTGTGGTTTACTTCACTGCTGCTTCAGTTCAGAGCCCCAGCAAAGGGCCACCACCTGCCCTGGGCTGGGGAGGGAAGTTCCATGTCACAAAGGATTTTAAGGATTTTAAAAAGTAACATCAGTTTAAGTCTGAGGGTAAGTGCGTAAATATCTGTGTGTTGGAGGTCATTTGGAACAGTCTGGTTCAATCCTTCATCGTTGGACTAGATGATCTCCAGAGGTCCCTTCCAACTCTGAAATTCCGTAACTTAAAAACATGGCATTCTGCTACATGGAAAATGTATGGCAACATACATTCAAATAAGAAAGACTTTAAAAGAAGAAAAAGAAAACAAAGAATTTAATACCCGAAAGGTAGAAACTTTAACTCTCTTCTCTCTCTGGATTTCTTCAGAAATAAAATTTTTACAGAGGCTACCCACTTTGCCAAGTATTTTAATTTTGATAGAAATCCATATTCTGATGCGATATGCAGCACTATCAATCAAATTTCCTTTCTGAACTCAAGCAGGAACACTTGTCCACAGCGATCACTGCAGTACCTGTGGTTCATGCCATGACCTGCTCTGACCTGCTCTGTTCATCCAGATGGAAACTCAGGCCAAAGCCAAGGAGGCTGCTCTGTATTGAGAGCACTCAGGCAGAGTTCAGCATCTGGCTTCATCTGGATTACAACAGTGACACAGAGCTATCAGTGTGAGAAAGTGCCCCTAATTCCATGTAAAAAATTCCTTGCCAACAGCTCTGCAAGTTAAGAGCTATAGCTCTCCTCCCATTGACTTAAATGGGAGTACCACTTCTGGTTTCTGTTAGTCTCCTCGTGGAGAGGCACAGTCTCCTCATGGGTTTTTTTTCCAAAAAGACAAAAAGGGAAAGACATCTAAGCATATTCATATCTTCATTTCTGGATCAAGAGCTAACCTGATGTCTTTAAGCCTTAGGTCAACTCTTTACCACCTTGCACCTTGCATGTAATTGCAGGTATGTGCTACCAAAGCCATTTCCTGCTCTCTCTCATATAGGAGTAGCCTATACAAGCTTGATAAATACATTAAGTGCTGGTAGCAGGGAAAAAGCAATGAAAACCATGTGCATGTCTACTTTTGGCCTGCTGCACTAACATATTACAGCCGTTGTTTCCATAAAAATAAACATTGGTGGGAGGTACTGTGAGGTTTGGGGAAAGAATGAGCCTGAGAGTAGTTCGTATCGTAACGAAAGTTGCAAACTGGTTATAGAACACCAAGCCCCATCAGAAGATCCAAAAATGATACTCTACAATTGCTTAAGATGATATTTTTTTCCTGACTGCAATGCACTCGAAACAAGTGTTGCCTGTTTTTCCCCTTATGGAGATACCAAGAGTCATATAGAGCTACGCTAACCAGAGACCAAGCTGATCGAGGCCACTTTTTATTGAATCCTGGGAGAAGTTCCCATTAGTTTCAACGAGAGCAAGTTCAGGCCCTGGGAGATCACAGGTGTCCATTCTGTGGGCCTTTTCCCTCCACAATACACTTCTCTGACCTCAGTGATTTACTCCAGTATAACCGAATAGATACATAAGCCTGCAGTATTAAACCTTTCAGATCTCACGTTCTGTGCCTTAACACAACTTTCTCAATGGGTTTAAGAGAAATCTAACTTAAAAAAAAAAAACCAAAAACCTACTAACTTTTCTAATGCAAATGTGGTAAATTAATTGGGAAAATACCAGAAAAATCATTGCATGTAGGTCTTGTGATAGCATCTTAAAATCAGGCAAAATAAAAGATGTCTGCGAGCCAGAAGTCAAAGCAGGCTATTCTATATACTTTTTTCTTCTATCATATTTTATGGTTTTATATTCAACTAGTACAATTTCTCATTTGTTCTGTTGATGCAGAACAATTTGGAATGCGGAAATTCATCCTGCTTTCATTTGTGCCAGCTTAACACTAGCTAATTTCCCAGCCCCAGAGGATTTTCTTTTGATTTACATCACTCTGAATAGGCAGAGATTTCAGCCCTCATATCTACCCAACAGTTGCAAACCAAACCTGTGTCTTCCCAGTGGGGCAAAAAAAAAGCAGACTGCATTTGCAGAATCACCAAAATAAAATTACCTCCTTTCTTCCCTTAATATTTTCTTTTAATTCTCTCAGTATTTACATACAAGAAGAGCTTAAATCAATTCACAAGCACGGTTTCTACATTAAATACTGTCCTTCCAGTCTCTCGCAAGCAAAAGGAAGTGACCTGAATATCTTGACTTCTCTGGAATTACTTTACAGTACAAAAACTCTTTGAATGGGTTTAATTCATTTCATTTCGCTGCTGCTGCCATAGGGCAACCCCGGAAAGATGTTCCCACATGGAGGAGGTCTCCTAGGTGTTACAAGTGGGGGTGTGAATGGCCGGCAGCCCCGCTCGCTGCGGCGCAGACAATGCCCGTCGATGAAAGAGCCCTGGTTTGCCTCACGCTCCGTGCCACCAGCTTCGTAAGGCTTATTCCCAATTTACACCCGTGTAGTGAGAGGACAGCGGAGCTCCAGCGGTCCTGGAGTACCTTCCCAACAGTTACTAATGCGCTCCAGCCCACCCACGAGGAAGAGGGTGCGATGGCCGGCCTCCTTCCCCCCGCCGCTCCACAGCACCCAACCGGCCGTTTCAATTCACTCTCAGGAGCTGTCGTGTTCAGTGTGACTCCGATAAATCCCCCCGCCCCCCGGGCTAAAGATAGCCGAAAACATTGAAGATGGGCGGGGGGACGGCGGGCTTGGTGGGGATGGGTTTCAAAACCACGGGCCTGTAGAGTTTCTGCCCCGTGCCGTCCGCCTCCTTGCAGAAGTGTGGCACCTCCGCCGGCAGCGTGGCCGCACTCTTCCTCCACAGCCCCAGCCCCGGGAACGGCGATGGGGGCAGCGCGCCCGGGGGCTGGTACACCCCCGGCCCGGGGCAGGGGAAGGGGCAGCAGGTCCAGGCACCCACCCGGCCCGAGAGGACCCCGGCGGGGTCCTTCTCCCCGCCATGCGGGGCAGGCTCAGGGGGGCTCTCTGGGCCGGCAGTGTCTGAGCTCCGTTTGCTTTTCTTCCCCTCGTAGGGAGGAGGGTCTCTGGGGGCCGGGAGCCCCTCGAGGCTGGCGGGAAAGGCCCTGGTGGGCAAGCTTTGGGCTGGCCGTGGCTCTTCCCAGAAGGAGGCGGGGAGCTGTCGCTTCCTCATGGGCACCTGGTCCGGCCGGGAGGCCTCGGGGTTTTGCTCCTGCAAAACCCGTTCCCCGGTGAGGCTCTCCTCCGCCTCCGTTGTCCGCAGCACCTTCTCGGCGGCAGCCCCGCTATGGGGGCTGGGGTCGGGCAGCTCGGGCTGGGGGACACGGCCCCGGTCCTCCGCCACCCTGCGCCAGCCGCTCTCGGGGGGTTTGCTGGGGTGGCACCGCGGGATCCGTGAGTACTTCTGAGAGAACCGCTTGAGCTGCTTCTGCAAGTATTTTCTATGGTCAACCGACCGGCGACAAGGAGCCGACTTATCCAGAGCCGCTTTGATGTCGCTGGAGGCCAGGTTGACGAAGTTCAGTAGGGTTTTTACCTCGCTGTCCGATGCCATCTCACTGGATGCGCCGCGCAGAGTTTCCCATGAAAAGTTTATAATCCGCCTCTGGACAAACCTTGGCAAACCTGGGAAAAACAACGGGAAGACTTAAGGACGGGGAGCCTCGGTTCAAATAGCACCGGGCAAACGGAGGGAGGGTGGAGGGGACATGTCAAACTTCTCAGGCACGCAAAGAAGTTGCCCGTCAGCTCATCTCCGTGCCGGCAAACTGCCGGCGGAGCCGCCGTGTGCCCGCAGCCCACCGCCCCGCACCGCTGCCCCGGCACGCACCAGCTGGCGAACGCCGGCCAGCCCGGCGCTTAATCTTGTTAGATAGCGCTTAGGTGGAAAAGAAGAAGCCGGGGCGGCTGCTCCCGCCTCCCTGTAAGCAAGCGCGGACACTCACCCGGCGCGCGGCGGCTTTTCTCGCCGGTGCTGGCGGCTACGGCGTGGCTGCGGAGAACAGCCCCTTCCCCGCTAATCTCGTTAGGCAGGTTACACACCGCCAACCTCGGCGGAGGCAGCCGGGGCCCGCCAGTGTTTGGACGCAGTTTAGGAAGCACTTGAGCAAGCTGAATGAATATCGACTCCGGCGAGTTCGGGGCTCTCCCAGGCCAATCAGAAGCCACTTTGCCAAATACAAAGCATCCCAATCAGGCATCAGCCTCCCCTCCTCGCATTCTTTGCCATCACAAATTGTCGCCATGGGGACAGCCACAGAAAGACAGCTAATAAATACAATCATTTCCCCACAATTTCAACCATTCTCCCTATCCTCTTCACCCTTACCGAGGCCTTCCTTTTTAAAAATGACACAACCTGAAGCGAAAGTGCTGAGGATGAGTTAGGGAAGTTTTGACACTGTTTTCTCCGCACTCCCCGAAGCTGTCTGGGGGCTGATACTAACCATGCTTCATTGGCACAGGACAATGTAATACTGGGGACTAGGCTAGCCTACTTTTAACCGCTCCCCACCAGAGCCTTTTTTTTTTTTTTTTAAGGGGAGGATGATGTCAGAAAAAGGTAGGAAAGGAACAAATCTCTAAAGAGATGTGCAGATATCCATGGAAAGGGAGCTTGAGCGCTCAAGAATCTTGTCTTTATGTTTGCCCCCTCAATTGAGTTACACAAAAGCTGAATTACCCATTCAAACTACCCGGACAAAAGGATGGAGTTGGATAGTACTCTTGCATCTGTAGTCAAACAGTTAGAGACTTAAATCGAGTCGTCATGATGGAGAAAGAGTTAGACAAAGCCCATAGAATTGCCATCAGCAAACATTTTCCTGTGTCATATTAGTGGGTCTCCATGACTCCCCCTGGCCTGGGGACAATAGCACAAGTTTGCACACTCGACTACTGTCACCCTGCCAACGCTGGCAAGGAGCAGAAACAGGACAATCCTTTAAGGGGAAAGCATGCCCGCTGCAGGGAAGGTAAGAAGAGAGGGAAGAAAAGGCGTGTGAAATGCTAATTGAGCTGCTTCCTTTACTGATCCAGAGCTATGCGAGCCCTCCGCCTTCTCGCAGGCTTGTCCCTAAGGGGTGGCAATAACTTAATAGCATGATAAAACCAAGAGCTGGAGGAAGAGGAGAGCCGAAGGGCTGCCCTCGGTGTGCACCGGGCACACCAACAACACAGAGCTGGCGGCAGCCTGTGTGTCAGCCCGGGACCTGCTGCCCCCCACAGCCGGAGCAGCACTGTTCTCCCTCTCCAGCCCACAGCACCCCTGGGATGGGAAGAGTGGAGAGGGGCACAGGACATGTGCACCCACCCTCAGGGAGGTGCTGCCAGCTCTGGGCCAAACACATGCATGCCTTGGGGAAAGCAGGGACCAAAGTCCCTTTTTGCAAGTAACATCTACCTTACTGATGTGAGGCATCAAAGGCCTGAGCACTGCAGGTTGAAATCAGCTACATTTTACACTTATTTTACTATATTTCTGTTACTCTTATTTTCCTTGGAGACAGACAAGATCCAGACTTCCAGATGCCATTATACCGAACTCTGGGCAGAGGCCTCAGGGTTGACTCTTCAGTGTCCCCGTGCTGGTGTGCCCAGTGCTGCCATCCCCATTCACATCATTTCTCTCAGTCTGGCCCGAGCCACATGTGCTGGCACCCGGGCTCAGGTGTTTCAGGTCTAGGGAGACCCCGGAGCCAGGATATCCTGCAGCAGAAGGTGCTACAGAGCCTTTGGCACCACGACAGGCTGTAACTCAGGGGCTGATTTGCCACCACAGATGTGCCTCTCTCCTCCCAGTTTCTATTTCGGAAGCAGTTCATGCCCTGGGAGACCTGGGGCGGCTAGCCCTGCCTGCAGCCTCTATCATCTGCCTCATGCTAGCATGNCAACCTGCCTGAGCATCTATTTTGGGATGCTCTATCTGGAGCCTGGCCTCTCTGTGACCCAACACAGATGCTTCTGTGCAGCTGAGGCTAAGGGGAGAGGTTTTTGTCTAGCTCATTGAAAGAGATGCACAGCAAGGGATCACATCTCTGTTTGTAGGAACCAACTGCCTCCTGTGCTTGAGCATTTGAACCCAACCCGGACACCAGGTTGCACAGCGCAGTCTCTAAATAGATTTGGTTGGTTGCCCAAGGGGGTGAGAGGAAGAGACAGAGAAACACGGGATGGGTGCCTGGACGCAAAGGATTGTCTCAATATGTTAATGAACTGTGTCCTCAGAGGCCTGGGAAACTCATGCCACATTTTATGAGAGCCTATATCCAATCACAGGGGCTCAAGACCCCTGGGCTGTGCTCTGAGACTGAGGGCTAGTGGGCCAGTGACACTGAAGAGGACCGATATGGCTCTCCTGCTTACTGGAGGATAAGAGAAACCCAGCATCTTTCCAACACACCCATTGCAGAAGCCCTCTCCAAGCCCCCAAGACTCCAAGCCATGACTGTCTCTTCCTGGAAGGATGCTTGCCCAGGATGTGGCACTTTTGGCACCACATGGCAGTGGCGGAGGGGCTCCCCGTGCCCTGCTGTGTTCCCTGCTCCGGCATCCCATTCCCCTGCAGCTGAGTAACAGTGGGGAGCCAGAGGGGAATGAACTGGCGAGCAGGATTTAAAAACCAGAGCAACCCACCCTTTCAAGGTCAGACTCAGGTTGAGCTGCACAGGGTTTTCTCTAAGAGGCCACCGGAGCCCTTTTGTTCCTCGCTGCTCTCGCCATGTTCATCCCAATGTACATGTGAAAGGAACAATTAACAATAGGGCACTCCTCTCTGAGGATCCAATGCACTTTGAAGTGTCCACCAACCAAAGGCTCAAGAATGATACATCATTTTCCACTGTGAACGTGTCAAACTAGTACAGCAATTGAAAAAATGTCTCCACATGCCTTCCCAGCATGCAGACAGGGACCAGCTGGAGAGCCACTTCATATCCGACATGTCACCCCCTGACAGCTGTCTTCTTGGGAATTTTTGGTATGTAAAGTTTTCTGACTCCTTTTTTTAAGTAAAGCACAAGAATAAATCCATTCACTTCAAAGTTGCAGCCAGGTCTCTCCTAAACAGGCAGCATTTCCTTCAAGACTGAATAAAGGAGAAAGAAAAGATTTTCTTACACAAAAATACCTGGTGAAGTGTTTTTAAAGTGTCACTCATTGTAAACGATGTCAATCTTTAGCCACTTCTACACCAAAACCTCCCACAGCTTATTTCCAGGCTGAGGGCCCCATTCAGCAAAGGTATTCCAGCATCAAGCTGGCCTGGACTGTGCGAGGAGACCCCTTAACTGCAACACACACCATTAACTGGGGTAGGGGTCCCTCCACCGCGAGTGCCCTGAGCATTTCAAACAGCACGAACACTCAAATCACTGCTGTTATTTTAATGGTCTGTAAAGCAAAGAGCAGTTCGGTGAACAGCTGAGAGGTACAGAGATGATGCAGAAGTCACTGTTTTGACACCAGTTTACTCAAGATTCTTTTTCTTCCCCTAAAAGAGAGCTTTTTCTCCATCTGAGCCTGCGCTCACTGGTGTCACAGGATTCACCCCACTGTCAGGACAACAACACTGCGTATCGCATGGTACACTTTCCAGGTAGGCTTGGGCTAAAATCAGCTCTAGGTGGCTTCTTGCCCTCCCTGATTTGGGGTAAGTGTCTGTTTGTCTGAGGCACACGTCTGCATGGTAAGCTCTCTTATCCTCATCCCTTCCCCCGGGTGGTAAAATTAAGCAATCTTCATTAATTTAAAAAAAAAAATAATCAGATTTTTACTTGAAAAATAAGGCTTCTTAACAACGGTCAAAAGATTTTCCTTAGAAATTTCCTACAGGTTTTGCTTCCTTGCTTTGAGGAAAGAGGGGTGGGGTGGGGGGGGATGGAGAAGAGAGGAGAGGAGAGGAGAGGAGAGGAGAGGAGAGGNTGGGGGAGGGGGAGGTGGAGGGAGGAGAGGAGAGGAGAGGAGAGGAGAGGAGAGAAAAGGAGAGGAGAAGGAAAAAATCCAAATTTCTATTGTTTTGTGGAAAATTTCAACTGTTTTTCCCCATTTGGGTCACAATCCTGTGACCCCTTATTGAGCCTAATGAATGCGCACTTAGAAGCAAAGGGAAAATGGGGCTCCAATTGTTTTGAAATATAATAAGAAAATAAGCTGGAAACCCCCCAGATGGGCCATCTGTGAATTGTCTCTTTTCTTTGTCCATTAAGGGCAGATAAAAGCAAAGATATTTCAGTTGCATGATACCTTTTCACTCACCTGCTGTTTCCTAAGCGTCCGGTCTGTCTTCACATTCAGAAAAACAGAGAGAAAGGGTTTTGAGGAGAGCAAGGAGTCTGAGGGGGGGTGATGATGGCTCATGGTGAAACCAGAAGTATTGGCCTGGAGAGAAGTATCAGGATGGAGGAAAACCACTAAAGCTCTTCCTTGGGGTTCCGATTTTAGATTTCTTGTTGACAGTGATTGAAGTGGAGGGATACTAATGATGCAGTGATGGCATAAAAATGGAAGATGTTATTTAGCATCGTAACGCAAGAACTGGGTTGCCTTAGGAGTGAATGAGAGGGAAGAGGAAAGGACTATAGCAACTATGAGCCACACACCTCAGACACTGATAGCAGGAACTTCTGCCATGAGGAAAGATGTCACTGTCCAGAAATAAAAAGGAAAAACAGGTCGTAGGATGAAAGTGAATCCCTCTCCATCTAGTCTGATCTTCAAAATGGGGGCACTGATGTTGTTCAGCCCTCTAAACGGGTTGTCCACTGGACTCAGAAGCTGGCTCCAGCCTGGGATGTGAGCCTGCCCATCCTGAGACCTGCAGGTTCATTTTGAAAGGGGGAAAAAAAACCCTCTATGTTACCTTTATACACATACCTGAGGATGAAATTCATCTGTGAGAAAACTGGTGTGGACAAAACTAGCAGCCTGGCTCCCAGTCCAAGGACCTGAAGGATATCTGGGACAGGCAAATGATGACCATGGTTGCATGTCTGTGGTCTCTGACATCAGCCCCCAAGGGATGTCTGATAATGTGTGCACAGAGATGCAACCAAAGCCCTCGGCATCCCTTCCCACACCCCAGCACGTCGACACCGCAGACAGGAGCAGGCATATCTCACCCTGGCACTGACCCTCCCACAGCCTGGTCCTGCCCAGGAGCTGAGTCCTCTAAGCTCAGGGANCACCTCCCACTAGACCAGGTTGCCCAAGGCCACGTCCAGCCTGGCCTTGAACACCTCCAGGGATGGGGCCTCAACAACCTCTCTGGGCAACCTGTTCCAGTGCCTCACCACCCTCAAAGTGAAAAACTTCTTCCTAAAGAAGAAGTCATCAATCATCTCCTTATTAAAGCCATCACCTATGTTCCCAGGAGAAGAGCAACCTGGGACTCCCACCAGATGAAGTTTTGCCTCTTCCNCCCCCCCCCCCCCTTTTTTTTCCCTTCCTGACAATCTGCTTTGACCTGAGTGACATCCTCTCTTTGCTTTCAATCCCCGATTTTCTGCACTTGGGGACAGACTTTGAGCAGGCACTGAGTGCTGAGGCCGCGCAGAGGCGGCGAGGGGGGGCTGCTGCTACCCCACAGCCTGCCATTCAGGCAGATGGTGGAGGGGGCCGATATGAATAGCTCCTGTCAGTCTCACAGAGCGAACTTTACAATTGTGCTACGTGTTGGACTGCACGTGACTAATGCCATTCTTCTGCAGGCTGCAGGCAGGACACAGCTGTTTCTTTAAGGAAAATTTTGTTTTTCTGGGCAGGGAAAAAAAAAAAACCACCCATGGCAATGTTGTATCCATGTAGTCAATATTACACTCCATAATTAGGCATGATCAAAGCCCGTCCTGCCTTTCACTGCCTCTCTTTCTGGGAAATTAAATAATGTTTAAAAATGAGCCTGGCTTTGGCTTGGTCCTTCTGGAGGTTTAAATCCTGCCTCCCCACACAGCAGGTACGCGCTGAGAAGCAGCAGCAGGGCCAAATATAGGTTTCTTTACATAATTCTGGAGTAATTAAGTATTTCAAGATCAGTGATGAATTCAGTGCCAAACGCTACATGGAGCTTCTGTTGAAGAGAAATAGTGCTGCAAAAGGGATTAAAAAAAAATACAGACATGAATATGAGCATGTGAAAAGGTGAAGACCTCTTAAAAGCTGCAAAAAAAGAAATGCACGGTGAGCTCTGGACAGGAGCTGAGTCTGCAGCTTACGGTACAGAAGAGCCATGCCAGCCCAGAAGGGCAGTGGTCCTCCTGCCCGCGTTTTGGCCAGGCTGACATCCCTGTTCCCTGCTCCACTCTCTTGGACCAGGCTTCTCCACCTGTGTCTGCAGCAAAATCAGTGCCAGGCTCTCCAGCTCGGGTGCAGCCAGAAACTCACCCCTCTCACTCCTCCACCTGCATTTCCTTAGCAGGGGACAAGCCCCTGCCCCGCGGCCCGGCCATGGCTGTACCCACAGCCAGGCAGCCCTTGGTGGTGGGACAAGGTGTGGGCAGCCCCAGGCAGCGCTGCCTTCAGCTGGCCCCCTGCGGCAACCTGGCCACGGCAGGCGGGTGGCTATCTAGCAAAGCAACCGGTGTGGGGTTATACCCCATATATACCCCATATATATCGTTTCCTTCTGCTTACCTCTCTTGTTGCATTTCCAGATGTGGTTTGTTTGCGTTTCCAGATGTGGCTCAGCACAGGGAGGGTTCAGAGAGGCTGAGCTCTGCTTTACCACCTCTACCTCTTTACCACCTCTACTTTTGCCACCCCCTCCAAGGGTGAGCAAGGTAGCGTCTGAGCAAGAAAGGTGTCTTTTCTCCTCACACTGATGGGCCACAGTGGCTGCAACATACTGTGTTTCTGCGGCATTGCAGTGCCAGCTCAGGCTGTGTTTATGCGGCACAACTTGCCCTCAGACTCACGCTTGTTTGAGGTACCTCATACGTAACATTGATATGTAGAATAAAAACTAACCCTAACTACCATTTTAGTTTCCCTCTGCGGAGAAATAAAGTTAGAAATAACATGGGTCCTTATTGTCAAACCAAAAACCAAAAACCCTTTTAACCTATAATGACAGCTGATGAACTACACCCCTCTTCTTGGACCAGATCTCCAAACTCTCCTGGTGATCTGCAATATAGGAGCCACTGTGGAGCTCTTCCAGCCCCAAATACCCCTTCCGGAGGGATGCTAGGACAAAGGCTCTGTGTCCAGCCTAGCCGGGCTGAATTATCCATGCAGAAGGCCCAGCAAAAACTCTAGAGAGACCTCTAAATCTTCTCTATGCTGCCTGTTGTCTTGACTCATAACTTTAGCACTATTCATAGTTTGGGGAATTCACCACCTTTGCTGTAGGCAGCAGCTGCTCGAGGAAGCAGCACCAGCCTGTACAGAGTTCAGTGTCATCCCTCCATCCCAATTTTGGAAACGTCCTTCTCTAAATTTGTCCTTATGTTTCAAAGGGGTGTGGAAAGGTGATGAGGGGTGCAGCTGCTGCTGATGGTCACCCGGGGAACCCCTAGAAGGGTCTCTGGGAGGTGAATGCCGGGCAATGTGAACAGCACGTTGCACTTGCCGAACAAGCTGGGGACAAGGAGCCTTGCAGGGCCCACTTTTCTGCAAGGTGGCCGGATGGAGAAACTTCCCTGGGAGAGGCAATGGCTATCACACGGACAGAAGAAACAGTCTGCAGTGCTGCTGCTGCCATCCCCACTGCCCTGACGGTGCCCGAACGTGCGCTCTTGTGCTGAGCACCCTGATGCTAAGCCAGAATGCCAGCCGCTGCCTCTCAGGGTGATGCATTTGATTGACAGGCTGTGCTAACACAGATACGTGGCCATCAGCTGGGGAAAACGCCTGTCTGCCACGTCCCTCCGCTCTGGGGAACAGCCACCTCTGTCCATGTGCCACTTCCAGGCGCTGCTGGTGTTTGCAGCAGAGCAGGAGGGAGCAGCATTCGTGTCTCCATCAACCCGCTCCGGCTGAGGGCAGGGTGGTGGCATTTCAGGAAAGGCAAGGCAGGCACTGCCCCCCAAGCTGGTTTTACAGCACGGTCCACATGCCGGCAGCGCGGGCACGGCCGGCGGGCTCTTGAGGACCGCGGTCCCCCGCCGCCCGGGCGCTGCGCGGCGGTGCCGCTAGAGCGCAGTGTGGGAGCCCGGCTGGCACCGGCTCCGCGCCCTCAAGTTTGCGCTGGTTGTTTTCCCTCTTTGCTACCCTCCTGCCCGGGGAGCAGCAGACAAAGAAACGCTATTTACTCCAGCCAGAAAAAAACAACATGGGTGTTTTAATTGTTATTTATAACAAATCTATCAGGGGAAAAAAAATCCCTTACTCTCTTCTCACCTTTCACACTGTGATGCTGGGGTGCATTCGGGAGATGCTCTCCTGATGTCGCTCCTTAAATGATGCGCAGTAGGCAAAGCCATTGCAGGCAAAAACGAGCCTCTGTGTTCTGGAGTCCCTTGCACAAGCAAAAGGTTCAAAGATGCCTGAGCAAAACCCTGAGCAGCCTCAAAGCTTCCTCAGTTCAGTGGTGCCTGAGTGTGCTTAGCACCTTCCAGCGGCCCAAGTCCAGCTCTTCAGGACGAATCCTGCATTCATAAAGCATCAGGAAGGGTTTCAGAGGAAAATGGGATCTGCAGTGAAGAAATTGAATAAATCACAAAGCCAATATTAAGTGAAGCATCAGTGATCAGAATCAGTCTCTGCCGAAGATCATGTGTTTGCTACAGCATTTCTGGGCTCGTTACTCTCACTGAAGCCAAATTTGAGCTGGGCATGGATTTCTACAGGTGCCAAAGTAGGTTCCCCCATGAGTTTTCCATTAAAAGCACAAGAGCTGGGTATTTGGAGCAGATTAGCTCTCTGCTTGTCTGGGATATCACAGTGTTTATGTCCACTGGGAGGCTACATGTGTGTGTTGATGGGAGGAAGCAGGGTTTGGTATGTGCTCCTGCAGAATGTAAAGGGCTTAGAAGAGGAGAGATATATGCTGAAATAAAATTAAAAAAAAAAAAAAAAAGAATATTCATTGGCTTTAACACAGTCTTTTCAACCATCTTTTGCAGAGAGAATGCTAATAAAGAAACAAAATGAATATTTTATTTGTGTATGACAAATAGCAATAAGACTATCTTGTCCAAGTTGGGTGCCCAAACCAATTTTTGCAAGACTGATGCCAAGTCCATAATTTGTCTTCTTTTCTTTCTGTCCCAGTGGATCTGGTACACAGGAAATTCTGTCACTGTTGCACAAGCTAGAACTGTGCCTCAAGCTGCCAGGCATGTGCAGAGCTCCACAGGACAGACAGGGGTACTGGGGAGCCGGGTCTGATCCATCATGGAGATGAAGGAAATCAATCCAGATAGATGATGCTTTAAAGTAGCGCTTCACTCATAAAATTCTATAATCAAGTGGCTCATGGTGAATGAGAAGTGTTCGTAGCTATTTCTAGTAGTAGCTTAAATGTCTATTACTTGCAGTGTCATTTGCACCGTAGCAACAAAATCTAATAGGTTTTTATATCTGATGAGGCTTTTATATCTGAGGATGCTTTTATACCTGAAATACCTAGTCAGAATTTGTATTATTTTCTTCATGAAGAATATTGTGGAGCCAGGCTGCAAAGACAGCAGTGGGTGCACTGTTGTGTGGATCTCTCCTCCAAGAGAGTGGCACAAGCAATACTTTGGCTCAGCTTTGGCAATCCTCAACTTAGCAATGGCTGTTGTACCACAGAGGGATGACACAAAGTAAACTGGAAGACACCAGTGGCTTACCAGTTTGCCAGACTGGCTGAAGCAAAGGTCTGCATCTGCTTATCAGAGAAAGATCTGTAGACCATAGAGCTGCCTGCACTGAAAGTAAATGGAAAAAAGAAGGGTCAAAATGCGGCATGCTGTCCTGCTAGGAGTCTCCTTCCNAAGAAACGCTATTTACTCCAGCCAGAAAAAAACAACATGGGTGTTTTAATTGTTATTTATAACAAATCTATCAGGGGNCCACCTACAAGAAGAGGTATAACCATATATATGTGTTGCTATAGATCCCAGTTCGGGGGAACACATGAGCACAAGCTTATGTGCAACTCTAGAAATGCCAACACAGACGTATTCAGATGGACTCCACTAAATTAACATTCGATTAGCAGCAGTCAGTTTCCCCTCCTCCCCTTTTTTTGGACAATAGTTCTCAGAAGGACATTACTCCACTGTGTTACATGCTGAACAGAATGCTAATTCCAGCACTCCAGGTTTACAATGCAGTATATTTAAAACAGTTCTCCAGTTATAACTGATCAAACTTAATTTTTGGGTACTGAACAAGTGCTCAGGCCTGAGCTGGTGGAGAAATCACCCTCAGTCTGCAAGCTTAACCTAGGTGTACAGGGACTTTCTTTTAGGGATTAGTTTTCTGGAAGATGCAGAAGGTTGACGTTTTCTGATAAATAAGTCGTTACACCTGCATCGTTCGCAGAGCTGGAGCTTTGATGATGAGGTGGAACACCTTTGGTCAAAGAGAAGCATGGACAGCCTCTGTAAAGCACAGCCTTTTGCATAAATTGACCTGGATCAAACCACGAGGACAAGATGGTATTCAACTAAGTGTGCTAAAAGAGCTCAAATATGAAATTGCTGAGCTACCAATGCAGAGCTTACACCAGCCTCTGGAGCGAAGGTGAGTAATGCGATAGGTAGTTGTATGAATAACAGAATAAATAAAGCAACATTTCCTCTGCTCTGGAGGCAGATTTATCAGAGGAGTGCCCCAAGGGCTTATGCTGGGATCAGTGCTGTTCACCATCTCTGTATGTGGCATGTCAAAGCGAGTGAATACTGGCAAAGTTTGCAGATGATACAAAATTATTCATAATAATCAAAGCTAAAGCTGACTGTTGCAGAAGGAGCTTATAATACCAACTGACAGTGAAGTGCCAGATGAAATTCAGTATTGACAAGTGCAAAGTAAGGCACTTAGGGAAAAAATAACTCTACTTATACATCTGCAGTGACGGGCTCTAGATAGCAACACTCAAGAAAGAGATCTTGGGTAACTGAAGCTAAGGTATGAGGTTTCTGAAAACATCACTCATTCCCTGCAATGGTGAAAAGGCAAATTGGATAGTAGGAATTGCTGAATGAGAGAACACAATAAAATAGAATAGAAAACAGTATTACGGCACTGAGCTAATAACTTTAGAAAATATATAGAACAGGTAGCAAGGNATTGCTGAATGAGAGAACACAATAAAATAGGTAGCAAGAATGGTCTGAGATTTGGAACAGTTTATTTATGAGGAAAGACTAAAGTAGACCTTTTCTGCTTGGAAAGAAAACTACCTGAGGGAGCTTGATGTAAATGTATAAAATCACCAATGGCATGGAGAATGTAAAGAGGACAAGGTTAATTTCTGTTTCTCCAATGCAGGAACTAGGGGTAACAAATTGAATTATCATGCAGTAGGACTAAACCATAAGGAAGGAATTTTCCACATGATCCATTAAACTGTCGGATTTGTTGCCAAAGCATAAATGAGATTAAACAGGACTTAGACCAAGTCCTGCCATATGGGACCACTATTAAGCTGAAAAGCCCACCTTCAGCCTGTAGCTTAGGGACTTCTGAAACTGTTGATTGCCAAAAGCCAGAAGAAGATATCAGGTACAGATCACTGTGTACTTCCCCTGTCTTTCCTTAAATATCCACATAGGCTGTCATCTGAGATGGGATATTGGACTAGGGAGACCTTTCATCTCATTCACTAGACCATTTGTTATCTGAAGGAATGGGAAAATACATCCTGGGAGTGGTTATGCAGTGCGAGGCAAGGAGAGGGTGTACTGGAACCGTGTGAAAAACAAAGTCCCGTTTCCTTCCACCTACTATTGACAAGTTTGTTTGGGGCTATTCTGCATTCATAGCAATTTTGTGTTGATGCTCATAAAAAGAAGTCTGCGACTCAGAAAGATTTACTTATCATGTTAAAGAGCACCTGGAATGCATGGAGCTTAGCCTGGGGATGGATAAAGAGCCAACTGAGAGCCTATGGGTTAGGATTAAAGGGAAATCGAGAGCAGGGGACATTATGGTGGGGGTTTGCTACAGGCCACCCGACCAAGAAGACCCAGTGGATGAAGCCCNGGCTGGACGTGGCCTTGGGCAACCTGGTCTAGTGGGAGGTGTCCCTGCCTATGGCAGGGGGGTTGGAACTCGATGATCTTCAAGGTCCTTTCCAACCTAAACCATTCTATGATTCTATGATTCTATGTTTTTTTTAGAAGAAAGATGAGGTTGCTCTAAGGGGAGCTAACGTAATTCAAAGTGTCATCCATCATGAAAAACACTTTTTTTTTAAGAAGATTTTGTTTCAGTTGCTGTTGTATTTTTTCCTTGCACTAGAATACACAGTACTGAGCCCATCAGAACAAAAGCCCCAGTGCAGTTCTACCCGTTTACCTCTGAAGCCTCTCTCCAGGGTGGCTGTAAGTCAGGGTGGCCATTCATTTCGGTACACGTGAGTGTGTATGTGCTTGCAGATTTGGGGCCCAGGAGAAAATCCAAGCCAGAGAAAGAGACATAAAATTACATTCTTTCTTGTTTGCTGGTTTGCAGACCCCATCAAGGATTCAGATGGGCGAGCTAGTTCAGTGGCACAGTGTCTGCATCCAGGGCTGACTAGGCAGTGGTTGAGGGCAGCACACAGCTGGCAGCAGCCAGATGTGGGCCTGACGGCAGGAGCACCAAAGCTTCATGTTCGTGGGGCAGCACAAATTCAATTTTGCTCCACTTGCTGCTGAGTCTCGAGCTGCTCTGCCCGGTTCGCAAACACAGGGGAGGCATGTTCCCGCTGGAGCTAAAAAGCGCTGAGATGGGGCTGTTTCTGCTGTCCCATTTTATTCACACAGATTTCATGACCACAGTTGAGGACACGTTTGATACACAGACAAAAGCCAAAGCTTTGAGATTTCCCAGGAGCCAGACAAATACCCATCCTCAGCCCCATGAGCCTTCAGATACTGCAATGAAGTGTTTGGTAGGAAAACTTTGGTTGCTTTCTGCTCCAAACAGCTCGGCTTTGATAAATGCAGCGGGATTGATCTGTGCTGCGTGTCCCTTAACTGAGTTACAATGTATAATCCTCCCTGGAACAGAACATTTACATTCCACTGACCTAGTTGAAAAAATGTATTAATTTTAATTTATGTAAAATTCTCCCAATAGAAGAGTGAGAGGAGAGAGGCGATGTCTTATTTGCAGTCCTTGCCTGCTTGGAGCTAGAAGTGAAGTCCAACTTTTTAATCAGGATTTTTGAAAACGCTGAAGTGTTTCAATGGGTGGTTTGTTCATGTAAATCCAGATACAGCTTTATTACCTCCCATTTTAGCTCACAGGGTCACGAATAAAAAATGTGCTATCAACCTGTCTCCTCTCCACTGAGGGGTGCCTCTCCTCCTCTGGGGACCCCGGGGCGGTGGGGCACCAGGGGCAGTTTGACACAAGAGAGAAAGGAAAGGCTTCACCCAGACACCTCATTTCAACTCCCCCTGTTGCACATCTCCATGAAAGCTGATCTGATAGTGTGGGGATTGAGGAGCTTTGTTGTTGAAGGATAAGGTTAATGGTGCATCTTCCTACATCAGCTGACATGAAGAGCGCAGAGAGCATGGTTGGCCCACAGCTCACCCCCAGTGCTGCAGTGCCCACAAAGGGAAAATGGCCAGGGACATTTATGAGAGTTGATCGTGTAGTCCAAAGACTGCCTGTAGGGTCACTTCATCCATCTCAGTGAGTCAAACACCACATGTACGTTTACACAAGGGACTGAGTAGAAGGTGGTTTTGTATTGCTTCTGCATGGAAAACCAGCTGGAAAGATGTCTCATGTTAGAATTCCCTTTAGCAAGAATTACTTGTGGGGTCTCGACTCAGCAATGTTGTTCCTGCTCCAGGCAGCCAGCCCCCTTTCCACGTTAGAGCCATCCCGAGCAAGAAGTGGTAGGAGCCATCATTATATGTTCAGCGGGGTCTTTGGCTGCTACCAACATTACTGTAGCCAGTAAGAAATAAAGCCAATTCAGGAGCTTTTCATACTAAAAGAGCCTAAGATCAGGGGAGCAGAGTGGTGTCCAAGTCATCTTTTCCTTCCTTTTCTTAACTCTTGCACGAAGAGTAAATTTGGGGTGGTGAGCATGGTGTCCTTTCTGTATCCCTGGAGGCTCAAACCCAGCCTGCCTTACTCGTGCTGAGACCCCAGCTGTGGCCAAGGGGAATCCTCTTTCCCTGCAGGAGCTCTGCGAGCCTGAGCAATGCCACAACCATCCACAGGAGCCTGTACGCGACCTGAGGGAGCAGCTCAGAAACTCACAGATTGAGGGAGATGTTTGGATCCAGACTCTGCCATGAGCCCTGATCCTGTAGCAGAAAAATCAAACGCAGCCTATTGCTCACGCAGCGTTGCTGCACAGCTTGTTGTCTCACGCAGTCTTTGATAAAAGTTGCCACGTAAACAGAGGAACCAGAACTTGAGCAAGCAAGAGAAAAAAAAAAGAGATAGCTGCTTATAGCAACTGTGTAATTCTTACATCTCCATATCATGTAGTACTCCCGCTGATTACAGTCTTACACCTTTCTCTGGTTCAAAATCATCTCTCTTATAACTCCAGGAATAAGAAAAACTTCCCTTGTAGGTGCAAGTAAGCGTGTGTGTCTAAAGGAGATATCCCAGGGACGAATTGGAAGGCTGATGTGTAAGGGCAAGAGCCACCGTGCTTTCAGGAGGCCACTGCCCACCTGACATGAGATTTTTTTCATGGTTGCTGGTATCTTTAGGTTACACTAAAGCTCATTTCAGATGGAAAGTACTGTAAATGTTTTGCTCATTACCAATGGAAATGCGATGGTGTGTTCTCAGTAAGGCTCTGAATTGGCCTGTCTCCAGCTGTTTAAGGACACCTTCGTACTGCTGAAGAAGGGCAATCCCTCCACTAGACTGCAGCTGCTCAGAGAGATATAGTATCATAAAATGCACACAGTGATTTGTGACAGTAGAGAAATTTTTCTTTTTTTCCAGCCAAAAAGCCGTCATTTTGCACTCTACCTTATGCAACATGAAAAAGCTATTATGGAAAGTAACCTTTCTCTGTTTTCTAATAAAAGAATCCAGGAACATCAAGGCTACAGTATCAGGCAAGTGTAAATAATGAAAGGCAAGGAAAGCAGGAGGAATGTTGTCCACAAAAAGAAGTACCCCATCAGTTCCCAGAACATTTCCAAAGATTTATTTGGTAATGAAACCAGCAATGTTCATTTCAAACATTAGAACCCTATTGTCAGCTTTTCAGACCTAGGTAACTCACAAGCTGTCTGATCTCCTTCCAAAACCACAGACACCCTCACAAACTTGTCTTTTTCTGCAGCTGGACTTTGTCAGAGTCTTAAAACAAATGTTTAGAGAGGAAGAAATAGCTAAGCAATGGTACAGCTTTTGCTAAAAAGATAGATAAAATAAATAAATAAGAAATATCAATGAAACAATGTGCATCTCTCTGTGCAGAGGGATTTGGAGGACTCTGGCAGAACAGAGGGAACTTTATCAACCATCACTGACATGAGTAGCCAAGGCTTGGTAAAAGCAGTCTGCGGGTGGAAATATTCTTTCAGCAGAATCTTTATTTTCCATGGAATTTCTCATGATCTTCAGGAAACTGATTTGCTCATAGTTTGTAGGGATTTGCTATTATTAACCTGGTTTATTTTCATAATCAACAACATGTTAACGACTGCCATTCTGCAATGTCACCTTAAGGGCAAAGCTGACAACAGGATTTCTGACAGAGGAGGTTGTTCCAAAATTTTGAACATACCTGGTATCTTGTGTGAAATAGTGGCCATTGCATCCAGATACTTGCTAATACACTCATACACCTGAGTGTCCCACCTCTGTCACCAGGTAGGATTGCTTCAAATAGGAGCGGCCCGGTGTGCCAAACCCTGCACCAGACCCCATTCCCTGTGCAGGATCTCCGCCAGTGCAAGCAACTCAGTGCATCAAACTGGGGATGCTGCTCGATGTGTTTTGAGGGAAGAAGCGCTAGATCTATCAAAAGTCTGGCAAGGCTTATTATACCAGCTGAACTGGCCTGGTGTGACCCCAGAACATCTAGGAACAAAACTGTCCCTGAACAATTTTTGTTGTTTAACTTTTGCGTGTCACCTTTAGGACAGGCTCGGTTGAACACTAGCAAGGATTTCCGGCGTGGCAGCCTCACTGGCTTGATGCAGATACATTAATCTCTTCCTTCTCTTCTTGCTATTCCTTTAGTTCACATTTATGCAAGCACACTGGTCAGAAACTACTTGAGACTAAAATAAAGCTCCTTTGCTTTCTAAGAATTAGTCATTAATTACCCATTTATGATTTCCTGGACCATTTAGGTAACTCAAGTTCCAGCTAATGGGTTAATTCATTTTGTGTCAGTTCAGCTGGGTCACATTGTGTCATTTTTGTTTCTTGATTGGGTGAATGAAACCTTTAAAATGGGATGTAGCAAGTAATGAATACCCTGTTCATACAGTAGAGTAATTCTTGGGTTTTGTGTGTGGCTGACTATGCAAACAAGATTACATCCAGGCCAGTGCAGCCAGCCACCACGGGGTGAACGCGGCACGCCAGCTGCACGGGGAAGAAGTGGAGTTTGAAAATGTCACTGCAGACCTGCTCCAAATGCTCTGAATGAAACATCACTGTTTTACAAAGCTTTTGTAGGGGGGAAAAAAAAAAAAATTAACTGGTCCAGCAGCATTATCTGGGGGCTTTTTTATTTAAGAGCGACTTTTTAAAACCTTTTAATCACCTATTGTCCCCACCGGACTGAGTCTAATTTTGTTGTCTGAACTCCTTTCCCAGGAACAGCTGTTACCAAAATTGAGTAAAATTAAAGAAAAAACACAGGCACGTGGTGATCCGATAACATTGAGCAAATTCAGAAAGAGGTGTTTTTTTTCTGAAATTGCTTTTGTATTTTAATGCACAAGCATGGCCATCAACCACTCAGAATTATTTTTGGAACCGTAGTACACAGAAGCCTTAACGTACCAGGACCTCGTTGTCCTTTGCTTTAGTCTTCTGTACAGGCTGTTTCAGTCATGAAAATCTCTTCCTCCAATAATTACAAAGGAGGGGGGTGGAATTTTCTAGAAATACCTGAAAAAGGAACTAGCGTATGGATCAGGAACACGGATGAATCCAGCAGCGTTTGGGGGGTTTCACAAATATTTGCAAAGGCTGTTTGCAGTGCGCAGGCAGCCCTAATCGCCAGTACAAAAGGCGTATCAGCCTGGTGTTTAGCCACTGGGGTGAGCATTGAGAGCCTGAATGCTTGTTGGCTGGGGAGAGAGTGCTTGGTAGTGGGAATATTGATTTGCAGGGCAGAAGATTTAGATAATCCATTTCCAGGAAGGCTTGGAGGAAAAATAATTTCTGATTGCTGTGTGTTTGACACAAAAGAAGGCTGCGCTTCGCTTAGTTGCATCTGCATTTTACACATCAGAAGCTGAATAGCTTTTCCTTAAGAACGGCCGTTTGCCAGACTTCGCGCTGTTCCGCCTCAGGCGGACGGAAGCGAGGCAAAAGGGTGTAGAAATTCATTTTATCGGTGCCACTGATACAGTCGGGAAAAGCAGGTAAGCCTTTGAACACACAGATCGTTCTTTAGGTCTGGAACAGGCATCAAGCTTCAAGCTGAGTTTAATTTAGTTACAATTGGTTAAACAAGGGCGTCGACTGGTTACGAGCAAAGGCTGGTTGGTACCCATGGAGCAGGTGGATGGAGCAAGAGGAGGCACTGGGAAGTCCTGCAGCCCAGAGGGTAACAGCTACCCCCTGAGCAGCTTTGTGAGGAGAAGCGAGGAGATTATTATATATCACAAAAATGATATCTTTGGTGAGTTGGTAATACCTAGTCTCCAGCAGAACTGTGATTTTTTTTAGGTAGGTGAGCTAACCTGTTGAGTACACATTATCTGTTGGCGACAAGGAAAATGGGACAGATCCTTCACAGTGTTACACCAAGCAGATTATAAGTGCATCTGGGCAATGAAATACATCCAAGCTGTCTGAGATGTCTCTCAGATGCTGAGATGTTTATTCAAAACAAGATTGTGGGGCAGAATGAAAGACCAGTGGGAATATATGTGGCTAATATTGATTTGGTTAGGAGCTTGCTATAAAGCTAAACACAATAAACTCCCAGTGAGTTCGGCTGTCTGCCTCTCTGTCCCAGGCCCTTTGGTGCTGCTGTCCATTAAAGAGTCTCTTTTAGCCTGGGGTGAGTTGCTAGAAAGGTTTGAACTGCTCTGGGCCAGGGCTCCAAGTCCCTCCTCCTGATCCTTCTCTGCTCTCCTGCGCCAGGACTGCTTTCTCTATGGGTCCTTCTCCTCTTTGTATTTTCCTCTGTCATAGACCGATATTATTTCTACCATCATCTTGCTAACAGCTCTTATTTAGAAGTAGGGGAAAGTAGGATCTCTCACCCGTATGTTTATCTTGCTAAAGGGAATTATCTGAATAGAAAATGAGCACAAGCAACACTCATTTACCATGAAAAAAGCAAGCTGGAAAGCGTCAGAGAGATGCAATGAATGAACTCCTCTTGCTAATGGCTAACTGGCCTTGTTATTAATATAGATATAATGATGTTAAGCTTCTCTATTAAGTCAGCAGACCGGGGCTATTGGTTACACTTCATTTCTAAGAAACAGGCTCATTTTTCAATTACATTGTAATTCACGGTGTCTTTAAGTGCCTGGAAAATGCAAAAAGTTCAAGAACATCATCTCACCGAGGATGCTGCAAAGTTTCACTCAAACAAAAAACTCAGTACCCAAAGACCACATTCGCTGGCTTGTCATTCACTTCTTCCCGGTTCCCAGGTGAAGGGAAGAAAGTGATTACACCAATGCAGATTGGAATCAAAAGTTTGTAACAGATAAAACTGAAAGCAAGCGAAGATCATCCTGAGACTAAAGTTTTCTGCTCTGCCAGAGCCCTCCAGACACGGAGTTACCTGGGTGTGCCCAGCAGTCACATACTGGTGTGCAGCCGCAATTTTGGAGTGCCTGGTGGGGTGAGGTGAAAGGTGTTCAAGTATCTTTCTCTCTCCCTCATGCCTCTGTGCCCTCGGTGCAAGCACTGGGCCCATTTTCAGTGCCAGCCCACTGCTGGGGCACAGAGCTGCTGGAGGCTGTCCTGGGGCTGCTGGCCACCCCGGGGGAGCAGAGCAGCAGCACCCTCATGTCCCCTGAGCGGGAAATAGCGTTACCCCAAGGATGCTGGTGGACAGTGTTGAAAGCAAAACGCAGCCCATGCTGTTTGCATCTGGATCACTATACATACACAGTGTCTGCATCCGCTCAGATATTTTCGTCTGTTCAATTTAGAGTGNCATGTTGAGCTTCTCGTCGATCAGCACACCCAGGTCCTTCTCCTCAGTGCTGCTCTCCAGCCATTCCCCGCCCAACCTGTAATTGTGCTTGGGATTGCCCCGACCTAGATGTAAGACCTTGCTGTAAGACTTGGAAACCAAAGTTCGTAACAGATAAAACTGAAAGTNAGAAAGTGATTACACCAATGCAGATTGGAAACCAAAGTTTGTAACAGATAAAACTGAAAGCAAGCGAAGATCATCCTGAGACTAAAGTTTTCTGCTCTGCCAGAGCCCTCCAGACACGGAGTTACCTGGGTGTGCCCAGCAGTCACATACTGGTGTGCAGCCGCAATTTTGGAGTGCCTGGTGGGGTGAGGTGAAAGGTGTTCAAGTATCTTTCTCTCTCCCTCATGCCTCTGTGCCCTCGGTGCAAGCACTGGGCCCATTTTCAGTGCCAGCCCACTGCTGGGGCACAGAGCTGCTGGAGGCTGTCCTGGGGCTGCTGGCCACCCCGGGGGAGCAGAGCAGCAGCACCCTCATGTCCCCTGAGCGGGAAATAGCGTTACCCCAAGGATGCTGGTGGACAGTGTTGAAAGCAAAACGCAGCCCATGCTGTTTGCATCTGGATCACTATACATACACAGTGTCTGCATCCGCTCAGATATTTTCGTCTGTTCAATTTAGAGTGATGTTTCAACATCCAGGAGCTGGGAGTCCCAGGGGATGCGGTATTCTCTTGGTTGGAAATCTTGTGTGAAGGAGACGGTTAATGGTTGCCCAGGAGGGTGAAGCATGACAGCAGAGGCAGCAGTTGGCTCTGACTTAAGCAGCGAAGACAAATGTAGTGGTGGTTGGCAGGAGGAGAGCGCTTCCCTTGCCAGCACCCTCCCTTTGCCATTGCTTGGGGGCACCAGACCACACACGAGGCCTTGCTGGGCCTCCTCGGACCTCTTGGATACGCGTATTACTGGGCTGTTAAGGGATGCCCTCCTCTCACTATTGCTGGCAGAGGAGCCTGGCCCAGATCCTCACAGCTACTGCCTTACTCTCATTTAATTTCGGTAGCAGTAACTTCCCACGTACCTTTCCTCTTTTCTCTCAGCTGAAACCCGGGCCACACTAAACTGCTGCAAACTGGGCTTCCAGCACCTAGGGCAACCACCAGAAAAGACTTCTGCCTCTCCTGACCCTTGCGATACCAGTTCACCTATCCCTCATGCAGCAAAAGCAATGTCCCGTCCTGCTGCCCTGTGGCTACTCTGGGGACCTTCATCTTGCAGAGCTAAAACACTTATAAAGGTGCCCTGGTCATGGGTTGCCATATTCTCGAACAAGAGGTCCCTTTTGCTGTCTGGTTATCATGGGCTATCTGGTTCAAGCCAGGCTAAGGTAAAACACAAGTAAAACAATTTATTCACTGCCTCAAAATACACAACAAATGTACAATGCTTGCAAAAGATGTAAGTAAAGAAGATAAAGTTAAAGTTAACTTCCTCTATGATTTAGTTATGTTAATATTAAATCAATAAGATCTCTTTCTCTAGCATCGGTCTAGAGATATCAATCAATTTCTATTACCAATCATCCTGGCAAGGTGGCCTTAAGGGACGATACCCCTACAGCTGCCTCCTGCCTGAGCCCGAGCCCTTCGCTTCCCTTTCCCACACGCTGCAGCTGTTTGGCCACAGTACGGGTTTGAGCTGACACACCAGAGAGCAGCCAGTGGCTGAATGCACAGCAAGGGCAGCTGCTCTGCACCCCAAATGGGAACATTTCCATAGAATCATAGAATAGTTTTGGTCGGACCTTTAAGATCATAGAGTCCAACCATCAACCTACCACTGCCAAGTCCACCACTAAACCATAACCCTAAACAACTCATCTACCTGTCTTTTTAATACCTCCAGGGATGGCCGCTCAACCACTTCCCTGGGCAGCCCGTTCCAATGCTTGATAACACTTTTGGTGAAGAAATTTTTCCTAATATCCATCCTAAACCTCCCCTGGCAGAACTTGAGGCCATTTCCCCTTGTCCTACTGCCTGTTACTTGGGTGAAGAGACCGTCCCCCACCTGGCTACAATCTCCTTTCAGGTAGTTGCGGAGAGCGATAAGGTCTCCCCTGAGCCTCCTTTTCTCCAGGGTAAACAACCCCAGTTCCCTCAGCCGCTCCTCATAGAACTTGTGCCCTTCACCAGGGCAACTTCCAGGTTTCCACAGCTCAGCATTTACATTTTAACACCTGGGCCTCTTAGAAACATTGCAGATCAGCCATGGTAGCTTAAAATGACAAAAAGCAGGAAAGATTATTAGGAATACAATCTGCGGGCTAAGTCAGGGCAGGACAGCATACACACCTCTCTACCAGGGCTTGCACCAGCACTGCAGTATGGCTCAATACAACGTGACAGAGGCTTGTGGGTGCCAGTCACTTCTCCCCAGTCTCAGTTTGGGCTGGAGGAGGCTGCTCAGATGCAGAGCCCAGGATGCTTTAGGTCAGGAGATCTAACAATCTCCAATCTTCTCCCTATTGCACACACTACATTCGGATTTCCCATTTGGAATCCATTTGGATTTGGATTTTCTTTCTGCACAACTTCAGGCAACAACACTGGAGAAGGACAAGCTCTTGGGTGGACACAGGCTGTGGTGGCTCCATCACTAGACCCCAGACCTGGCCACAATGGACCCTGCCCAGCTCCCAGCCCGTGCTCCAGCAGCCTGCTAGCCTTGGGGAGGGAAAAAGTTTGTGGGGCTCACACTTCACCCATGGTGATCTCACACCCANGCCTTGGGGAGGGAAAAAGTTTGTGGGGCTCACACTTCACCCATGGGGACCTGTGTGAGATCAGTTCATCCGCATGAAATTCAGATCACTGTAATGCTGCCAGGGTCAGGGAGACCTGCTTGGCTGCCTTGAGCTGAGCAAGGGACAGTCAGGCAACTGAAGGCTGCCTCTGGGCACAGCTGAGTGCTTCACCTAAGCTTCGCAAGATAGAAAACAATACTAATAATATGACTAATAATACACAAGGAGAGTGTGTGCTTTCTCTTGCTGCGGCAGATGCACCTGGTTTTCCTGCTTGTGAGGTGTCCGACACATGGTTGCACATCATCTGCTCCTCTAAGACATATGCCAGTCCCTGAGATGGGAGAAGTTGCTTTTGCCTCCCAGCTAACAAACAACAAAGGTCTATTCTCTAGTTCCCACTGGGATAAACCCTCTTCCAAGGGCCCTGCTGGAGGTGTTGAGCAATAGGCAATAAGCTCCATTGTAAATGGAATGGCCCCACAGTAGCAGGGAAAGAGTGAGCTCCAGCAGTTGAGCTGAGCTGCCCTGTGGAAGGTCCCAGTCCTCAGAATCCAAGGAGCAGAAAACCACCACCTTTTCTCAAAATCCCTTTTTCTGACTCTCCTGAGTCCCCCCCGCCAGTTGCACAAGTAGGCTTTTTCCTTATGCTTACCCTTATCCTTCCAAGACAGCCAACTCCTTTCTAAAGCTAAAGCTGTGGTTACTCCCCCACAACGCAGGAGGAAGAGACTGAACTTTGAGAAACTGTTGTACAAGCCAAAAGTTTAGACTTGAAGTTGATCCAGTTGCACAGCATGTCCATCAAGTACTTATTGTTTGCAAACATCCCCTGCAAGTAGAAAAATTAAATATCTGCTCTACACTATTTGGGAGACCCAAGCGGTGGGTCTTCATCAACCCTTGGCTGCTGATCAAAGGTGGTTCAGTTTCTCTCTGACTCTCTCTCACTCGCTTTGTATCACTCCAGTGAGACAGCTCAGCTCCTGCCAGCACAGCAGTAGTGATTTACTGCTCGCATCGTGGGCAGGGACAGGGCCTGAGGTATGTCCTTTATTCCCCCATCTCTTGGTCTTTCATCTCCAGTGACTTGCGCTGCACTGCGGACATGAGCACGCGTTTGCCTGGTATCCAGCTCAGCCAGACTTATGGTAAGAGACCTGGTCCCACGTGGTGGGGATGTTTATCACCCAGTGATCCCTTTTCAATTGGGGGTGTGGGGGTGTCTATGATGACACTGAGTATCTCTGACACTCTCCGAGAAAAGCGCTGGCTGCAGAGAACAGGCAGCGACATTTCACCTCCCTGATTAGGAAGAAGCAGCCCTTTGAATTTGAGAGTGACTGATATTCATGACCTTTTCCTCTTAGAAGTGAAGGACTGTCTTTAAAACGCACTCCGCCTGCGTCTGGGGACGTGCAGCGAGCTGAGCTGCTCTTGAAAACAGGACTTGAAAGGACTTCACTTCCCAGGGTCTTGGTCTGGGACCAAGAACTTAATGCTGCAAAGGGAGAGGAGTTGGGGATTTGCTCAGTTGGGGTCAGAAATAACACGTGAGGGATCACAGGTAGGCAGCTGCACTTTCTATCTCGCTTGGCCATGCCCAGCGCCAGGGCACCCCACAGCACAAGCTGGTGATGGCAGGAAGGATGGATGGCTGGAGGAGACCTGCCGGAGCCCAAGTGCAGGTCCCATGTCCCACCATGGGACCACAGGGCAGGACCTGCCCTGGTGCCAGCCGGGTGATGATAGCACATACCTTGTTCCCCTCCCAACATGCCTTGTGCCGGCATTTTGTGGTGGGAAACCTCTCACTCTCTGGGAGAGTTTGAGAGCTAACGCTGCTGCCAGCTCGTCTCGCTAAAGGACTGAGACCCCCACAGCTGCCGTGAGGGTTTGGAAAGCTGAAGCCACGTTTTGCAGATCCAGTGGACTGTTGCAGTCTGCCACCTGTACCCTGCGTCGGGCAGGGGAGGAACCCGCGGGCCCGGTGCACAGGATGAAAATGCTTCTTTAGCACAGATGAAAAAATAGATGTAGATATAAGTTATCTCTGTGCACAAACTTGCAGAGACAACATGCACAAGTGAGCATGGGGGTGGAGATGTCTTCATCACAGATACAGAGCTCTTTCTTAGTTTCTTACACACTTCTTTACTTTGAGAGTGCCAGAGCACTGGAACAGGCTGCCCAGAGAGGCTGTGGAGTCTCCTTCTCTGGACAAATTCAAAACCCGCCTGGATGCATTCCTGTGCAACCTGCTGTAGGTGAACCTGCTCTGGCAGGGGGGTTGGGCTAGATGATCTTCAAAGGTCCCTTCCAGCCCCTACCATTCTGTGATTCTGTAAATAAACAAATATATGACAGACTGGGGTCTGATTCTGGTTCCTTGTAGCAAATAGCAATGCCAGGCTTGCTGCCTGAAGCCTTATAAAAAAAATCACAGCAAGATGAAATTCTCTATTAAATGGTTAAAAAAAAAAAACCAAAAAAATAAGATCAAGGAGTCAGAGAAGATGATCATAACAATCTTATGATACAGTGGACCTTTTAAGCTTCAAAATTATGACACTATAGAAAGGTTATTATTTTCTGTGCAACATAAAAACGTCTGCTTATTGCTACAGCATTATTATAATCATCATCAGTAGTAACGCCTAAACCAAGGCAGAGTTTGTTTCCTGTCTACATAATGGAGGGGAAGTCCTGCGAATTGCAGACCCGCAGCTGAGAGTTAAATTAGGCTGAAGATATTTTTACAGCTTTTGGCTGCTTTTAGTGTACCTCCTTTTGCATGGATGCTCTTTACAAGCTGGAGCTCTGCAGCTGTAAGTAGGCACTGGGAAAAATCCAAGGAAACTTTCTCAAATAGGTGCATTAGCAACTAGTCCTGAGGCTCATTTGAGGCTGTTGTACCTACTTAGGCAGTTTGAAGAGCTTTCAGATCATCAGGAATTCATGCACCCTACTTCATTTAAATACACCGAGATGCCATTTTTCAGTGCATACTCCTGAGCTCTCCCATTTCATTTCGCACATCAAACAGGAAAGCACTCGGGATCCCTCTGACCGCGTTCACACTGCCGTTACGAGAGAAGAACAACTCCCGCTTCAGCGAACTCACACAGGGGTGACACCTCAGGATGGACCGTTTGGTGCAGTGAGCAACATCTGAGGGATAAATCCAGGGAGGCAGGAGGTAAAGCGACCCTGCTGTCCAGCCAGGCTGGGGGGAGCCTGGCAGAGGGGCAGCAGGTGGCCCTGCCTGCGAGCCCCCCGCTCCAGTCTGCGCCGCAGCTCCCCGAGGGTCCCAGCCCCTGCAGCAGGGCTTTCTGAGCTGCATCTCACTCCCTTCGTTCATCCATCCACCAACCTTGCGCAAAGAGAGGAAGAGGTGACAGACTGTTTAGTGCAGATAATAAAGATAATATAAGGGCTTTTCAGAAGATGAAGGGGTGGGGGAAAACTTTTGCAAGCATGAAGAGGGGATGTGTGTGTGTTGACGTCAGTTGCTGAGATTCATTGCAAATAATGGCTCTTAACTTCCAAGATGCTTCCCATCTGGCTGCTTTTTAATGCAGATAAGTCTTTCAGCTCCATCACCTCCTTGTCCCAATGGTGGATCTTAACATGCCCCCATATAGGTTTTAGGCACACACTGCTCTATGTAACATGGCAAGAAAACTGTCCCTGCCTGTGCAGAGAAGCCTTCTGTGAAGGCAGAAAGTTACTATATGCAGATTCTGTGCTTACTTATACCTAGACCTAAGCTTTTTATCTCCCCTTAGGTATCACAAGGGCGCTTCCATGAGCATGGGGTGACATGCGCTTCGGGGCTGTGACACAGGGCTCTCTGTGGTATAAAACATGTCTCCTTCATGACAGCCTATAAAGGTGCATGGAGTTTCCTGTAATACCAGTGGCAGGAGCTTGGTTTGGTGCAAGAAGCTCTGACCACTGGTTATACGACCCCAGAGATCTTCCCTCCTCCCTTTATATCTGAACCTGGCCCAATCCGGACCTCTCCCCAGTACGGAAAGTACTAAAAAAAGATTAAAGAGACCTAGGGAGAAGAGATGCCTGCTCCAGAGAAGCTGTTGATGGCCACGGTGTATAGCAGAGGGCTATCTGCAGATATCCACTGAGATCCAGACTGGCCTAACGCTGCTCCCATCCCTGGCATGAGGCGATGGGGGTAGATGGCACCTCATCCACCCTTGGTCCCAGGTGCCAAGCTCTCTGTGTCCAAATCACTTTTGAAGCCATAAGTGCCCCTCAACAGACCTTACTGCTGTGACAACTGCAGGCACTTCAGACCCACTATTGCCTCTTCATATCTGCCATGGCTTCTCCAGTATGCCAGCCCACCCCAGCCCACAGCCACCTCCTCTTCAGAACCCTGTCTCCAGTGTGCTAGCTCACATCCCACTTCAGCCAGGCTCGCCAGTCACCAGTCTGGGCTCACAAGCTCTGTTCTGGGATGCTTCAGAAAAGGGAAAATGGGGAAAGCCTGCTGCAGGCTGGGCCAGAGGTACCTGGAGGTCCAGCAGGAGGTCCAGCAGGCACCTCGCTGCCTTTTTGCGGCCCTCGCTGTGCAGCAGCTAATCCACAATGCAGATGAAGTAGTTGAGGGCAATGGAGACCTGACAGTACTGCCCTCTCCTACGCCAGGGGGATGGTGGATGGTGAACTGGCTGGAAGAGGTGGCTGTAGAGCAGCGTCAGCAGGGCCCGCGCACACTGCTGTCAGCGAGACCGCTTCCGATCACGTATGGCCTCTGGCTGTTTTGCAAGAGTAAGCGCAATGGATGCAGCCTGGCGCATGAATCACAGAGTATGCCTTCCCGGGTAATTTTATCAGCCATAGATCATGAGTCACAACCAGGTGCGCCAAGTATTGAGCTCTGTGCGAGCCCACAGGCAGTGCCCGCACCTGGGAGACCCAGGCTTTGGAGCATTCTGAACACAGTCTCTAAGCCATGGTGTCCATAGCTTGGTCTTTTTCCCTTGGCAACCTGCTCAAAGAGATTGTCTCGAGGACAGCAGATCTCCCTCCCTACGTGTGTCCTATTGCTCCTCTTCTGAACCAGCAGCATCCAAGCCTTCCCAGTCTCTTTCAACACCCTTTTTCCCATCACCAGGGTGAAAGATGGGAAGAAGAGTGCGCTATTTTTCTAGACATTAAGCAAAACACGTGCATCTCAAACTCAGGCAGGCTAAAGTCACCATGCACTTCAGGTGCCACTGTCCCTCTCACAGGCAGACGGATCCAAACGAAGCCTCTCCTGTGCAGTGGACACTGATGCTTGCCGTGTGATGTGGCAGCAGCACTACGAGCTGGCAAAGCAGCAGCAAAACCGGCTTGCACAGAGGTCCGCTTGGTGGCAAGCTTGCCCCAGCAAGCTGGTTAGAGCCACCTTGGGTATCCCTACACTACAGGGCAGGCATGCCGGGATCCTTCAGCCTCTTTTGAAAGTGTAGTGGTCTCAGCTTGCCCCTTGGTCCATGCTCTGGTTGCCTCCTATCTAAAGGAGAAAGCCCTTTCACAGCCCCCCCACTCCCCGCCCTGCCACTGCCCCTTGCCTGTAATTAAATAATAATGGATTAATGGAACATGGCATGATGGTAAGTGCTTAAAAGATTTATCTTTGTGTCTTCATTTAAGACATTTTAGTATCAGCCAGCAGTTTCCAGCCATCACAGTAATTTATTTAAATCATTTATGTGGAAAAACAAGACATTCCACAATACCTCTAAGACAGCTCCTGGAGCGTGGCTGTTGCCGGCTGACACTGCCTCTGGGAGCTGAGGTGCTCATTTACACCTTGTACTTCGCATCTCCACGGGGGGGTGATTACCCCTGATAACAACACCCCTTGCCAGGGATTTTAAGCATTTCTGCTTGAACAAATATGAAGCTGCATGGAATAATTTAAAAAGCACAGTGCACAGCAACAACATGGGAAAGAGTTACTTCAACAGTGCTCAACGCTGCAAAATGAAATGACAAGAAAAGAAAAAAAAAACCAAAAAAACAGAAAGAGATTTCCTCAAAGTAAACCCAAAACATATTTAGGGACTTTAGAACAAAAAGGGAAGGGGGGAGGATATTAATCTGTGGTAATAGTCAGACACTAGACACTGCCCCATTAAAGCTTTCAGAAGCATTGACTGAGAGCAGCTGCAGAAAGTATATTTTTGTTCCATAAGACAGCAGCGAGCCCTTCTACAAAAACAAACAAAAAATTTAAAGGATCACCACTGCCTCTAGAACTGCCTGGTTTATCCATTTGCAGAGAAATATTGCCAGTTAAACAAGAGTGCAGTGTACTAAAGCCTGGCTTATCCTATAATTAAAGCCCTTCAGTGAGGAGTGCCACCCATTCCTCCCTGGACTGCGTGATGTCCCTGCACGGTACATCAATTTGCAGCCTGGGAGTCCAACTCCCATGACCTTCAGCTTTACTGCAAATACCTTCCCAACACCAATGACATGATGTATCCAGCGGTATGACATCCTTGTCTACGTGCATGGGGCTAAGGGGACTTTGAGACCCATCCTCCTCCCAGTCGTGAGTTGCCCAGGTGGAGTCAGAGCGTTCTTCAGTAATTCCTGCCCTGCAGCAATGGGGCACAGGAGCACAGTGCGGTGGGCTCGGTGGGCTCGCTCGCCTGGACCCGCGGAGGGAAGGAGGCTGAGCCCGGGGTCAGGATGCTCAGCTCACTCCCAGGGCACCAGACAGCTCTCCCATGCACCTGCAGATGTGTGCATGCGACCGTGCTTCTAGTCTAGTTGTGGTGACGCCTCAAACACCACATCAGAGAGCTTTGGACTGAGTTTGCTCAGCTCTCCACTATGGGCATGTGTTTTTCGCCCTCATTTTGTAAAGTCCGTGAGTAAATTAAGACCTTCAGTAGGCGGCTGTGACTTCGTTCAGGCCTTGAGCTTGTGCCGTTACAGCAGAAAAGGGACAGAAAAGAGACACATGAGGCACGGTGCATCCCCTGCTGACCCTCTTTCCAGAGCATCAGTTGCCTGGCCACTGGCACGCAACAACTTGAACAATGAGGCGGGAGGGAGCATTCAGTCGGGTTCTGTGTCTGCAGTCAGAGGCAGAGAGCAGAGCAGGAGGATCGTCGGAGATCTTCCAAGTATTCAAACATATTTCCACTTATTAAGTAGGAGTATTTCCAAGATTAAATAGAAAGCTGTTTTCTCCCGGGGAACCACAAGACCTCTTAAGCACTGCAGAGGACACAGCACACCGAGTAAATCAGCAGACATAATGTGTCACCATAAACTGCGCCCAAGCAGGGGATGTCCAGGCCAAGGACAGAGAGCACAAGCCTGAGGTGTCCTGTCCCTTCTCTCCCACTCTCTTCTGACTTATTAGGACTGCCAAAGCTCTGCTGCTACAACCTGAGCAAGCCCTGCTGGCGCTGTCTGGGGGGTAATGTGCCCTGAACCTCTGCTGCAAGCGTCTGCCGTGGGTCTCTCCCCGTGCCCCACCACCCCCATCCCATTTCTCCAACTCTGAGAAATTTCAACAGAACCAGCAGCAGTTACCTTGCTAGATAATAGCTGTTTCCCAAGGCTGCCGCTGATGTGAACAAAGTTAAATAGCCTTCCTTCTGGCTGGGGACCCTGTCTCTGAAACACTCGAGGTTCAGGCATTTGTTCTCATTACACTCAGTAACACATTTCACCCGTGTAGGCTTTCTCAAAAGCACTAGGTTTCCATCAGACTCCTTAGCTTTGATGAGGCCATGGTTTTTGATAAATAATAAAAAACCCAACTCAGAAATAGCTATTAATTATTCACTGGAACAGCAACTACAACTTCAGTCACCTCGTGTCCCAAACCAATGCCCCAGTCAAGGAGGAGGACGGGACAGGGGACCAAAATAGAACAAAACAAAATACAGAAATAAATAAACTAAAATAACATTTAAAAACTCAAATTTGTTTCACTTTTTGCTCCACAGTTTACCGAAACTGTGGGCCCACAACACTGCTTCAGCCCACTGGGAACAGAGCTATTTGTTGAGCTCCATCACATCCCAAGGAAGTGTCCATGCTGTTACCAGGTAAATGAAATTAGCTTTGTCACCAGGACAAGCTGGTGCAGGTCCTTGGCAATTAAAGAAGCCATGTCAAGGTACATCAGTTGCAGTCCAGCCTATATTACCCGTATTAGCTCTTACAAGAAAGGAAAGCTCTCAACAAGCTCTAAAGTCCCTTGCAGGGACTCTGGGACTGCAGTCAGGCTGTTACTTGAGACAAGTCAGCAAAGGACTGTCAAAGCACACAAAATGAAGTACTGAGATAGCAGAGGGACCTGACATTTCAGGAACGTTCTCCTCATAATATCTCAGTGCGCACCATAGGCATGAACAGGCAAGAAACCCCCACACCCTGTATCTAGTCAAGCTCGTGTTCATTAAAGAAATCATGATTTGCCTGAAGTTTATCAAACTATGGTAGTGACAGGCAATATCCACCAGCAGGTGTTGATATTATTCTTCACGATCCCTTCTGCACGAGTTATTATCCCTAGTCTAGAAACAGGGAGGATAAGCACTATGAGGTGAAGTGATTTGTACAAATTATCTCAGCTATTATGGAAAGAAACAACAAATGAAAAACACAACATTTGGTTCCCAGGCTCAGTGTGCCCATGAGACTTTGCTCTTTGTTACTGTCCTTTCTTATAAGTACAGGAAAAGGGAAGGTGGTTGAGGTAGGAAGAGGTACATTCCCTAAGTTCCTTCTAATAAGAAGGGAGGTTTATTGTGGAAAGTAAACTTTATCCCCGATTATTGTTAAAAAAAAAAAGAATTGCAAGGGTATATATTTGTTTTACGATGTGTTGCATTGTTCACTCGTGCATGAAAAGGGCTGGGGGGTAAAGGAATTTCTCTCTGCACACAAGGCTTCCATGCAAGCCATGGAGGAAGCCTCCTAGATCAGTCAGAGACAGCAGAAAAAACTGTAGCCACACTCCTCACATGTGCTTTCCCCTCGATTTTGGCCTCGTGAGATGAAGGATCCCCCTTTAATTGTAAATTATATCCCAGCTGCTGGATTAACCTGTTTTGTTTTTTTTTTTTAACTTTGTGTGTGGTTGCTGCAGGGGCAGCCAGCCACAGCAGCACCTTGGGTCTCCCCCAGCTTCCTCCTACCCCCAATATATTACATGGAGACGTTTTCATTATATGCTTGAGAAAAACATTTCTGCCAACTTTTAAGTCTTCGCATGCATCAATCATTCCTCTTGAGATAGGACAGGGCTTTTATTACTGATTTAGGGCTTTGTACTTAGAATTTTTCAGAAGCCAGTCCTAGGAATATTAAAAACTGGGGTATTTTTAGCACATCGGACCAAAATGTTGAGGTGCATGGTTGAAAGCCAATAATAAAAGAAACCATAGAATGTAAATAAATACTTGTTGGGGGGAAAAAAAAGCCCCCACACCACTGTCTGTACTTTCTTACCTCCCCCAAGGAAATCCTTAGTGGCCTCTCTTTCTTCCTCTCTGGAGTCTGATTCTCCTCTCATTTACACAGCTGTAAGTCCAGACTAATTCCTTTGAAGTCAGAGGAGTTTGAGGAGTTGAAAACACATGAAGTAGGAAAATAACTGGTCCCTCTGTAAACAGAGACTCCCCAGCTGGCCCGATCCTGATCCTGTTGATTTGTTAGGTGTTTCTCATTGAGTTTAACGAGAGCAGGAGGAGCCATTTCATTCAGTTTAGTTAAACTTGCAGCCAGATCTACTGACTCCATAGGCTCAGCTCCATGGAAGTTACGTTGGTCTCCAGTGCCAGAAGACTCAGGGTTTGATTTTGTGTGTGCTGGCGTAACTCGGCAATAATCTGAGTAAGTATGCAAAGTCCAAGCTAGGTCCGTTATTTGCAATGATGAATAACTGCATTATTTGTCATGAAAACACTGATTGCTGTTTTATGGCTTGAATTGGGAGTATCACTAGCCATAAAATATTGTTAGGCCTCCAGCTGAAAGTTTGACTGCTGACAGGCAGTTTGGAATATTAATTGGTGCAATTAAAAGGTAGAGAATACTTTGAGGAGATATCCAAAGGACAACTCTGGCCAGGCACCAGGATGAAGTCAATAAATAGGTGTCAAATGGGTACTAAGCAGAAAATGCAATGGGCCCTGCTATTAGCAGAGTATGTTGATTCAGATGCAGTAATAAAATGACACTCTTAAGAGACTGGATAAAAATTTGGAGTTCTGGAAAAGAGTATCCTAGGTATCATATGGGCTTGTTGATTCCTGTAAGTATCATATTCATCTGGAAAATCTACCATCTTTACATTGTTATTGTTTTTTAAGAAACATAAATGCTTTTTTTACCTTTTTAAACAGAATTAATCTTTTTTGTCTTTAAAGACTAATAGCTGGTGGAAACCTCAGCGACCTCTTGGAATATGAGCTGTAGAGAAGGGGCAGAAGTTGAAACCAAGATCATGATTTATAGAGCTGAAAGTGCGAAGTGTTTTTCTTCTGTTTGCACGCATGGCAGTAACTGACTTTATCTTCCTTTAACACACCACAGCAGCACTGATGCAGCACTTTCCTCTCACTGTGCTCCCTCCTGAGCATAGCTAATACTGGAAATGATGGCTCTTAAAACCTGTTAACATGGCCTAAATGCTGTGGCACATTGTGTTTGGTCTGACCATTCCGAGTCAGGAATGAAGCCAGCTGAGACAGCGTGTTGCTGCTGGTGGAGTCTGGAGTGACACTACCACTGAAATGAAGCCCAACTAAGAGGCATTTGGTAAATTCACACCCACAAAAACACGATAAACTGACACCAGCACTGCCATATTGTCCTGTCTAGAAGGAAACCATATAACCACAGATTTGATTGAGCTTCTGCTGGGAAGTCAATGTAATCATCACCTTCAAAAACAGGTCTGTTGTTTGTAATATAGAGACAAATTGCTTCTGATTGATAGCTTTCAGCAGTTCAATTATTCTTACCTATAACAAGACTGAAAAGAAATTTCTCAGGGTGCTTTTTATCGCTTTCATTCCCTTTGTAGCACCAGAGAGGGTGCTTGGCTTTAGCAGGTCTTTTGACTCCCTGAGTTGAGCAAGTTCCCCTTTCCAAACTTCTGGGTCCGGGGCTTATTGTATCCCATGTTGCTCTACAGGGACCTCTGTGAGCTGGCCACAGGCAGGCCAATGTGAAAAAGGTGACAGAGATCTGCAGGTTGTCATTGGCTTCAGCTATTTTACCAGCACATATTACACAAAGCAGAACTTGCCCTTAATATTCTTTTGTTGTTCTCACATCAAAGGGCTAAATTATGCCCCCTAATATGTGTAAGAGGCTTTTCAGTTATCTTTCTGATGCAAATTATATCATTTTGCATTATCCACTGATTATCTGCGGTTTGAAAAGTACAGCAGATGTTGTGCAAAGCCTATATGTCAGTTCTCTCCTCCTTTGAGAACAGCATCCAAGTAAGCAAAATGGAAACAGCCCCACGGTGAATTCAAGTTTAGCTGTAGCTGAAGGGTGGAATCAGTCTGGGCTTTAGAAAATTTGTCAGGTATTTGGTGAAACTGGTATTAAAGTTCTGGGTGCGCTCAGCTCAGCACCTGGACATATACCCGGTCATCTCCAGCCCATACATCCTCTCCCCTTGCTAGATGCCTGCGTTTAGAACAGTGTGTCACTACATTTAACAGGTGCTTCAGGTCCATTAGACGACAGCCCGGTGTGAGATCTGCCCTCAGCTCTCATTGCACAATACGGAGTAAGTTGCGTTTGATT
Source organism: Anarhynchus alexandrinus (assembly GCA_008711295.1). Classification (NCBI taxonomy): domain Eukaryota; kingdom Metazoa; phylum Chordata; class Aves; order Charadriiformes; family Charadriidae; genus Anarhynchus; species Anarhynchus alexandrinus. The sequence continues at coordinate 901,394 of VUYV01000093.1, read as the reverse complement.
GTGGCAACATGCCGACAATGCCAAGGTTAATGAATTAAAGATGTATAACAGAGAATGCTTAATGAAGTCAAATTATGAGTGATTGTTTTATGAGGTGGCATTTAGTATTAAGGCTAATCATTACAAAGTAAACCCTCTACCCACCTCTGACTGGGCTCTTGCAGAGGTGCACAGCATTTCAAAACACAGTTGAGCTGAGAAAAAGCAAATACTCAAGAGGTCTGCCAAGCAATATCGGTCAAATGTGGTATTATTTGCTGTTTTTAGGGAGTGATAGGAACGTATGGGGGGAAAGAAGGAACAATATCACAGCTCTTTGCCTTGTAAATTTTATTATCATAATGTGGATAGACGATCTTTCTGGTTTTGCCTGTGTTAAATCTCAGCAAACCGATTCCTTTGCTAGTTGAAGCTTTTCTATGTCTATAACGCAGCCTGGGACTGTAGTCTACTATTATTAATTTAAAGGTGGTTCTGGACCATATCCTGTTATCCGGTCAGACATATTAAATTATGACAGAAGACCTCTCCAGAAGTCCACTGAGGGCACTTCCTTAAAATAAGAGCACTGACAGACAGTCGAACATCCAAGACAGATCTGTTTCCCCAGGAAGGAGTGAGAGGAGCCTTTTCACCCAGTCCCATCTATCCCTCTGAAAGTCTGAAGTTTTGTCAAACCCACCAAGTCCTTAACTCGTGAAAGACAGGGAAGATGTGGCTGTGTAGGACTCTCCTTCCTCCTACGCTGAACAACCTATGAGGTTGTCACAGGACCACAATATGCCTGAGACAGACCTTGACCACACATCAAAGGGCAGAGTACGAAAGGCAGCTGCCACAGCTGGAATAATCAGTGCAGGCTTTTTCTCTTTGCCAAAAAGACTACTGATTCTCTATACTTGCTCCTGTAACGTGGCTGGCAGGTTTGTAGGGCAGCAAGAATCTCAGCGAACAACAGTGCTGCTTCAGCCACTTGTTCTTAATAACCCTGCCAAGGAAAGGAGATTTATAGACAGGAGCTGAACAAGGCAAGAGGAAATAATTTTTTTTTTATGTAAGCACATACCTCAGGACAGTTTGCTTGCGTACCCATTGTCTCATATTCTTTTCCACGAGGCTGCAAGAATAGTCTCTCTGGAGTGCCTGATGGGTAAGAGGTGATATATGAAACTAGGGTGAGAGGATATACATAAAGCTGGTTGCTCTATGAGTTCCCTCACGTAGGAGCAGCTGCACAATAGGGTTCTTAAATCATGACCTTCTAGACTGAGGACTAACCCATTCCCCCTTTGAAGTTAATTAGAAAACTCTGTATGGAGACTACATGTTCACCACTGTCAAGGTTTCGCCCCCAGTGTGTCCTCTTTCCCTAAGGCCATCAGCTTGTTTCGTCCTTCCACATGATCTCTCTGGTTTGTCAGACATCTATATCATGACCTTCTGTTTCAGATACACTACAAAATCTGGCACAACGCACTGGCAAATAAAGACAATACCATAAAAATGGGAATGAAGGTGATTGGTTGGATGCTTACTGCTGTGGTAGAATATACATCAAAAGAAGGAATAAGCCATGCTGAATATCGGACAGCTCTGATTCATTATACTTTACTTTCAAACCATACCTTAAATACCCTTTGGTTTTAAGCATGGTCTGTAAATTTTTCTGGTGCCAATGCAGTCCCTTCTATCCCTTACCTTTATGTACCCTCTCTCCTGAGAATATTTGGGTGGAAATACCAATCAGCACAAAGCATCTTGCAGGCTGGTAATTTGGGCTTTACAAAGCTTTTATGAGAACTATGAAGAAAACACAAGGAAAAAATAGGTTGATATCTGAGGTAGTGTCTGCCCATGCTTGGTATGTGACTGGCTGTGACAATGACGCAAGATGGAAATAGACGTTTGTCAAGATTTGTCCATCAAAATGAGTGGTATTCTTCGGGGGTCAGTACTGGGACTGGTGCTGTTTAACATCTTTGTCGGCGACACAGACAGTGGGATTGAGTGCACCCTCAGCAAGTTTGCTGATGACACCAAGCTGTTCGGTGAGGTAGACACACTGGAGGGGAGGGATGCCATCCAGAGGGACCTGGACAGGCTTCAGAGGTGGGCTTGTGCAAACCTCATGAAGCTCAACAAGGCCAAGTGCAAGGTCCTGCACCTGGGTCAGGGCAATCCCATGCACATATAGGGATACAGGTTGGCGGAGAATGGATTAAGAGCAGCTCTGAGGAGAAGGACTTGGGGGTGTTGGTTGATGAGAATCATAGAATTGTCTAGGTTGGCAGGGGCCTTTAAGATCATCTAGTTCAACCATCAAAGCTCAATAGAAGCTCAACATGAGCCAGCAATGCACGCTTGCAGCCCAGAAAACCAACTGTATTGTGGGTTGCATCAAAAGCAGCATGGTCAGCAGGCTAAGAGAGGTGATCCTGCCCCTCTACTTCGCTCTGGTGAGACCCCACCTGGAGCACTGAATCAGTTCTGGGGACCCCAACATAAGAAAGACATGGACCTGTTGGAGCAAGTCCAGAGGAGGGCCACAAAGATGATCAGAGGGCTGGAGCACCTCTCCTATGAGGACAGGCTAAGAGAGTTGGGGCTGTTCAGCCTGGAGAAGAGAAGGCTCCGGGGAGACCTTATAGCCCTTTCCAGCAATTAAAGGGGGTCAACAGGAAAGATGGGGAGGGACTCTTTATCAGGGAGGGAAGCGATAGGATGAGGGGCAATGGTTTTAAAGTGACAGAGGGGAGATTTAGATGAGATATTAGGAAGAAATTCTCTACTGTGAGGGTGGTGAGGCACTGGCACAGGTTGCCCAGAGAAGCTGTGGCTGCCCCATCCCTGGAGGTGACCAAGGCCAGGCTGGATGGGGCCTTGAGCAACCTGGTCTGGTGGGAGGTGTCAATGCCCGTGGCAGGGGGGTTGGAACTGGGTGATCTTTAAGGTCCCTTCCAACCCAAACCGTTCTGTGATTCTATATTTCTGTGAAAAAAGCAGCAGAGAGAAGCCCAAGCTTCTTTTGTTCTGTTCTGTTTTCTTTACTTTTTGTGAATTACCTTTCAGTAAAATACATGGTTGAGATTCATGTTTATTTCCAACTTTAAGTCTTAGTTATTTTTGGGGCAACATCAGGCAGGTAATATTTGGAGGACTTTTGAGGACTTAAATCCTCTCTCTTTGGTCTTCAACAGCATATATTCAATACTGGAACAAAAAGAAGCCAACATCCTTGACAGCAAGACTTCGCAATCTTGTAAAAAATTTTACCCCTCTTGGATTCTGGCGATGCACTGAATGGGGAGTGAGCTTTGAACTCTGAGACCACAAGGGGTGCCTGGTGATTTTTAGTGCCAGGGTGAGGAAGTCCCCTGGAGACCAAGTGTTGCAGGAGGAGAATTCAGTCACTAAGGTGTTTCCAGGCTGGATTAGGCTGAAATACATTCACAGAATGCGCTGACAGGTTTCCTCCAAGCAGGAACCAATTATAAAAGAAAGGCCATTTGTTTCTGTAAGTGCAAATCTAATTTCTGGTTATTCTCCTGGATATACAATACAGAAATTATCCTACTTTAATAGATAGGGATGGATCCTAAATTGTGTCTGAGCCTCCCAGTACTAAGCAATTATTTCTCCCTTTTTCTCACCCAAAAGCCTTAGGCCAGTGTATTAAAAATAACAATACCGTTCTAAAAGATTTGACTGTCACTTTGCTGAACAGTGATTTCTGGCTAATAGGACACGGTTCACATTCAACCTTAAGAGGCCTATGGTAGAAACTATTAAATGGACCAATTAGGAATGAGATGGAGCAGTCCCCTAGGGACCTTTGCTCTCTGATGTTCTCACTGCCACTGGAAGAATAAATAAATGCAAAGCCTGTCATCCTAGCTAATAACTCCCAGAGACAGAGGTTACACTTACGCAATGGGAGTTAGCCCATGTTTCAATGATGTTTTGCTATTAAATTTGCCTTCCTGAAAGGGGCTTTTTATGACTGCAAGAAAAAAAGAGGTGGCAGACTCAAAGCATATGACCCAGCAGTCTGGGTTTCATGAGAGTCAAAACTAATCAAGCACAGAAGACGTTTTTTATTTATAATGTTCCAGCACCTTTCCTTTGGAGGGTAATATGAATCAGAATTGACCAGTCTACAAAGGGTAGAGGTGCGCCTCAACCAGGCAATGTCCTGGACTGCACAGGACCGACTCCAGGGGGTCATCAGGTCTCCAGTAACCACAGCAAGGAGGAACCAGGGGAAGGACATGGATTCACCATTGCGGTGCCCCATGGCAGCAGACCTCGCATGGGGCGTTTGTACCCATACTCCCTTCACTAGGATGTTCTTCATGCCACAGTCTTGTCCTGTTACAATTTTAATCGCTGCTTTATGAACTCAGATTAACTCAGAATTATGAATTTATGAACTCAGGTTAATGTCTGATCTCTCATGATTAAACAAAACACATTTTATGTATGCACCAAACCTCATATTTAGATAAATGCGAACAAAAAACAGTGCTCTGGAGATAGTTTTTAAGTGGGACTAAATTTTATATACATTACGAGCAGATGATGTGTGTAGCAACTTGGCTTCAGAGATATAGAACATTTAAGGTGGAAATTTTGCTGATGGAAAAGTTGGGAAAGGAAATTATAGCTGGAGCCTGCAAGGCTGGGAAGGGTGACTTGTTAAAAATGTTTAATGCTTTTGAGGGTTGTCTGTATATGCATGAATCAAAGTCAACTAAGGCAGCCAGTGTTAAAGTCATTAGTGCCAATTACTAGTTCAAGGAGTTAAGAAACAGCAATGGAAATGAATGATTTAGGGCTTTTATAATGCAACAAGAATGAGTGAGCTACAGTGCTTGTTAGAGCAGCCGGTATGATGGATACACTGCCAGGTTAGTTTATGCACGAATGGAGAAACTTAGGTTTTCTTACAAAGATTTTAATTCTTTAACTCCATCATATGTCTTCTATTAACTTTTAAGTAAAAAAATGATCTGGGTACTTCTCTATAGACCAAACTGCAGCAGAAATAAATAGAAAAACAGCTTTACAGTGTGCAGGGATTCCCACCAGCTGCACTAAGAGGGCAGATTTGCAATCTCTATGGAACACAGAAGCAACCTAAAAAGGCCAAATCTGAGGATCTGACCCCAGCTTGAAAAAAATAATTAGAAATAAGTGATGTTTCAACACTTCTCTGGCACCTTCTCTATTGCAACCCTTGAAGTATTTTACAAACGTTAACCTAGTGCAGAGCCCAGAAGAGCTACATTACTTTTCCCCTGCTCTCTATTTTACAGGTGAAAAAACAATGCAGAGATGAAATGTCTTTCTCAAGGTCACATACCTCCTGCCCTGTAACCACCAACTTCTACACTCCTGCTCGTACCACTAGATCACACTGACAAGTTAGCGTGATAGTTCCCAGCATGAAATGGTCTCCCGGGAATGAAATGTGTAACCTGTTAAATATACAGCTTGCTTACATTTGCTTACTTTTAAAGTACATCTTTAAATAATGCATTTTCGGTGAGCAATTTGAATAGTTCATCGTTTATAACATTAAGTCATGGAAAGGTGTTTTTTTGAAGTCAAATCTAATGAAATGACTGTTAACTTCAAACAAGAAGTTGAGCCTGTGATTCACTGAAGGGTTTATCTCTGTCAGATTTGCAGTTACACATATTAAAAATTGATCCACTTATATATATTTTGCTGTAGTTGAAGTTATCAAGGTTATAAATTCTGAACAGTTACCAAGCTTGTGTTGAGTAATACCAATTTTAGGATGACAATATTTAGAACAACCTTTCTTTTTGCACTAAAGTGCATTTTTCTCTGCAACCTGCATCTTTAACCTCTGCTATTTTCACAAAACACAGACTTCTGTTTTACTTGTGTGTTTTAGAGATCACTGAGAAGTAGTATACTCTTTTTCTTTTCTTGAATGAGTGATTGCCTTTGAAATCACTTTACGTGCAAGGCATGAAATACTTCTTTGTGAGTTTTCATACCTCTTCCGAAAGCAGTGGAAATGCCAGGCCAACACATTCAAAAAGGATTGGGTTTGGGGCTGTTTCCATCTTTAGGTGTCTGATTTGGGGTGTTGGAAAAGAGCCTGATTCAAAGGGTACATTTTCAGCTTGATACGTGTTCCGAAAGAGCATGTATATTTATATATGCAGTATGTGTGCCGATGCATTGAGCTCTCTGAGCGGTGACGCTGATTTCTACTGTGAATGTCCCCACTGAATGGCATCAAAATCCCAGATTCCAAATCTTGTATTTTGGAGGGACGTGAGCTCAGATGTCCCATCTCATCTGTCCCATCATGATGTCAAGCAGTACCAGGTCACCTCCTAGGCCACAGCTTCTCCCATTCAGAAGAAACAGCATCATCTACTTGAGCATTCTCCACGGGAGCTAAGATTTTTCTCTTGCTACAAATTCCTCCCAGTCTTGTTTCTCCTAACTGTTCATCTCAAGCCTTCAGATTTTTCTCACTCTTGGATCTATTTTTAAAACCTTTTTTTTCCCTGTGATATATAATCAGTGCTCACCTGACAGGAGAGTGTACTCAAGATTTATGAAAAAGCTGCTTTAAGACCACATGATAATAAATTCTCCTTAATCCCAAATACATACGAGATACAAAGCAGGGCCCACAACAAGTTTTAGAGAGAGCATTAGTGTCAGCAGTTTAAAGAGAATTAAAAGGAAAAATAACATTCCATCCCTGAGGAAAAATCCAAGTAGTGCGTAAGACTAAAAGGAACATTTCTATAGGGAATTGCTTATGAAAGAGATTTTTAGTTCAAAATAAGGAAATCACTAGGCACTGCAGAAGGATTATATTGATCAAAAATAGTCTTCTGAAATATCAGGATCCAAAGAAGAGCTGAAGTAAAAGCCACGAATGCAAGGAAACTAAGCAAGCTCAAACGCAGGAGAAACTCCATCTTCCATTTGCAGCAAAGATTGTTTGTGATCAGACTCCCAAGTAAGACAGATGCTACATGCGGTTGGGAACATTTGAAAACTGACTTACAGCTATGATCCATAACAGGGATAGATTTATTGACGACCTGCTGTGAAAACAGACCTTTTTTTTTTTGCAGCAAAACCTCAGCTCGCCATTTGTGAAGTATCTCCTGTGTCATTTTCTCAATTTCCTAGAAGATGTGATTAACCAAGATGCCAACGCTGCTCCATTCCTGCACGCTCACCAATCAGTGCAGTATTAATAAGATGCCAGGTGAGACCGCTGAACCTCCCGTTGAGCTATTGAAAGGAAAGTGAGCATGCTAAAAATATTTAGAGAGATTCATTTGATTTCTCCACATGAAGTCCTCTATAATTTATCGCTTCAGCTCCTACTAGTTCTGTTTTCTGCTTTGTTTTATTTAAGAAGGGGGCCTTTCTTGCCTGGCTTTTACTGTAAGCACATCACATCTATCATAGAATCATAATCTCGAGTTGGAAGGGACCCAGAAGGATTATCGAGTCCAACTCTCCACTCCTCCCAGGGCTACCTAAAACTAAACCATATGACTAAGAGCGTTATCAGTGCACTTCAGTCCCTGTGTTCAGCTATTTGTGCTGTCTGGTAAACTAGCAGACTTCTCCAGTTGCTCTGTTGAGCACAGAGAGGCAGAAATTATATATATCTCAAATGTGTATGTATCGACCAATAAGGTTACAGTATTGTCTTCTTTGCAAGTGTGTATGGTCCCCATAATTACCCAAAGATATGAATGGGGACGGTGCTGGGACAAGCAGGGGATTTATTCCTGTTCTTCTGAGCTGCAGAAGCAGCCTGCTCTGCTTTGCTAAATCACAGGGAAACAACCCCCTCATCTAATGGTTATTTAACTTAATCCAACGGGTCCCCTTGGAACAGGCAGGTTTTCTGCGAGCAGCTCAAAGCAAAATCAAACATGACATTTTGGGGTATTCATCAAAAGCAGTTGAATGAATGACTGTCTGAAAATAAACACCATTTTTCATCCAATATTTCAATACCCAGGATTGGAGACATGACAAATTTTAGAAATAAAAAGATCGTCGGGTTTCCATTGTAAACTGCTGATAAATAAAAGTGATCTGTTAAGTTTATTTGAAAACTTGCGTTTACTTAGCATTTTAATGGAAAGTCTTATAAACACAGCAACAGCCCCATGGGGTTGTTGAATGCCGTGTATGCAGTAACAGCAACTACTTTTTGCATGAAAATGTCTCATAATCAGTACAGACTGCAAAGTACAAAAGCAAAATACATACATGATCATACAGGTAGCAGATGAAGTTGCCATCTGGATGACCCAGAACTGGGTCTCTTACTACATTTACTAAGCAAGGTAATAAGACGCATTTGTTTCTGACACTTCTAAATGGACACCAAAACTGACTACAGCACAAGCACAGGGGAAAGATTGGTTAATAATAGAGAATAAAATTAAGTTTTTACTATCAAGCATGTCCAAAATAGCCAATCCTAGCCAAATGTATATCTAGCTACCTCACAGGTGATATTAGAATAGAGAAATGGATAGGTTCGTATGAGCTTGGGTGGAAAATTACCCTAAAATATAAGCAATCAGACTGGTACTGACCTGGTGTAATACAGAAGGCATAAATGATATTCACAGCAATGTTTTGGTGAATGTACTCATCACTGTTTTGAGATATGTCCTAAAGAACACAATAAAGTTAATGTTGTTGTCTTGGGCTGAGCACTCAACAATGCTGCTCAAAATCATGAGCTGTCTTTGGAAATCTTGATTCTTGTGTGTGGAGAGCCATTTGTCGGTGAGTGGGTTCTTTTAAAACAAATACATTGATATATAGCTATGTAAGGAAAAATATAAATAAATGAATTTATTCCACTCAAAAGAGGGCTGTGGGCATGTTATATTTGTTTCCACTGAGCACAGAGTAAGAGCTGAAGAGCCTGTGGGTAGAAGTAAGGGGTGAGTAGCCCTGAAAGAGGGAGGCAGCATGAACTAGATGCTTGTGCTCTTGCCTGTCCTGTGTATTGCTTCCTGCGCTTTTCCTGCTCAGTTCTAGTTTCACAGGACTTTACCCCAGGCAGAGATTAAATGGGAACTTTTTAAGAGTTTAGACAAACTTACTGAGCCCGTTGCATGCAACAGGACGTTTTCTTTCAAAGGTGATTTATCTCCTCTATGTGGCTGGAGCAATAAATACCCTGCAAATGAACTCCACGCTCACTCATAAAATAAAATCCACATTAATCTCGACTATCAGAGACAGCTATAAATTCAATGAAAGTGAAACAGAGTAGAGAGGGTTTGGAAACAACAGCTCCATCCCTGGCAACTCAGCACCAGGCAGACATGGTGGCAATGCCGGCTGACTTCAGCCGTCGAGAGGCCCTGGACAACTGGCTCTTGGGTCACCTTCCACAAGGTTGAACATCAAAGTTCAAGTGTCCATGAGCCACATGCAGGTCCTGGAGACCACTGCGGGGAATAAATATCTCTGCTCCAGGAAGGAGATGTGTGAGTTGTCCTAGCTCTGTCTTTCTGCAGCCAGTCTTCTGGGACAATGACATTATTTAAGACTTCTATAAAAAACTCGTTCTAAATGTCCTTCCTTGGGTTAAAGGTCAATACTGTTCTTTTTGAGCTAGCACCGAGGAACTTCCCACGTAACTAAACACACAGGACTCCCTACAAGCGGTGCCGCTGGTTGATGCCAATGGGATGGTATGGAGGGAGCAGGGGTCATTCCAGATTTGAGAGCTAACGGTAAGGAGGAGAAGGAAAGGAGAATACATTGCTATTTCAGAATTTTGGGGCAGCTATTTTTACTGGATTATGAAATATGGTGAAATTCCTATAGTTGTCTTAGCCTGAATAAATGTATTCATCAAGGCCCCTTTTCATCAAAGAATACTGTATGCAAGTGTCTGTAGGTGCACAGCCCCCTACAACCTATAGATGATGCACAGATTCAGTGTTAGATATACACTTAGAAAGCCTCCTGAATGGCCATCTAAACAAGCATCATTTGCTATCAGGTTTGCAGCACTCTGATATTCTGTGCTCCAAATCAGTCCTGGGCAAATTCCATTGCCGCAGCTCACCCATTTTTCTATTACAGCTAATCCAGTTACCTCAGACTCCTATCTTCCTATCAGTGAGCACATATATCATCTTCCTCATGCAAGTCATCCTGTAGAAAAGTTAATGAGCATATTTATGTGAAAGAAGTTACGTACCAAAGTGTTTATGGGTGCAGGAGTTTATTATCTTCATGGTAAGCAAGGCAACATATCGATGGACAAGATGGATGAGTGTAATTTAAATAAATGAAAAGGAAGCATGAATGAGTCTCTGAAAAAGGCTAAACCTCAACCCCAGTTCAGACTGGAAATAGCACAATGAGAAATTTTCTTGAAAGCAGATGGTTGACACTGGAGAAAGCTTTTGGACACAAATTTTCCCCCTTTCCAAAAGGAAACTATGCAGAGTGCCCATTGCTGACGGCGTTTCACACCCTGTAGGTGCCAGGACGCTCTGATGGTGCTCTCCAGCACTCTCTCCTTGAATCAAGCCAAAGCTAAAACTTGCCTGAAATCTGTTTCTAGCTAAAACTGGTTGTGAAGAGAGGAAAATCAGTCTTTTCTTGCACTTCAGCTAGTCACAGAAATGAGTTTGAACTCTCAGAGACAGAGGATGTTAGCGGAGGTGAAGGTGCCTGAAAGCCTCCACGTGCAGGTAGCTCACTGCAGGCAGGTTACCCCACTGAAGCCGGCACGTGAATACACATCCAGAGAGTTCATTGGCTTATCCCAAGTAATTCCAAGCAAAATAATTCTGGTGCAATTATTCTCTTTCTGCAGCTGTGTGGTGGCTTATTTTCCAATTTGGCAGCGGCGAGTTCAGCTTCCAGATTCAAACAGTGAAGTAGGATCCAACAACTGCTCATACAAGATGCTCGGGAAGAAGCCTGATGACTGAGTTACGTTTGAGAAGATGAGGAGGGCGAGACCTGTACTAGCTGAGAGCTAATCATGCTCCAGCACCATAAAATTGGAGAGAAAAGGACTAATTTACGCTCTGAACACTGATGACAAAGCCAACCAGAAAGAGCGCAGGGAGCAGGGATAATGCTCTGGGACTCTGGAGTTGCACCCCAGTGTGTGCCTCTGGGCACCACCACCACCACCACCAGCAGGGCTGGGGAGAGGGGGAGATCAGCACTGGGTAACTTGTAGGAGCAAGAAGGAAGGACAAAGGGGGAAGAGAACCAACCTGTTTGCTCTGGGACCCAAATCAGTTCTTAGCTGCTCTGAATAGCTCTGTGGGGATTGTCAGCGTAGCTGATGCTGGATTATTTCAGCAAAAATGAGCATTACGAGAATATATTCAAGTGCAGGAGAGGGATGGGGCAAACCAGCATCTGGCAAAATGGCTTTGTTGCAAGGCAATTCTTTTACTCAAGAGTAAACATTTGTCCCCCCAGGCAAGAAGTCATCCCAGCTAAAATCCCCCCTAATGAAAGAAGCCATAGGATATACCAACTTCAGGAGCCTATTTCTTCTCCCACTGGGAAGACACATTGCAAAGACCTTCAAAAGGACGTTGAGGGTTTGTTATGGAAAGCAGCATGGCAGGGCCAGGGCTTCTCCTGGCCAGGAAGGTCCTAACACAGGTCATGTCTTTCTGAAGGCAACAAAGATGATGGGCTCCTGCCTGCAATATGCAGTATACAATGGAAGAATTACGTTCCTATACGTCTAGGACAAGTATTGGAGCTGGACTCTGGATTTCCAGTTCACTGGACAGAGGTCTAGAGGCGTGGGCGCACACAGGCTGCTGCAGCCACTCCAGCTCCTCTCCCACACCTGGGACTCCGCACGACTGCTGCTGTCACCTGGCCAATTTATTTAGGGGAAACCAGAAAATGGCAGCTAAGGAGCTGATTAGATGAATAGCATAGTGTTTCCAAGAAAAATTAAGCTGTCCTTTGCAAACGAAGATACTTCAAAGACAGAGAATTGCTTCTCACTTTCCATTATACCTTTTTATACCTTTTATACCATTATACCTTTGATACCTTTTTACCTCCATTATACCATTTTATACCTTCTCACTGGGTGCCTGTCCCGCTCTTTAAGCCCATAAGTGCGCTGGGGCATCACTGCCTTTTTCTTAGCATTCGACCAGGGCCCTGTTAAGTGAAGCCCAAATATTAGCTCATCCCTTGGCACTGCAGTAATAAGCACAAGGAAATAATACTCATATTAGACAGCCTCTATAGCTTTGGATACAAAGAATGCAAAATGGATGCACTTGGTCATAAACAGAGAAACGTTTCCTCTGATTATGGGTTTCCTCCCTGCTCATTACAAACAACTGTCAACTATTCCTGCCTATAGGTATATCAAGATTACTCATCGCCAAGTTAACAGCAAGGCGATCCACAGTTGCTTCAGTAATTCAGGTTTAGAGTTATTACAGCAGCACAAGTCAGAAGGATTAAATGAGAAGGAGGGTATGCTGAATACAGGAAAATATTATATGCAAATTGTGATTATTCATGACTGAGTCACAAAAAGTATGTATTCAAAATCTGTCATGATTTAAAGTTTTAACAATACAATGCTTTGCATTTATGTAATGACTTTCATTGGAGGATCTCTAAATGCTTCGGGGGCACTGAGATGAATGCAAAACACTGTCGGTCTCACAGGGGGGCTTTGGATGCATTTATTTTCAAATCAGCAGCTAGTGGGGGGGATGCATTTGGGATTTGAAGCGAAGGAGAAGCTAAAGCACATAGGAAGTGTCAGCAGACGCCCAAACAGTCAACTAACCAAGATTGGACCTCCAGACATGGGGACAGACGACGCAATGCGAGGGGCAGTCAGCAATGTGAGAAGTACCACGTGTCAGTGTGTTACCTCCCAGGGAGTGACTGTCACCAGCCAACACTTCTGAGACTCTGCACGTCTGCATGCTTATGAGGATGCTGTGCCAGGGTAAGCTGAAATGTGCCGTCATTAGCAAAGATTGGTTACTGTTGCCTCAATTATCTCTTCCTAACACCTTGCACACCAGTTATCTCCCACCCCTGCATCAGAGAAATGGATGGGAAGGTTCCTCAAAACAGTGGCTCCCAGGGGTTTCCAAGACATCAGAATGTGAAAAAAAAAATTGCAGACTAAAAAAAAAAAAAGCACACAGACTTTTCCCACACCTCCTGCACAGACAAGCAGGACTGCCAAGCAAAAAATGGAAAAAGTGAAAACACGAACATTCGAAACCTAGCCCATTTTGAAACTAAAACCATTGTGAAAATATGGCACAGTGTGATACTTAGTGGAATGGGGAACAAAAAGGACTGACAAAGATGGATCTGATCCGTCCTCTAGTCCCCAAACAGGTTCAGCCTCTGTTGATCCTTACAGATGCCTTTCCAATATCCTTTAAAATATCCAGTGATACAGTACTTAAAATTATCTCCAACCTCTTTCTTCTCTCTGATTATATCATAGTGCCTACAGGTAAGCAGCGAACAGGTATGTTGCAAACACAATAATACCCTGAAAATGTACTCACTAGCTGAGTATGACTAGTGGCAGTGAGAATATGATGTGGCCCATCACTCATCACAACAAGAAATCCCTTCCCCAAAGAGAGCATGGGGATTTTGCTGCATGTTCCTTCATCCCCCCAAGCTGAGCAGGGATGGTGGAAATTTAAAGCACAAGAAAGCACACCTCAATCCGTGTGGAACAGAGTGTGGGCACTGACGTTAGGAGACATGGCGATGGAAACCTTAACCACCGTCTTCCTGGGACCTCCTGAGAGCTCTCTCACTGTTTGGTGAGACAACACAGACTGCAAGATAGAGAGTACTCCAAGGTGTAAGTTCTTCAGCTGGAGGCACGATGGACTGCCAGGCCCTGTCCAGAGAGCTTTCTTCTTCTTCCTAGCACAGGTATTTGTTAAGATGAAGAAGGAAAAGGAACAGATCAAGGATTTGAATGCTTCCCATAATAATGAAAAATAGAACACTATAATCTTAGAAAGCTGAAGATGGGAACTGAACGTTTATTCATAGTAGATAAATTTTTTAGAGTGCAATAAAATCTAACTCCTCTGGCTGAGCCAGAGCAAAACCAATGGTGTGTTAAAACTGTAGATTGATAAATGCCAGCTGATATTGGTGGCCTCAGTATGAGGACATCCTAGTATCCACACATTTTGCATAAGATTCTGCCAGGGAAGAAATTTGGAGTTACAGTGACAACTTGTGATATAAAAGAAGTTACAGGCAGTGTAATTTGTGTTTGATTTCATGAAAACATCCATAGCAGAGTCTCAAGGTAAAGTATTTCAGAATTTATTTCTTAGAGTTGTAATTTTCTAAACATATTTTTGTATTTTCTTTATGTCTAGTTGAGAAAACTCTTTGCAATGTGTATGCCACCAGGCCTACCCCTGTGGTGAGCCTCCCTCCCAGAAAAATGCCTTCTGACCCTAGCAAATACTCAAGAGGGGACAACAGAAGCCCATGGGACACTGCTTGGTCGGACTGCCTTAGAAACACAACCATGGTTGTTGCTGAGAGAAGTAAAATGCTTCACGGTACCTCAATGTCTAAAATATTTTATAATGCAGGTTTTTGAACTTCCAGATGTTACAGAGGCTTACAAGAAATTAAATTAGGCAGGTGATAAACTCAAAAATAAACTTTATTCTAACCAAAACTGTTTAAGGGTCCGACAACATTAATAATCTACAGGTTCAAGATGTTAAATGGAATTAACGCTACGCAGCCAACTTCAGAATTCTTAAGCTTTAGAAACAAGGATCCAAAATGACCAATCACTTACCTAGTAAGGTGTGGGCTCTCAGCCTGGAGGAGTTACTGTGGGCGGCATCCCAACCCACAGGGAGAGTCTCTGACTGCAGACCCGCTGCTTTGAGGAGGACCAACTCAATTTGCCCTCTGGTGGGGCTCCATTTATATACCCTAGTTGAATCCAACCTGTGGTCATATATGGTCATGTTAGTCCTCGCTGGCTGAGGGCCTTAACTTCCTTGTCTTTCGACCAAAGTGTGTACGTGACAGTAGTCACCATGCAGACTGGGCCACCTGACCCCCAAACTGCAACTTCTATGTTTTTGAGAAGTTTTGGTCCCTATCAGGGCAGGTCCACTTGCCACACCATAATAGCTTTCATCTATGTTCTTCCAAGGCCAAGCAAGGATTAGTGCAGTAGCCAGTCCTGAAAGAGCCACATGTTTGGCTGTCTTCTGTACAAGGAAGGTGACAAGGTCTGTCAGGCAGTCTGTGTGTGTGGCTTTTTGATAGCCAGTCTAAGCCATGAGGAACCATGCTCCCAGCTACCGGCCTAATCTAACAGCTACTCAGCTGTTAGACCATCAGCTGTTAGACCGGGCCAGCCTAATCTAACAAGATTCTGGCAACATCTTGCGATACATGAAGATAACCTACCACCTCTGGACAGCAGGCAGATCCCAGGATATCTTCTGCATCCCAGAAAGTGTAGGCACTAGTTCAGGTGTCTTTCTTCTCTTTCTTCAGATAGATACAGACCACACAGGATCTAAGAAATGACGGCGGTGGCCAACGGGGTTGGTGCACATGACTCATGGTGACTTCAGACATAGATGGTGCAAAAGACTTAACAGAGATTTAACACTAAACCTAGAAACCAGTGACAAGCTGATGGATCTTCCTTCCCAGCTGCAGACAGAACCACAGTATTTTTTCAGGAGAGTATAGACATAGTGAACAGTTTTGAATTAATATATGAAACAAAGGCCTGTATTACGTACCAAACAGGGATTGGTTGAGGGAACTGAGAGCTGCTACCAGTCGCGCCACTGGGAGCTGCCAGTGTTTGTCCCAGCGCAGTGTTTGGTTCTCAGCATCCAGATGTTGGAGAGAAACTCTCCTCGTTCAGCCCAGTGCTATCTGACTGCAGCAGACCTCAATGGTGAGCTCTGCTGCCAGCGGTGTCTTTGTGATAATCCGCCACCAGCTATGACTAATAACCAATCAATAGCTCTTGTTATGAGACAGATGGGCCCATTACAATCCGACCTGCTTGGCTTCTGGCTCTTGACTCTTAACCTTGGCTGCTATAAAATATTCACCAAAATTCTGTGTTAGACATTGCCACAACCTCATATTTCTTTCCCTGCCATTAACAAATGTCACGCATCTGTCAGTGGCACAAATTACCACATCCACCTCACCACAATGGATGCCACGTTTGTTTAATGCATTGTTAAAGAAACAGCACAATGGCTCTTTACCAAAATCCACTGTGGAGCTTATGGGTAAGTGAAGAAAAACAAAAACTATTTGGGGTGTGTTTCTACCAGTATTTTCTTACAACAATTAATAACACCTTGGTGATTTCCCCTTGAAACCAAGGTCAGGCACAAGTCACCCTGATGAAGTTTGGCAGAGTGTAGTCATGTTTTGCTAAATGACAAAGGGCCCCCACGTTGCCTGCCCAAAGGAGTGTAGGTTTGCGTGTTTGCTGCAGCCTGGAGTGCCCTTGATAAGGGATCTCTGCAGAGGAGGCTACAAGCCCGGCCCCAAGGGACAAAGGTAGTACTGTAAGTGATGGGAAGGTGGGGGCCACTCACTGGTGGGGGGAGTTCTCCAGAGCACATAGCTTATGTACATGTTCAAACCACAGTTGTACATGTACTGCAGTGATACAAACCTGAAACTCCTTTTACTTCAGCTCTCCACATCAGGACACACTCCTGCTCTTCCCTGGGTACAGGCTACCCCTCACTTCGACATCCAACCATCTCCAAGTCTTCCTGATGGGGCTTGCAGGGTAGGTGAGATGGGGAATAGTGAATGAAAATATGGCACACGCACCTCAAAAAACTCATTATAAAGTTACTTTCTTTTCTCCTTTCACTGACCATCTGTATGTGCACACACACATGGGTAACTCTTTCCTTCCTCCCTGCACATGGCTATTCCTCTCTGATCCCCTTGCACTGTGGAGTAATTCGAAGGTGAGGGAAAGGGAGGGTGTAGCGAGGTGGGGGTCAGCCTCTTCTCCCAAGTAGCAGGTGATAGGACAAGAGGAAATGGTCTCAAGTTGCACCAGGGGAGGCTTGGATTGGATATTAGGAAAAATTTCTTCACAGAAAGTGTTATCAAGCATTGGAACAGGCTGCCCAGAGAAGCGGTTGAGTCACCGTCCCTGGAGGTATTTAAAAGATGGGTAAACGTGCTGCTCAGGGACATGGTTTAGTGGTGGTTTGGGCAGCGTTAGGTTGATGTTTGGACTTGATGATCTTAAAGGCCTCTTCCAACATAGACAATTCTATGATTCTATGATTGGCACAGGATTTTCATTATCAATGCCCTCTCCAACAAGATGCACGTCTGGTGTGCACAAGCAGTCACAGAACTGAGGGAGGCAGACCACCGAGAACAACTTTCCATCCTTTCCCTCGAA
The DNA here is from genome assembly GCA_008711295.1 of Anarhynchus alexandrinus. Lineage (NCBI taxonomy): Eukaryota > Metazoa > Chordata > Aves > Charadriiformes > Charadriidae > Anarhynchus > Anarhynchus alexandrinus. Next base: position 883,882 of record VUYV01000093.1, on the reverse strand, counting down.
AGTCTGTGCTCACACAGAGGTGACCCAAGTGGCACTCGGTTCCTCGTTTCTACAGTGAATAGAGTCACTCCCTCCTGCTGTCACCCCGTATTAACTGCTTGCTTGCCAAGTCATCTGCTTGGCTTCCTGTGGCAGATTTCATTTTTTTCTGCTCACCTGTAACAGAAACAGCTATTGCCTGGCAATAAGCGAATCCCTCACAACTATTCTCCCATACACAAATATAGGCAGAGAGGTCCCAGATCAAAACGGAGGGTCTGCTGCCATTGCGTTTCAAATGTATGACACTGACCAAAATCATAAGGAAAAAGAATGGTGAGAAACTATTTACAAAGCCAGTTTTCAGTGGAGTGTTTCTGATGACTTTTATTAATTATTGAATAATTTCATACATTATTCAAGCTTTCCCTGCAGTTTACACTATCATCAAACACCTTTACAGACTGGAATCAATCAACCAGCACCTTGTGCTCCTGCCTCTTGTGTAAATGGTGTTCTTACACGCAGGTAGAGAAGGAACCTCTCTGTGCCAGGGCTTTGCTCTGCTGGCTGCTGTTTCTCCTGCTACCTTGTGCCTGAGAAGCTCTTCTTGGATTACTTCCAGTCACTCTCCTGACCCCACACAGCAGCACGATGGTCTGTATTAAAATGCAGGAGATGTAGAAACAAGTCAGCTCTGCTCTGCTCTCTTTCGTTGCCCCTCCTCTGAGGATTTCGCACCGTGTTCCTCATCCTCTCACCTGAGAGCTCAGGTCGAAGCATGCCCACAGCTTGGAACCCAGATATGATTCCAGGTGGTCTGTGCACTCGCAGCCGCAAAGACAGGTTGGACAGCCCACACCTGAGATCTGCAGACTGACAGCTGTCTAAAACCCGGTACCTAATTTTTCAGACTGGGAATCGTATCGATTAGAACCAGAGGCAAGAAGTGGAGAGGGAGAGCAGAAAGAGAAAGCAGCGTTCTGTGAAATGGACCGTCTTTCAAGCATTTTTTGATGAAACATTGTCAAATACAGAGACCTACAGACATTGTTGTTAGTCACCAATTCAATCATATTTTTGCTGGGCATAGAAACTCTTGGACTCGTGGTTTGGGGGAAGATTCTGACACTTGGAGTTAGCTAAAGAGACAATCAAAATTAGACTTCAGCTTTCTTTTAATTGGATTAGTTAGACCAAATGATTAAACCAAAATATGTGAAGGTGTCTACTTGCAGGGGGAGTTAAAAAAAGAAGCTATGCTGATAGTTTTTTCTTAGAAATAGTGATTCTCCGTCCTTGCCTTTCAGCTGGAACTACTTACACTCTTGTACCTTTACTCAGCCTCATCCTTCTCATCTATCCATTTCCACAATGGCCTGGGCAACCATGGTTCTGGTCTTATTTCATCCTTCATCCATAACAACCTCAAGGACAGTAGAGAAACACATCCTTAACAGTAGTATGGAATAAACAGTGAGGTATCTTTTTAGGCTTTACTAAGGTTTGATGAACTTTTATCACCTGATCAGCCTTTTTGCAGTGGAGCAGCTACAGACCATAACATATTAGACAATTGTACCAGATTTCCATGGTAAAGTGGATGAAGAATTCCTCCTGGAAGTGTGTAACCAGCCCTGCCTTTTACATCGGATCCACAAGGAAGCCAAACAGAGTCCACGAGTAAATGTGAGGCAACATTTTCATATTATCTTTTACACATTCCAGTAACGAGTATTTAATCTTCTGTAAAGAGAGATGAAACCTAGGCAGCCATGATTATTGCTTGTAAAAGGGATACAGCACTTAAGTGATTCCTGCAACCTGCAGTTGACTCAGGATGTAGGGACTTCACTGCAATGGCCACAAGAGACTAAGAACGTAGTATCTGTAAGGAGAAGAAATGTGTTGTGTGAGCAATTGATAAAGCTGAAAAAAAGAGATCTATTTGGGGGTATACAAGCCCTTCCTCACTTCTGGGACTTTTCTGGCCACTTTTAATAACTAATTCCATACATTTTACCTTTACATTTATAAACAAAGATGCTGCTGAGCAAATCCATTTGCTGAAGAGAACAAATTGTGAGAAACTACTGAAAGTGAGTAAGCAGGAGGCCTGCTTACCACCGAATGCAGTATTTCACAGCTGGGAAACTAAAAAGGCAAGAACAGCCTTACGTGATGCATGGCCATAGCTTTTCTGGCCATGAATACAAATCTGTGGTGTCCCCTAACTTCAGGTGCTGGAGCACAAGCTAAAGATTACATGAGGCAGCTTTCCATGTTGGTCCTGTTCACCCCGCACCTAAACTGATGCGGATCCATTGATTTCAGCGAAGGTATTCCTGGTTTATACCAACAGAAAAGAGACACTGCCTTTGTTTTCCAGATGCAGTGCAATAGCCCGTGCTTATCTTGGAGAAAATCTTGAAGAGTTTCCTGAAATTCTGACACTTTTAAAACTTAAACCCCACTTCCAATATTTGGTTAGCTATTAATTTAATGTAACGAAAATTAAAGAATCAGTTTTCTTGAAAGTTTATTGTAGATGTGCTCAAAGTTGTGAGTCTTTTCCCACCAGCTGGAATTATCACACAATTGAACAATCAAGTCTTCTAAAAATCAAATCTGTTGTTAGTATGTGTAAATACCATTAAGGATCCTAGTGTTTTTCTGTATTCTCTAAAATAAATGGGATCATCAAGAAGAACACCTGCCCCTCCCTAAGAATTAATGGCGGTGTTTGGAGAACTGCGAATTCCTCCACTGTTTCTGCTACTGTGACCTTTATTAATTTTCGATATCCTAAAAACTTCCCAATAAGGTGCGGGTTCTTGGGTAGAGGATTTAAATCCAAAACCAACAAATTTGCTTTCCACATGTTGAAAGCACTGAATTAGATATATGGAGCAATAAAAATATCTTTAAAAGAATATAAACAAAAGTATTTTCAGTGCAAGCTAATGTTCAAAGTGCAGTGATGCTGTGCATTTACCAGCCTGTCGATGGTATTTTAGACTCGAACCCAAAAATTGGCCTGAGAGAGACAGTGCTTTCGGGCTGCACGAAGCTTTGAAATCTCAGTGCTGAAATGTTTTCCGTCCGTTTTGGCTAGCGTTTCACCAGGTTGGACACTCTTCTTGAGTTCATTGACTCACATCCAGAACTGTCATTAGCAAAAAAAGCTGAAGTGGATTCTCCCTAGGCCTGACTGACCACAAAGCTTGAGAAGTGGTCGCCTTCGCTTCCTGTGCCGGTGGCTCCAGCTAAAAGCCCATTCCCACGTATCAGAAGGCATAGGGACAAAAATCTACCTAAAGTCAGATTGGTGAATATCTATTGATTTTAATGATGTTTTGAGAAGTCAGCCTGGAAGAGAACCTTCTCCTGTGCCCTCTGAACACTTGAATACATGTTGTAAACTCAATCTATACTGACAAAACAAATAGCCTCTTAGAGTCCATTATAACCATTATGGCTGCTTAGATTAAAGGAACGCGATAATACTTGTTTGTACAGCTAATCAGTGTTGCAGTCCTTACTAATGTTTCCTGAGTAGTCGCTGTATTGGAGTGTTAATCATGGTTGTTCTGATTATTAGCAATTGTTTAAAAAAACCACAAAGCAAACACAATAAATACTCTCAAACCAAAGATGAAAGGGAAAAAGAGTAATGGTCATCATTCTATCGTGTGTTAATATTCATCTTAGATTTTTGACAGACTGCTTGGATGATACTGTTTGTGTGGGGTTTTTCTGAAAACAAACAAAGAAAATCTTTTCAAATAGCTTAAGTTTTTATTTTGAGCTGTGACACTTAAAATGCACTTTTCATCTCCAGAGAGCTGAGCCAGAGAATGGACCTGCGCTGATCACACCAGCGAAGGATCTGGCTTTGCTCCTGATTTCTGTGATGTCCTGAATACATCGTGGAGGACAGAACCCCGTTACTGCCTCCACCACCAAACACACCACTGCCGTCAGGTAGCTGGGTTTGGCCATGCCATTTTGACAGGTGGGGAACCTGGTGTGAATGTGCCCAAGGCAGCAGAGGAGGTCGTGGCTAGTAGTGGGACTACAACCCAGGAAACCCTGGTTGTGGTTCAGGGCTCGTAGCCCTAGCCAACATCCATCTCAACACTGCAGTAGTGTGACCGCTGCAGACAAATCATCACGTTCTTCCTCGCACCAGGGCTGGTGCTACAAAACACTTAATATGTTATTAAGCAAAACATATTTCAAGCCTGTCATTGATTCAGGGTCTGCAGTCTTACAAGCACCATATCATTTATCTTCCTTGTAAGCGGGAAAAAATCCTGGACTCTGTTTTCTCTCCATAGAAACTACAGAATAGAAGCCAATGCAATTAATGAAAAGCGCTGGTGTCATGTGGGCAAGAACAGGGCACATATTCAGCCCTTTCTTCAGCCATTCAGTCTAATGGGAAATATGCCCGTGTGTGGACCGCATGACTGGGGCCAAAGACCGGATTTAATATATCCGCAGCCCAATCATTTTCCCAAGGGAAAAGTCAATTACCAGCGTGAAACAGAAAAGATGCTGATTACCTGGGCCAAACTCTGCTCTTGTTTGTGTCAGAACAATATCCCTGATTGCACTCGCTTCCGTGCGACTGCGGGTCAAGTTTGGCCCTGTGTCCTCAGTTCTCTGGGTTGTCTTTGAACCACAGGAACAACGCTTCGAGACGGCTACTTGGTCAATTGCTAATGGCAGGAAAATCCACAGTTCTTCTGACATTAAGGCATTGTAAATACTGAAAGAAAAGGAATCTGTGTTGCATTTTTCTGGCATACAACGCCTAAAGCCTTATCTCTCATTCTGTCAGGAACCAAGAACTATGTATACAGATGGTGCAATTTATTATGTTCTGTACTGTGACCAAGTGCTGAAATACCTTCAGGAAATCACCAGAAAGCCTGAAAAGCTTTGCTGTCTCTTGTGACTCCAGCTCACAAAAACTATAATTGAATGAGCACAATATTTTAAGCACTGCATGTTACACAGTAGACTTACAGAAAAGGACGCCATCTTTTTCAGCATCGTTACAGAAAAAATATTTGCTGTAGAGTTACTGCCTGTATCCAAGGTCGTAATGTCTCTGTCTCTCTATATTCTGCCCTTACAAACCCAGAAGACAGGGACAAATAAATGCCTAGGCTCAATGGGTCTCCCTCAACTCAGGTGTAACGCCATTAAATTCCACTATGCTGGTCTCATTTGTAAGATGTTGCTGGCCCTGATAGTCCTGATATTTAAACCAGTGTCTGTCGGGACTGAAATGAATGGGGGTTGGTGTAACGGTGGTACGAAAAGAGAATTTTAGCCCTGTATCAGCTGAGAAGATAATCTATTTCCATTCCTGCTTCACTGAGCAGGTTTTTATGAAACTGGTTATTAAACTTGGCTCAGTGGGTGCCAGAAATACAAAGAAAAACTAACATCAGTGTCCTCAAACTCATTGATCTCTGGGTATGAAATACAAACCCTAGGCCCGATATTTTGTGCAAACCCATTTGCTTACTTCATTCAGAACACTGGAAACAGGAGCCCTGTGCCACTGACCCAACAACAGACACTTATGGGCATCCTGGTACACACCAAGCCCAACTTGCAGCAGCGACCACCATCCACAGAGCAGCTGTTTTGCTCATTAACTGCTTCACTGGAAGGGAAACCACCTTCATCTTCGATTTTCTACTCTTGATCTTTGATTTTCTCCTCTTCTTGATTTTCCTCTGCTTCCTCTTTGGGGGGAGGCCGGGCTGCGGTGCCTTGATATTAAGGGGTTCTTTATCCACTTCCCCTCAAGTGCTGTTAAACATTCCCACACGCTTTGTTATTGCACAGAAACACGAACGCCACGAAGCATCTTCCTTATGACATCCCAGAGACACCGGGCTGGGGACACAGACCCGACACCTCCTGCCTGGCACAGGACAAGCCCTCACATCACTCTGGGGAGAAAAAAAGGGGGGGCGG
>VUYV01000093.1:767631-876958 GCA_008711295.1 Anarhynchus alexandrinus | reverse complement strand
GCGGGACCGGGGCGGGGGGCGGCAGGCAGAGGGACACCCCCCCCGGCAATGCCCGGGTGGCGGGGCGAGGGTCGAGCTGTTGCTCTCCATCTCCTCCATCCTTAAGGGCTGCTGCGGGACGGTGCGTGTGAGGGATGGGGCGGCCGGTTCCGAGCCCCCGGCGGTCCCGGGCTCGGTGTGGGCTCTCCGAACAAGATGTAGTTGAGTTTCTTCGGCGCGCCGGCGGCCGGAGGGTTTGTAAGCGCATTTTGCTGTAGGGGGCAAGATGCACCCAAGAAGCAATGCACGGAGCGAAGCTCCGGCAGGCTAATTTTGGTCATGTTTTGCCGTGGGTTTTCGGTGTTGATTGCCAATTTGAGGATTCTCTGGGTGAAGGGCTGAATCAGCTTTTGCCAACTCCGGCGCTGCGATGTCGAGTGACCTTGATTGTAATGTGGGGTGACCAGCAAGATGGACCGGGAGAAATGAGTGTACGGTGAGGGAGAGCGCCCATCCAGTTTGGAGAATCGGAACGGCAGCAAAGCTCAACTCAAATGCGTCACTTTGATATTTTAAAGTTTATTTATAATATATGTCTTCAGAGGAGTGATTGATGAGCCAGCCAAGTGCTATTCAAGAACAGTACAATTACAGTTTCTTTCTTGGAGAAAACACGGTGGAGACTCCACGTCTTTTACTCCCTGTTCTAAACTTAGTGACTCCCAAGAGATTAAAGAGAGATGCTGTTTGTTTTAGCATCTTGTCTCTTGCCGGGAATGACAAAGAGGATTTGTGCTCCTTACAGATTAAAATGAACAGAAATACAAGGAAACCAACCTCCTTTAAACCAATGCCCCTGTCATAAAAATCTCTGCCAGTGCTACCTTCCTGCTGTCCTGCTCGAGTATTCAGGTAGCTAAGCTTAAGTTAAAACTGTAACTGCATTTTTAAGGGAAGCGCCATGGTGTAAAAAGAGATGCCGACTGCAACTTCTCTCCTGTAATCAGTCAGTCAATCAAGCAGACAAAAAAAAAAAAACTTGCATAAACATCTTTCTGGCAAACTACTCAGATGATCTAAGCTGATCTTTCAGAAATAATTACGTATATAAGAATTGAAACAGGCTCTGAGAAATGCAAAAGCCAAGGGACCCAGCCCTTCCTTGCAATAATTTGGAAGTTTTGTTGTCCCATTTATCACCTGTACTTGTGCTATTGCCTGCTGTTCTGTGGAAGGGCAATCAATAAATCTGCTTATACTCAAGGTTTTTTCCGGCTCTTCCAAAACTGGGATGTATCTAAGGCTCCCATCAGCAGGTACCAATGGGATAAGCAGGTGTGGAGCGCTCACTGGCATGACTGCCCTCCTGTGATCAAAACTCCCTCATCTTTGAATCCCTCCCATGACTCCCCCGTGCTGAGCCATAATCCTTGCTCTTATCTTCAAAGTCTCACAAGCCATACCCTCCTCGACTAATTCAGTAATGTCCCATCATGTCGCTCCCCTGCCCCTGCTCCATCTATAGCAGCCGTTGTGTTGTCTCACGTCTCTTCTCCCAGCCCCTCTTCACCCATTTGTCCCTGCGATGACTTATGTGTGGCATGGCCTTCCCTCCCACGTCTTTGCATTCCCTCCTCAGGCCCTGCCTTGAGGCACTTAAGAGAATCAGTCAGATGCTAATCAGAGGAGAAGCATTTATCTTGTTAAAACAACAACAAAAAAAAAAACAAAAAACCCACCCCAAACTCACAATCTTTTCTTATTAGCATTGCAGCCAGCACTGTGACAAGAAGGAAGGGACGATTCTGTCTGAGGCTTTTGACATAATTAAAAAAAAGAGCAGTAAGTGTCATGATAAATAGCGGGGTCACATTTTTTCTGGTTTCATAAACATGGATCTGGATTAACTCTGATGTGAATTATGCAGAGCCGTCCTGGGATTTACGCAGCGGTGTTGAGATCTCATCTCTGTAGACTGCTTCCAAGAGACAAAGCTCTTGCCACATCAGCAGGCTTTTAGAGGTCTCTGTGCCTTTTCAGTCAACTGGGCTTTTCTTTTCAAGCTTTCCTCCTTTTACCTGATTCAAAAAAGTCACAAGAGGGCCACCGTCCGGGGACTGTATTAATCCTCTTTTCCCGTCCCACTCTGTAGAAGCATGATCATGGACTGCTGCAACCCCATGGGACTCTACTGAAATACTAAACAGCTCTGACCACATGCAGATCTATTCTTCCACTCTCTGCAAAGCAGGAGTAGGACCACTGTTTCTGAAGGAAATCTTGGATTAAGAAGAAATATGTCACAGGCACGAACGTCAACACAGAGACTGCAAAAGGAAACGACCAGTTACTACTTTCTGTTTGCTTTTCCCTGGACATTTGTGGATCAGGGTTTCATCTCCATAAATATTTTAAAACATTTTTCCTTTTTGCAAAGCATGTTCGTATCAAATGGACAAATCCATAAAGTCAACTCTATGTATTTTCAGAGCAGGGCAAAAAATGCATCAGCTTGAAGTCCAGGCAACGTATGTGTCCAAACCAGCCAACTGCTGAGTGTGTTAAGAAAGCCGCATGCCAAACAAGCAACCAAGTTTTAGACAGGCCAAGGAGACACGGGTTCATGGCGCCTCGGGCACCTGGAGGAATGGCAGGAAGGTGCAGAAGTAACAACTAGGGAGCAAGCCCTGTGTGGTCCATCTCCGGAGATGAGCCCTTGCCAAGGCAACCTCTGCGCTACGAGCTGCCTGGCAGCCTGGCAAGGGTCTGGTTAGTCATTATCTGTGAAGTGCATCCAAAACCATTCTGGGGCTGTGGTAGTGCCCAGCAGAACAAACAAGCGGTGAAGTTTGAGGGCAGACTCAAATTAGCAGACCTGGCCAGAGACAGATTAGGCTCTTTCAACACGCCTTTTTTCTCCTGCCGTCTCCTGTGAAGGCAGCTTACCTTGAATTGCAGGCAGTAAGAAAGAAACATGGAGTAATTTATTTCATCATCCTCTGCCAGAGCAAGATTGTTCCCTAAAGCATCTTTTCTAGTGATTTGTTCTGCTTACCTTTAGAAGACACAAGTAATAGCCTTCATTCCTTTCATAAGGAGACTAATAGACATCAACAGTGGGATATTTTTTTTTCTTGAAAAGGAGCCAAATGTCTTTTCTTTTTTTCTTAATTCTATTGTGCTACTGTTAGTTAATCTTCTTGCAGCAGTCCTTGACTATTTCTCTCCTCCTCGAGGCCCTCAACCTCAATTCGGGTCTTTCCTTTTCCTGCCACATTTCAGCCAACTTACGATATCTTAATTATTTTAAACTAACCCTCTAAGACAACCCCCTGGCAAGGTAATATCTGTGTTCCTACAGGTATCTTCTAACAACCAGACATTTTACTGAGTGACGAGGGAAGGGAAGCAAATAAGTGATAAAGCCCATGCTTTTAAATGTCAGTTCTTTCCCGACCATTTAAAAATGATTGTAGGGAATTTTGATAGTTTCAGACTAAAGTATCGAGAGACAAAGCAACTTTTTGTTGTCGTTGTTTTTTCAGAAAGAATATTTTAAAAGTACACAGGAGCAGGGAGTGGCTGGGCAGGTATAGGGTTAACCTTGTCTGCAAAGTAATTGAGAAAAATATCCACTGGTTTCTGAGGGCACTCTATTACCAGCCTAAGGTTGGCGAGGAGAGCCTCCAGGGATTTAAAAGCAGTCAATAGTTCTAAAAAAAGACAGAGCAAGCCTTTGGTTCTGGTTGATATTAAGTTAGAGCAATAAGTCAATGTAGCTTCTCCATACCAGCACCATCTTCAGACTTATATACACAAAGCTGCTTCTGGTCTGCAAATGAAGCTGGCTCCAAGTCTGCTCAATGTTATTCTTCCTTGTCTCTACCCTCTCCCATTGCGCTGGCTCCTGCGAGGCTGTAGTGAGCCGTAGGACTCGGCAACCGGGGAACCAGGTAGGGGAGGGTAGCTGTAGCTGGGAGTTAATAGTTGCTTCCTAATCAGCTGCCAGGGCCAGTGGAGAGATGTTACCCTACCTCCTCTGTCAGCATAGTATATGTTGTCACACCAGTACAACTGTGAGTTGTACTCCAGGTGTGCCACTGCCACCGCTCTCCCTTCCTACGGGGCTCCTCTGGGGACAGTCCCTAACGCCCCAACCCCACCGCGGGAACAGCATTGGAAGAGCTGGAGCAGTATGAAGGATGTTCTGCTGCCTGTGATCACTTACTTTAAAAATAAATAAGCCTGCTTAGCAGACAGATTTATTACCAGCCATGAGGGATTACGAAGCCGAGTCACTTTGATTCATTAGTGCATTCTGAGAGTTTGTGTAAGTTCCTGGAAGCTGTCTGGGATGGTCTTTAACCATCCTTTTACTGTTACCTGATGGTGAAGGGGAAAGTTGGAAAGCACTTGTGCTGAATTCGTTTTCCCCTATGTTTGGTAATAGATTTTGACAATCTGTTTAAAGAACTGAGCCTTCTGACTTGTGCTGTGCAGAACCATCCTTCCGACTCAGCTACATGTAGCCTCTTCTATTCTTTCCTCCCTCTCTACAATATTTAATCAACAAAGCCTTACCTCCATTTCCCCGAGGCCAGAGTAATGCATCTTTCTGCATTTAGAAACCTTCTACGCATGTGAACATGTCCTTTGTGCAGTGATCTTGTTTTAATTAGCCATTTCTCTCTTTTTGGACAGAAATACAGGAAATGACTGTGTACAGCTTTCCTGCGGCCAAGAGGCAGCACAGCACCCTCGGTGCCCAGCTGTGGGCGGTGGGAGAGGGTTGAAAGGGGAGAGGAGACAGACTGCGTGCCCAGAGCTGGCAGGGGAAGGGAGGCAAAGCTTGGGCAGGAGAGAGAAGTGGGGAAAAGACAACCCTGAGTCACCCTGGGGATAGGCAGGGAGGCAGAGGAGGCCTGCCTAAAACAAGTCAGAAAGCATGACATGAGACATCTTCTTTGTAATGTCTGACATGTCATGGAAAAGAGCTAATTAAAGAAGATGATGGTAAGCCAAAAATATTAGGACAAGACCAAACTGTACAAGGCAACAGTTGAATGCTAGCATAACTATCCTCGGCTACAGCAAGACACAAGTCTGTCCCAGGTGGTCTCCTAATCCTGCATTCAAAGTTCTTGTTAGATAACACACTTATAAGTCTTTTAGGCTTTGTCTCCTTAAAATTGTATCCAGTATTTTCCATCTAAGTGTCAGTCCATTCAAAAAGAGCTGGCTTAGAGACCTCTGAAGTTAACACCTTTCAGAAGCTCCTGTGATGTTCAGCCAGTTTCTGAACTTACTCCTTTTCATTTCATAGCATTAGATTAGGAATTTTACTGAATATCCCTTAAATCCCTAGTCATGTAAATATTACTGATGGTAAGAAAAATATGCTGTTAATAAATGGTCCTTGTCATAGCTAGATCAAGCTATGGAATATATTGTATATCAGTATTGGCTAAATCATTGTCCGTGGCCAAGGGATGCCTACACTTGGGTTCTGCAATGCTTCATCTTCAGCTTTATTACTAGCCGACACTGCATGTTACGGAGGCTACAAGTCAGTTTGTGGCATTTCCATTTTGACCATGTCATTGCTGTAGTCCGCAGATGAGTAAAAAAAAAAGTGGGCTCCCTCTCCCCTTGGTGGGAAGTGAAACACTCCGTGAAACGCTCTCTGAACATCAAAGCACGGCTGGCAAAGCGGAGGAGAGATCTCCTCTGGCTTTCAGTTCTGCCATAAGGAAAATGAACATAATCCTGACCCTAACTGTCTTGTAATTTTTATTAGCTCTCTTTGGCTTGCAGCAATGACCCTGTGAATAATGCATGCTGCTAGATGGCTTTCCTAAGGAAAGAAGGCTTACGCAATCATATTGTCTGCCACTACCTGCCTTCTCCTTAACCCATAATAACTCAGAAACCATCTGGCCAATTTTGACCGAATGTTACAGAGGGAACGAGGTCTTGAAGATATTCTGTTAAGTAAAAAAATTTAAAAGAAAAAAAAAATGAGGACCATGTAGGGAAGAGACCTCCTCGTAGTGACTGTAGTGACACTACAGATCTGAGGCGCTGCTTGGGTACTCAAGTCCAAGAAACACATTCATGGAAAATCAGTTTTCACTGTTTCTGCTGCTCATGCAATGACTTGTTTCTTCACAGATCACTCACGGTGAGCCGCAGAAGTCATGCTCCAAGCCTGTAGCAGAGAAAGTCACAGAGAGCTGCCAGCAAATTTGCCAGTGCAGGCCACCTCCACCGTTACCACCGCCTCCTCCACCTCCACCGCCCCCGAGGTTGCTAGTGGTGCCGAGTAAGTAGCCACTGGTATGGTTGTGGTGCGCTGAGGGAGGGCGAAGTGACGGGGACGCCTGGACAGATGGAAGGAGAAAGGATGTGGGAGAGGGCACAGCTAGCTCGTTTGTCATTTTCCACTTAGCAAATGGAGGAAAAAATGTTCTCAGTAGAGACAGAGATCTGTTTTCTGATCAATGAATAACGCTTGACTTTTGGAGGAAAGCCAGAGAAATTCCCTCCTTTCATTGTATTATATATGATTCCCTAGTTTTAACTGGTTCCCTAATTCCCTAGTCCTGGGAAATGCTCTCCTACACAGACATAAACTTCCCCTGGAGTTACACACCCTCCTGTTTCACCAGGTATGTGGCTTGGAGGTCTGGGCGCTCCAAGACAAATTAATTTGTAAGCAGGCAAAAATTCAAGCACTCCGCCTAATCCATTCTGCAGGTTTGGCTGTCTTCAAGACACAGGAACTCTACTGGTTTACTGTAGCATTGAGTCAGGTTCACTGGTTTTATTTTAATTGCTTATGACTGTAACAAAAGTCGGGGGCATGTCGGCAGTCAATGGCAAGTGAGCAGTTTTCCCACTAATGCACATACAGGCGAAGACTCCTCTATTTCTCTTCATACCCATCAGTGCTCCTAAGTCTTATCCAGCCCATCTGAGCTCCTCTTAATTTCCAGCTGTGCATCCCCATGTCCGGCACACCTTGTGCCTACGGTTCCCGCTGGCTAGCTCTGCCAGCTTCCTTCCGCGTCGGTATTCCATTCGATGATTCCTCTGATCCCTGACACACAGATCCTTTCTGGAGAGCGATAGCTGTGCCGGTGGTCCCCAGAGAGGCAGTCCTGCCACCACAGTGGGATGGACCTCACCGGTGCTACCTGCGCTGGCTGGGTGTGGGGACATGGGCTGGACCCTGCGCAGACACTTGTAGGTCCCAGGGATTTGGTATCCCAGCAAATCTCCTTAACGCTTCTCTATTTTCGCAAATTTGTCTCTCCCTAAAAGGCTGCCTATTAATTCTTCTCCCTGCTTAGATAAACTCCCTTGGGAACAGTGTTGCAAAGTATATCTATTATCCTTCCCTGCGCTTCCCCCAAGGGAAAAGAAATCATTAGGTAGCATCATTTGGCCGTTTGTCTTTATCAGCGCCATGCCCAGATGTGCAGAAGACACGAAGAAGGCTTCTGCACAGCTTCTAGCCGGGCAGAGGACAGGCAGAATTTTGCAGTGTGTTTTCTGCCAGGAGCGTGCTTTGTATTTGTGCCACACAGCAGAAATTTAAGGCAAAGGCAGGAAAAAAAACCATAGGGAAACACTTGGGAAAGGAAGTACAAAGACAGCTACAAAAGCGGAGATGAAGGTTTTTAATAGAGGAAAAATCTCTTTCAACGTTCAGGAAAATGTCAGGGACAGTAATATTGAAAATCCCCTTGATCTTTGTCTCACAGTCAGAAAATAAAGTACTTTGCCACTTTGTTTTCCTGTACCTGGGGTACCCCGTTGCCCTGAGGGAGCTGCTCTTACCCACGCGAGACGTGTGGCACAGGCACCGGCCCCACGGCTCAGCTGCCGGGAGGAGGGCACCGCTGCCAGGCTGCTTCCCATCAGGCAGCTGGTCTGAGTGCACGGATTTGTCTCCTGTGAAGTGGGAAGGAAATCATATCAGAAAAAAAGAACTCAGTTACAGGTTGCAAAAAGAGGAAAGCAAAATCAAACGGGCCTGCGACTGGGATAGCCTTGTGCTTACTCAGGCTGGATTGCCAGGTGCTAACCCAGTTCTAAAAATGAGCTATATAAATCCAGATGACTAATATTTAAACAAGTTATTTCATTTCAAATGCAATAAAAAAAAAAATAGATTACACATTCCTTTCACCAGTAAGCTGTGGAGTAGCAATCAAGTGCCTCATCTGGAAAGATGCTTTCATTATTATCAGCTGTCTAGGCACTGATTTAGCCCACGTGTACAGCAATCCCCATCCTTGTGAGAACGAGAAAGCCTCGTGGTTAAATATTGGTGTTATAGACACCAGTGTGTCTATATGTACGGTGTATCAGAGGGGAGGGCAGTAAAGGGACAAGACAAGCTATTATTGAGTGGTGGATGCTAGGCTTGCACTTTGCACTTTTTAAGTGATTAAAGTTAAGTACTGGAAAGACCTCTGCAAAAAAAGCAGCAGCCCAGGAGCTGCAAGTTTTTTACCTTTACAAGGCACAGTGTCTGCACCATGAGGCACTTTATAAAGATGCTGGCATTGCTGCCAGAGCTTTGTGAGCCACAAAAGGCTGCAGCCTGCTCAGCACTTGTCCCTAAAAGCTCTTTTTGCAATCAAACTGAACATTGTTGGAGGTTTAGCTCATCTCTACATCCTTCTAAAACAGCTACTGTGGTTTAGGCCTGATGATTAAAGCCAAGAGATACAAAATTCCTGTCCATCCAGTTACTACAGACACTGACAGCTCAGTGTCTGCTAAATGAAGCCATCTAGTGCTCTTTGACATGTCCTATCTGGTCTCCAGCTGCTGCTGTGGAAAAGCAGGGGACCCTCTTTCTGTCCTCTCTATGAGTCCCTCCTGAATGCTTTGCAGACCCTTCTTGGATGTATGGGACGGCACTGGGTAACTGTTTGTGAGCAGCTTAATCGCTCCCTGAAAGGTTTTTATTGTGCTTGAGGACAACTCAGGACTTTCAGGAACAATTACGGTGCATTTAGTGTCTCTTTAGACATTTTGATACTGACAGGTTGATCCAGCGACAAATCCTTAGCTCTCCTTCCTGCAGATAGAATTATACAAAATCTGTTAAATGTTGTGAGTTCCAGAATTTGTGCATAATAACTGGTAAATGTTGTGTTTACTCTGAGGGGCAATAAGCTAATTCCCTCCACAGAAAATGAGTAGAATCACACACAACTTAGCCGTCAGTCTAAATACATGAGCAGTGGTAGGAACACCAACTTTCCAGGTTCTTTAGGAGACACCTCACTATTATAGTCATGTACATTACAACAGGAATGTGTGGGGTGTGTTTCAGTGCAGCCTGAGGAGGCATGCACTAAACATTTGTTCAACAGTATGAATATTGGAAATTAATTTAGATCATGTTGCCCATATATTTCCAAATATGGACCACAAAATTTTGGACTTGTGAATTCAGCGAATGCCTCTGCCACCAGAACTCTAGACCCCAGGGAAGAAAACATGGACTGCTTTTGTCCTCCTTCAGCCATGACCCCAGGCCTCCTTTTCCCACGTTTCTAACTCTTTCACACAGATCACGGGTGTTGCCGATGTCCTTTCCAACCCCTGTTCTTGCCTTCACTGCATCCACTCTGCAGCTGTCATGGGACATTCCCTCATAGCAGCATATCCATGTGCCACCTCCTCGCTAAGCAGAGGACTCCTGGTCTGCCCTGGTGAATCCGTCTGCTTTACAGAGTCTAAATGAAGGCTAGGATCAGCCTCACTGGTCCCTGTGGGTGCTGGTTCTCTCAATATTGCTAGTTCAGCCTCGTCTCTTTCTGTACAGTGGTACACATGGAGCATTTAAGTTTTGAGTTTCCTGAGCTTCATTCCAGGTGCAGTTTGTTGGCATCCCACTGAGATACCGCTGTCTTGTTTGGTATAGATGTGTACCTTACTGAAGGTCTTCAAGGAAAGGGGCTCCAGCCCGTGTTAGAAGTAACTAGGATGGTGGGGGACTATGTGACAAAGTAGTGGGGACTGTGAGGAGACATGGTCACCTGAGCCAACTGCAGTTCCTCCAGACGGTCTGGCACATTGATGTTTCCGCAGGAACTCTCCTTATGCAAGCAGCAGCCTGCTCTTTAACCCCTGCCTAGAAAACTGCTCGTTGATGAAGTGAAGGGAAAGCTCATGAGGCTCTGAGGGGCCTAAGGCCAACTAAGCTTCGATGCTGACAGCAAAGAAATGAGGAACTTTCAATGACATTAAGTATGTTCCCTAGATGTGGCTGTAATGACCTGAAAGAGATAGAGATGCTCAGAACCTGGCCTTTAATTGTTTCTTTTTTTCCCCCCATCTGCTTTCCTCCTTGTCTCTGGATTTCAGCCAGGACTAAGGCAAGGTGGATGGAGTACTTGTTTGGGCAGCGTTTCTAACCCAGCTTCACAGACCCATGAGATTAAGCTAGTTCAAATGATGTTGACCCTTCAAAATCTAAAATACTGCTGTTGTCAACCCTTAAATACTTTGTGAGCATGCAGGTTTCTCCAGGGGCATTGCAAAGAAGAAAGGACTTTGTTTGGAAGTAGCAGCCAGGCTTTCGAAAGAGGAAAAGGTTAAAGCTAGACATACAGTGTAGTCAGCATCAGTTTTAACCTGTGTAAAGTTTGAGGAAAAAACATTTCAGAAGTGACTTCAAGCTCCAACAGGGTAGATATAGACTGAACGTTAGGAAAGAATTTTTCACAGAAAGAGTGGTTGGGCATTGGAATAGGCTGCCCAGGGAGGTGGTTGAGTCACCATCCCTGGATGTGTTTAAGAGCCGTTTAGATGTGGTGTTGGGGATATGGTGTAGGGGAGAACTTTGTAGAGTAGGGTAGATGGTTGGACTCGATGATCCCAAGGGTCTCTTCCAACCTAGACAATTCTGTGATTCTATGACTTTTTCAAAATGGTACAAGGAAGAGAAAGGTTGTTCAGCATGATCTCCTCACTTGCTGGTTAGCAACATCTGCTGTCTCTGCTCTACCCATCTCCCACGTTGGATGAGGAGTCCGTGGTACTGCCATTCCCTGTCTGGATGATGGAAGTGTCCACTCAGTCAAAATTTAGAGGAGGAAACTTAAATAAAAGTTTTTTTCTGAGATCATTGCAAGCTGTACTAGTACAGCTGAGTCTGGATACGTGAACCAACCTCTGACTTGTCGGATGCTACACAGTGAGGACTTTACAGCTCCTGACCTCAGTGAAAGTTTGCCCTGAGATACCAGTTGAGATAAAGCATAATTGAGTCAGTGCAAAGCCAAAGTGAATGACATCACTGCAGAGGACTCTAATCTCCAGGCTGTAATTGTATGATTTTGTTTTTCAAGGTGAAATCTTTTCCTTTATCTTTGGAGATAGTGCATCTAATTAACTAATTATTTGGGCTGGTGAAAATGCCAAAATAAAAATGACCAACTGCAGGAAGGGTGCAACCTTTTGGCAACTATATGAGCACAAATATATAACTTAATTTCAGAAAGTGTGCAGGGTTCCTTCAGTGCAAGTAGGAAAGCTAAGGGCATGTGGATCCTCTAGGACAGATGGTCACAATGTGTGTATATAGGCAGGAATCTGAAGTACAGGAACAGTCTGGAACTTCTTAAACTTTGAGTAGGTTTTAAAGCAACTAAAATTTGCAGATTTGGCTTGCTGACTGTTAACAACATAGCCTTTCACAGCAGGAACTTGTTATAGAAATAAAAAAATGCATGGCTCTGGGACATAAAAGAACAAGAAATGTTTTTTCCTTAGGCTTTTCTACGACCTAAATCCTGGTGGCAGAATGGACAGGGTGACCCAGCATGGATCCAGAGCATGAGTTTGAGGCTGTCTCCACATGGGCAC
The DNA here is from genome assembly GCA_008711295.1 of Anarhynchus alexandrinus. NCBI lineage: Eukaryota > Metazoa > Chordata > Aves > Charadriiformes > Charadriidae > Anarhynchus > Anarhynchus alexandrinus. Next base: position 865,087 of record VUYV01000093.1, on the reverse strand, counting down.
TCAAGCAGGGGAGCTGAGTGTGGCCCTGATGCTCACCGCATCGCTTCTTGTACTACATGGTACAGATGTTGATGTGCTTGCCTGCACAGTGCCAAGAGGACTTTTGCCCTTGGCAGAGGTCTATGATTGTCCCCCAGAGGTTGAGGGGAGGTTGTGATTGCAAACTGAATTGAAATCTTCCTGGAGGCCACCACATGTTTTAAAACATGAGGTGCCAAAGAATTTGTTGTGGGCAGTCCGGTGCAGCCGCTGCAGTTGAGCGTCTCAGAGAGCTCTGACTTTAAGTTTCCCTCTGGAAGGGCCTTTTGTCTTGTGAGTGCTTTGTACCTTTCCAAAAAGCTGCCGCAAATGCGATTCTGACCCTAAGGGCTCATCTGGCAGGACCAGCCTTTACCTACCACCCTTCTGCCAGAAGGACCGGTTCTGAGTAGTTTTGAGCTGTTTCGGCACACTTGAGGAATCTTGGATTAACTTCTCCTAAGTGCTGATACTCAAAAGAATAATCATAGAATCATAGAATGGTTTAGGTTGGAAAGGACCTTGAAGATCATCGAGTTCCAACCCCCCTGCCATAGGCAGGGACACCTCTCACTAGACCAGGTTGCCCAAGGCCACGTCCAGCCTGGCCTTGAACACCTCCAGGGATGGGGCCTCAACAACCTCTCTGGGCAACCTGTGCCAGTGCCTCACCACCCTCAAAGTGAAAAACTTCTTCCTAATGTTCAATCTAAACCTGCCCTCTTCCAGTTTGAAGCCATTCCCCCTCGTCCTGTCACTACATGCCCTAGTAAAAAGTCCTTCCCCAGCTCTCCTGTAGGCCCCCTTTAGGGACTGGAAGGCCGCAATAAGATCTCCCCAGAGCCTTCTCTTCTCCAGGCTGAACAGCCCCAACTCTCTCAGCCTCTCCTCATAGGAGAGGTGCTCCAGCACCAATATGGGGAAGATGTTTTCCTCCACACTTCATACAACACAGCAACTACCAAAACTGAACAGTAATGGAAGAGAACTACAGTAGCACCAAAATGGAAGGGTACACATCGTCTCCTACACCAAGACATTTATGGTAACGACAGCTACTGTGAGAGAATACTGTTTTACCACAAGTCTGGTCTAGACAGTGATCTTTTTAAATGCAAGCAGAATGCTGAAACAGGGAAGCCCTTTCAGTTTTGGTAACACAGCTGTCATACTGTGAATTACAGTCTTCTGTGAGAGCATTGTTTATAATTTACAAAGCAAAACCAAAATTCAATTCTTGTCTTCTCCCACATACGCTTTCATTTTTCTGGAGGATTGTGACTCTGAGAACTGGCAGTAGGATTTGTAGGCTTTCAAACCTAAATTGAAATCCAGCCCCGCAGCTGGGAGTCATGGATGATGGCACATGCAGAATCTAGTCCAGGTCCCCATCGTGTTGTTTTCACATCACAGACACTACTTGCTCTGATCGCACAGTGAACCAAATCATTAAGCATCCAAGATGGGATTTAGGCAGAATTCACCCACCTAAATCAGAAATGCAATGATTAGATCTCCTGCCTCAAGCTGCAGGCACCTCTGATTTTATCACTAAAGACATAAAGACTTCAAAATCCTGATATTTTTTGCATTTAGCACAGTTATTTCTGGCATAGGAATAAAAGTTACAAGTCCTCACCTCCCAGTCAAAATGAGAAAATTATTTAGGGTGAGGAGATTCATTAATCAGCAATCAAATATGAAGTTTGAAATAGTTTGGACATCTGGGATGTTATATTAAGTCTGAAGAGCTGGATTAGTGACTGGAAAGCAGCTAAGACTGGAAAGGTTCATCCTAATGCTTTGATGATAGGATTGTGCTGTCACTCGTGCACCTCACGTCTCCTCATACTGGGCTGTTGTAAACTCCCTGTCTGTCTTTGAAAAACACTGGTTAGATCAGACTGTCAGTCACAGCTTCCATCGCTTTCCCTATTCACAGTTTTTCACCACAATAAATTCTGAAATGTTTTGTCAAGGCTAATTTTTACTTAGGCAAGTGATGAATCTTCTCCCTGCTCTGGGACCTTGCAGATTTGTTTTGAATTTTTCATGCAGTAATAAATCCATATTATGGAAAAATCCACTCGCTTGAAAATGCACTCGTTCATACATTTTGAAGTATTTAAAAGTAAGAGCCTCAGGCCAGATTTTGCAGTGCAGGAATCTGTGGGAGTTCTGTTATCTATAGATTAAAAGCATTGTCTAATTTTGAAAAAAGAAGCATCCGATATTAAACTGATTCTGCAGTAGAACAGTCCTTTCTACTCTGAGATGCACACTCCAACAGCTTGGGTTTTTTTTCCTTTTTTTTTTTTAAGCAAAAGGAGTTGGCTAAGCTGAAGACATTAATTCCCTGTATGGATGGCAGTCCATTTGTACATGCCTACCATTTCCCTGATTAAGAAGATAACAAATCTTCAGTGAAATTACTGATGAGTCAGAGGCTGCTGATTTACAAGTAATTGTAGGTTCCCCTGCCCGTGGCAGCAGGAGTTGTGCCTCATCTCAACAAGTCAGAAGTAAATTCTTAATTGGCACAAGCTGTTCTAGCAGGGAGGGTTAAGCAGCTGACCTTGGTAAAGCACACCCACGGAAATACATCTTCTTGTAATGGTTCTGGGCATTGTCTTTGTTGTAAACACAATATAAAGGTGTTGCACTGCCTGCGTAAGTGCAACTTATGGGTCATTTTTAAGTTGACACAGCAGATCAAGGAAGCAGCAGTGCAGACATTTGGGGTGTTATCCCAACGTGAGTACATTGTGTGCATTAATGTAGTACAAATACAGGTTAACAACAGATGCCACTGCCAAAAACTGTTGTTAATGATTATGCAAGTTGATCTAGCACTTCCACTAGTAAATCGCATCACATCATAACCACATATCTATAATAGCAAATTGTGAATTCTGAATTGTTGTTAAAATGAATCAGTTTATAATTTTGAAGTGTCTTTTAAATGGAGCTGATATTTCATCAGTTCATTGGTTAGAAATATTTCACACAAAAATCTGTTCCTTGACGAATGCTGCTGTTAAGCTGGACTTTTACCAATGGAGCAGATTCTGTTGAATCATCCCGGGACATTTTCCTTTCCTTTGGAAAATGGAAATGACTGTCAGTGAAGCAAAGGGAGGGTTTGGTTTAACCCAGGGTTTGATTTGGGAAGCCGCAGGTGCTCCGCCTCAGCTTTCTGGGGCACCGTTCTGCAGCGCTGGCTGCCTACTGCAGGGAGTGATGGTGAGCAGCATCTCTGCAAAAGCTCGCCTACCTGTGCAGGTCCGGACTTCTGGGGAAAGCCTGGGGAAAGCGCAGGTAGCAACCAGGAACCAATTTGCTTGCTTTTGTGACCGTAAGGTAGCCCGTGCCTTGCCTTTTAGCTTTCAGAGAGTTACAAATGTACTGTGAGTGGTGATTGAGGACTTCATGTTGGGCATTTGGCAGGGTGAAATGACTTGATCTGTTAATGTGAGGTAATTGCCATTTTAAGTATTCTATATTTTATGGAGACTGTATGAAAATTTATCAGTTGATAAATGTGATTTTATTTTTATTAGAATTAAATTTACCCCGGGTTTGGAAGGCATTTCACAATTCAGTTCCATTTTACTCTGGGTGGGTCATCCATTTTATTTCCCTTAAGTTGAACCTGAATACAATTTGGAAAAGGAACTTGAGTGCACTAGGTGTGGGAATCATTAATTGGTCTTCTCAGGGACATTTTTAAGTGATAGCTGTAGCTCTTACTTCCAGCAATAACTGGGCCATCGAAGTGATACTAGGAATAAACTGTGTAATGTCAAACAGGAGGATTGTGTTTATATAGATGCCGTACACTAACAGAAGTATCTGCTGCATCGTCAGCTGGCTGTTCCCTAAATTCAGACATATGACTTGCAATATGGCTTTCTTTGTAAAGTGAACTCTTTAAAGCCATCTGTACTTACCAGTCTAAAGTGTATGTCTATTATAGTCCCTCTCTCCATATAGTGTCTGAATGCCCAATAGGCAAACCACTGTTTTTTTAGAGATGGACACAAACCAGTGCCTTAGAAACCACTGGTACTAACACATCAGGAAAATATTCCAAGTATTTCCAAGTCTTCCTCAGTCTGTGTTAGGAAATTCAGTCTGCAGTTGGCTGAAGCTGGTTCTGTATCTGCCTTCCCTGAAGGCACTAATTTTGAGAAAGTTTCAGCTCCAAGCTACGAGGCTTGTCCAATCTTTGCTGTTATCTGGAGGTTCCTGAGCTCTTTAAAAAGCTGCTGAGGATCTAAGAGATATCTTAGTCATACCAGTAGCACTGAATTTCACTCACATTTCATAGCCTGTGACTTTGATGCCACCACTCATGTGAATACCGTTCAGCCTGAAGAAGTTGTGCAGATCTGGACCTTAATTCAATCTATATATAGAACATTATACCAAGAAAATCTGTCATCTTTCTGTGGGATTGAATCTGCCAGCCCCGAGGTATCTTATTAATAATTTGCTGGGAAAAGACTGGTCATCAATGTAGGAGCTTAGACTTCCAAAATCATATTTCAGCTGTTTGAATTTCAGCCTATATCATCCCTCCTTTGAAGGCCCGTTCATTGCGAGAGTTGGAAGATGGATAAGCTTTCAGAAGACTTGATGGTGATGCATTGTGACTCCCGCAAGGGAGGCGTCTTGCCCACCCTGCGGGGAACGGCGAAAACAGAGTTCAGGGTGCTGCTTCTCCCTCTGCCCCCGACCTGCTGGGAGTTCCCAAGACAGTCAACTACCCTATCGGCCACTCAGAGATGTCATATCTGAAGCAGAGATACTTTTTCACCTCTGTAAACTGTATTTGAGGCTAGTGGATATCAAGCACTGAAGATCATTATTATTTTTAGGCTCAAAAGTGAATGGTAATTGCTGTAGAATTGATCAGGTATGTCTGTCCTACCACTCGTCAAAGAGGAGGCTGCACCACCCACCACACATCAAGAAAGAGAAGGTGTTCACCGTGCCGAGAGCAAGAGGCAGAGCCTATGGCCATGCCATCACCACATGGTAATGAGCGAAAGGAGGCAGTCTGAGGGGCATGACGAGAACCCGTGGTGCAAAACAGCACTATGTTATGTCTTATTTCTCCTCTGTCAGTGATGATACAGCTTCAACAAAACCCTGACAGAGGAGCGTATATCAGCAGGTAGGGGAATTACCAGGATAGCCTGGAAGAGCTATGGCTATATGTACTTACAGTGTCCATATGGGTGCCACTACCACAGCGCCTTCACAGGCTCACCTGTACCTGCCTTCACAGCACCTCTTGGGGCATGGATTTCATCCAAGGGTGCCTGAGGCTCAGTAAAAGCAAGGGCTAGCTTTTTTAAGGGCTTTTATCCCCTAAAAATGCCAATAAGTGCTGAATGACATCTCCAAACCACTTAACTCCCAGCAAGTGTCCTAAGCTGTGGCCCATTCTGCCTTATTTTGGAGAGGATGCTTTCTATGTGCTGTTTTCTAAGCACTTCCTTGCTGTTAATCTGGGGCGAGTGGTGGCCAGCAGGCCACGAGGGAGGACGCGTGGAGGATAAGGTCAATTTTCTACTCATGCCTTTACTCCTTGGTAGTCACTTCTTCATAAGATGCCCTCTGCAGCTGCACCGTCCCATGCGGGAGCCTGTCTCTCCCTGAAATACCTGGTAGCTGGTGATGAGCCCATCTCCTGCCCTCAAACAGCCTCTGAAACAGCGTGAAAGAAAGCCAGCTTGACTGGGGAGACAAGTGTCCAGAAGACTCATTTCTCTTCATACCTATCTTACTGCAGTGGATCTGGGAGGTGACATTGGCTATGTGATGGAGGAGGAAAGCTCTGTGGGAAAATGCTGTCCCCAGTGGGTTCCAGTTTGGAAGTGACCCTTTGCTTCTTTCACTGGTCCCTACTTTTGTCTGACGTCAAATGCCTCAGGGCGCAGTGCCATAAGCCTGCAAGAAGCCCTATTCCCAAGAAGCTTGAAGAAGTCTCCATGTGTTTGATGCATTGCAGCAAACCTCCTCCTGCCTGTGTTGAAGTCACTCACACCTGTACTGAGCTCTGTGGGTCTCAGCGGGCAGAGGGCTCGCCACAGCAAACGCCAAAACACAAGCTTCAGATTTTTTTCAACCTTGTTATGAGACGCAGCGAGGAAGGCAGAGCTTCGCACAGCGGGGTGGCCGACCTGCTCCTCGCAGAAGTGGCCACGGGACAGGCATACCTGGGACATGCTGGCAGGGGGTGGGCTGCAGCACTCACTTGGTCTGCAAGGCTGATTACAGCCTATTACAGGTGTTAAGTTCATCCTTAAAACATTTTGGGATTTCGCTCAACTGTGTGTATCATACTCATTTTTAGATCCTCTCTAGGAAATTTGTGCCAGCCAAAGCAGAATAGGGGAGGGACATATATAGATATCTGTATGTATGTATGTATGTGTGCGTGCGTGTGTGTGTGCTTGTTGAATACTGATGGAAATATGCTTTCAGATATCAGAGCGCCAAAATGGCAAAGGCAGACTTGGCGTGAAGGTTCAGTGTTTTCAGGCCCAGGATGCTCTTTTCACTGCCATAACGTGACGAGGTCCCGCAGTTTGCTGGGGCACGCAGCTCATCCTCTGCACTGATTTTTTTCCCCCGCTGAAGAATAGCCGGTGCTCTCTGCGCGCGTCGCTCGCCGCTGGAGAGCCAGACTGTGTGTTTGTGCAATGAAGTGGATGGTACTGTGCTGGCGCATCTCCGTGCCTCTCAGTGGTGCCTCTGTTCAAAAGAACTGAGAATTACTGTCCCCAGGTCAGCGCCGTTCTGCTGTTGTTCCGCCATAGACCGTGGCCTTGCTGCTGTGTTTGCTTGAATAGGTAGTTGATGGGAAGGTCAGGGAAATACAGCTAGTTCTTGTAGAAATATAGATGAAGTACATATGAATTTACCTATTTACCCTATTAGAGAATTGGGAAATGAATAACAAGAGTGCTGCCATGCAGCCTGGTGTTGCACTTTTTATCCCTGTATCTTGCAACAGTTTGGAAAGCTGGGACTGCTGTCCCCATCCTGGAGAAGGAGAAGCAGAGGCTGGGGGTGAAGATCTTTCCAAAATCACCCAACAAGCAAGGAAGAGTGCAGAGGCTGGAATCCACGTCCTGAGAGGAATTTCTGTCTCCTACCCACGGTGACACTGTCTAAGTAAAGAGAGGTTAAAGCCTATATCACAAAACTCAGAAGATTAATCTTAAGGTTGTATATCTAACCCAAGTTAAAGCATCCTGGCTTTCTCAGTGCTCAGGACCTCTGTAAATCAGGTCACCTTCTACAATAAATTCCAGGGTACTAATTTAGCAGTAAATTTTCAGACACTTGTGACCCGTTTCTCAGAGGCACCAGACACCCACTAATCTGATGGACGACTCCTGTGTTTCGGGACGCAGGCCACCAAGTACGGCAGGGTTCACCCGAGCGGCGGCTCTGGCGGGGAGGCAGCGCTTGGGACTGTCTGGGGGTGTCACTAGGACTATCTCGGTGCTGCCCAGCCCGGCGCTGAGCCGGGTTGCGGAGAGCGGGGAAACGTGAGGGTGCCCACGAGGCTCTCCAGAAGGACCGTGTTGCTGCGAGGGGGAGGCTGCCTGGCAAGGCACAAGGCTTCAGTTCGCGTTCGCTCGGGACAGAAACCGATAGAGTGTGACTTAATCAGGGTAAAAACAATTCGGTCCTTTTTGCTGAGGGAGAGTCAGATGGTGAGGGAGAAACGGCGTCTCATGGGGAGACTGCTGGTTAGAAAAACATGTGACAAAGTCGGATCAGAGGGCAGCGGCTGACGTGAGCGTCCATTGTAAAGATAAATGCCAGAGCCGAGTGTTAACACAGAAACTAGCTATGATGTAATCTCCTTAAAAGCCTTTTTTCCACAAGGCCTTTAAATGCTACCGCTTCTCCAGATCATGCTGTAGAGAACAGACTCTCCCTCTGTGCTCGCTAACCCCGCTCTCCTCCAAAAGACCTTGGCAGCTGAAACCATGTTTTGCTCCTATTTGCGGGGTCGTACCTCAGTTCTGGCGGGTCCCCTCAGCTTCACCAACAACCTAATAGGATTAAGGCTGGCAGATCTGGCCCTCAGCCTGTCGATCATTTGGAGCACAGACTTTCCCTCCCTCCATTTTTTCATAGTCCGTTGACTGCTCTGCTCTATGCATCATCATCCTTCCATAAGCATGTAGGACACTGAACTGGAACACTGGTTTTCCTCTCCAACCATGCAAAACCAATACAAGTTATCCCACCAGCTTAGCATCAGCCCTTCCTGGGCACCTTATGGGATCCCACCTTGTTTCTGTCCATAGGTCTCAGCCGCACAGAGCTCACAGGCACAAGCATGGCAGCTTGGGGCGCAGATCTGGTGCCTGCCCGGGAAGTCAACAAGGGATTTTGCTGCTTCCACCCCTGTAATGCAGTTATGGCCAAATCCAGTTTTTGTGTCTACTCCCAAGGAGGAGGCAACACGATCCAGAGGGTAGGACTGGCCGGGAGTCAAGAGACATTTTGTTTCCTGGCTTTTTCACTGAGCTGCGGTGACTTTGTACAAGCCGCTTCCTCACAGCGTGCTTCGCTTACGCCTGGGCGGCGGATACTTTCATCTGCTATTGTTTTTATTTTGGCCCTAGTGATGTGTTCGTTTTCTAAAGGTTCAATAACCTCTAAAGCTTAGATCTTAAGCACCACACTTAAAACTCCCCCTCCCAGCTCCTCTCTTTTTCTCTGGCTGTATCCAGGCTCAGATTTTTTCACTGATGGTTCCAGTCCTGTTCCTTGCAACGAGCCACGCACTCCTCTGTCGCCCACGACCTTCAGAAAACTCCTGCAGAGCTGCCCCTTCCCTCCGCCTCCTGCAAACTCCAGTCTCCAAAACTAAGCACAAAACTGAGCATGTTTCTTGTTTCAGAAGTATTTTTAGAAAGGGGGAGAAAACTAAGGAGAAGAGGGAACCAGGAGTGTAGAATAACAGCGTCTACAGTGTAAAAGCTGCGGGGGAGGGAATTTCTCCAGCATCATCCCACACATGTTTTTATTATAGCAGAAGTTCCCACTGCGTAGTGATTGCAGTATCCCCCTTAAAAGTGTAGTAGGAACATATGCACGGAGCAGCTGCATGATATAAACTTGCCTGCAACATAATGTGATAAACAGAAGTCTCATCTGCTGCAGGAATAGCTGATTTCCACCAGTATTATTTAACCTAGCTACTCCAGGGAGGCAGTAAATCAGGACAGGCTTTCTGCTGAGCGCACCACTATTGCCGGGTAGTAGTTGTTCACCCGACCAGCCCATGGCACTCTGGAAATGCCCCTAAGTTTACAAGCAACAGGAAGGGCACAGATCTATAGGGAAGTAAAAAAAAAAAGGAAAGAAAACCAATATAGATTTTTTTTTTTTCCTGGATCAAAATTTGCTCTAAAATCAGGTGATTCTTATTTTCTTTAAGCCAGTCTACCGCACATGGTGTACAGTTACAGCCATGCTCCAGAGGTGAGGGTGGTGGGATAGGGTATTGCTGGTCTAAAGCAGTTCTTTGGTCTTTCCTCGCTGCGTAGCATCTTCTTCCTGCGCCTGTTCTCTGTGGCAGGATCTCAGGGAACAGGTCCAGCAGAGCAGCTTTCTGGGTCACTGCTCTTTGGGGACTGCGATAATCCAAATACTTTCCATCGTGTTCGGATTTACTGGAAATGAACTTGCCCCAAGTGGACTTCATCTGTTATTGAAGCTGTCATCCATTCCTGCTTTACATTCCTGCTGCATTGGCCCGGTCCCTTGAGTTAATGATGGCTGTTAATAGACCTGGCTTTCTGTCCAGCACATCCTTAGCTGTTTTGTCCCTCGACTTTCTAAACAGGTAGCAGTGTGTCCATCACTTTGAGCAGAACAGCCATGGGAAGCCACAGTGCTGTGGGAATCTTGTATTTTATTGTATTTGTTTGATTTAATCCACGCGACACTGCTTTAGTGTTTGGAGCTCGCCTTTGGGGCTTGCTTTGTTTCTGCTTCTCATGGGGGAAGCAAGGGCGAAGCAGCAGCAGGGCCAACCACTGTGCCCAGAAGCTGCAATGCCAAAGCACCTCCATGCCAGACATTTAAACATCATAGAATAACAGAATGGTTTGGGTCAGAAGGGACATTTAAAGTTCATCTAGTCCAACCCCCTTGCCATAGACAGGGACATCTCCCTAGTTCAGGTTGCTGAAAGCCCCATCCAACCTGGCCTTGAACACTTCCAAGGATGGGGCAGCCACAACTTCTCTGGGCAAATATGTGCAGGCATATGGCAGTGCATGTGACACCGCCTTGCTCCTCTAAGGTGGTCATTTCATATCTCCCATGGGGACGAGACTGTAGCTGCCGTTGGGGTGCCAGGAGGAGGGCAGTCTGTGCCCAAAGCCCTCTGGCCAGCAGCTAGATGAGTTTAGCTATGACTGTGGCTTACCATGGGGCAAAGAAGTTGCTCCATTGCAGTTGTGGGCAAATCCAGTTTATCTTTCTTCAAGGTTTAATTGTGCATACATGCACCTGGTGTTGCCACCAGCTCATATGGTTGAGGCTGGACCTGCTGGGACTCCTCCTGTCTTGGATCCACCATAGTTGAAATCTAGGAATACCTCTACCTTCCCCTCCCAGAGACTGCTCACAGTCATTGCTCGGCATTTGCCGTGTGGTCTGGAGGCAGAGCGGAGGAGGATTGTGGCCTCTTGCAGGCTGTCTCCGAGGCCGTGGTGGGCCAGTCGGGGAGGGGGGCTGACCCAGCCCCTGGGCTGCTGTTGATACCAGCATTGCCTTTGGCGTTTGATGTGATGTGCTCCCGCATCTCCCCTTCAGCAGTTCAAGCGTGGCGGGGTGTGTTGTCTGCAGGCAACAACTGTGAAGGGAGGTTGATGAGGTGATTTTTGGACCTGCCAGGGAGACAGCGAAGTGCATCCATTCATATCTTATAGCTCCTGTATCTTCAAAATGAATCATTTCAGACACATACAGAGGTGCCCCAAATGCGAATGTTTGCCTTTATGTGTTCAGCCGATGTAAGGAATCTCAAGTGCAGGGAAGAGGGAGAAGAAGAAAAGGAGTTGGCAGAGCTTCTCACATATTCTGTCACCAACAGTTACTAATTCATCCTGAGGAGCCACTCAGGATGCAAAAACATTTAACAAAACTAGTGGCAGTAGTTTCTTTTATATAGGTGCATAAGTAAAACCCTGTATATACATACATTAAATAGATGTATCATATATATGTCTTTTCTATGTATATATGTGTTTATACACATGCATATACATGTATGTGATGCACATATGTATATACATATATGTATGCATATATATTGTGTGCGTATATATGTATACACACAAACACCAGAGAGTTCCTCTCACAGCGTGCAGAAACCTGATGCATTTAGACAAGCCACTTCTTCATCTGTCGGTGAAAAATGGCGATCCTTCCCATCTTTGTACCTGATCACCAGCCCGAGCGTTGCCTTCTGCGGGCAGCTGTGGTGGCAATGTGAACATGAGCTGAGGTTTCCCTCCGGCCACGCTCAAGCCCCAGTGAGGTTGGGGCCAGCGGAGGAGCAGCTGCATGGCACGCATGCACGCACGGCTTTCTGCCGCAGGAGGAGGCAGCCAGGCCCCCCATCAGCCTCCTCTCCCCCATCCTCCCAGGAAATTTTCTTCTCGAATTCAAGAGTGTCGATGGATACGGTTCGAAGGGAACACATACTTTGCCTAGTCCTGAAATGCCTTTTAGAATAACAGCTGAAGATCTATATTTGTATCAAGGTCTAGCAGTATCACAAACTTCGTTGGAAGGCTCTTTGGAAGGATTTGTTTTTCCCATGCTGGCTCCCTCTCGCTGTTAGCAGCCCTGGGTACACACATGGCGTTCCTGTTCGTGAATTATCCAAACGCATCTGTAGCGGTTCCTATGTGACGAAATAGAGCAAACAAAGAGGGGACACTTGAGCTGACATTGACTCACAGATCTCCACATCATCCTGGGTTAAGTAACAAAACCTGCACCCGGAGAGTCTACAGCCTCCAGCATTCTGGGGACTGAGCTCCCGACCTTCAGCAAAATTTGACGCAGTGCTTATGAGTATCATCACGCAGATGCTGGGACAAGGTCCTCAACCGGCCCCAGTCTCACAGCTGGGTGGACTTCTACTAGTTTCCTAGAAACATAGAATAGTTGGGGTTGGAAGAGACCTTAAAAGGTCATCTAGTCCAACCCCCTGCAACGAGCAGGGACAGCTTCTAGTTTGCATCACTTGAGCTCTTGGCCCTTTTTATTAGCTGCCCAAGGCTTCATTCTGATGTACAATTAGGTTAATCAGCGTTAAGTTAATCAGCACTCACTTTGGGGTGAATTTACACTGCTGGGGGGGTGATGGACCTTGCATGAAAGTAGACAAGAGACCTCAGGCTCAGCACTGAAATTGACTTTCTCAAAAGGATGTGGGCTTGTGATGGAGTGATGTAAGTGTCTGAGCCTTGGTGTCTGTGCATGTGTAACTGTTCCTCTGTAGGGTTTCTCCTCCCAGAACCCAAGTTATTTCACATTAATTGGGGGATTCACTGAATTCCTCTATTCCACAGGGGGTTGGATGAGACACCTTGTTGTGAAGAGACCCAAGTTGCAACAGATTCAAAAGCCCTCTCCATATTTCACTGGGCATGGAGCGTCCTGGGAGTCTTTTCATATACCTTGACATCTGAAATCACATCTAAACCTCTCCGTGTTTTCTGGACTTGTTCCTGCATCCCAGTGTGATAATAGTTGTATGAGCTAGTGGCTTCTCTCTGTCTTGCAAATGGAGATGCCAACGTGCAAATTATGTGAATATATCAAAATAATAAGGCAAATAAGAGTGAAAATGAGACTAGAATCCCAAACCCTGCCTTAGCCAGCAGATCAACAGGTCTCTGAAATATGTGACATACATAGAGGTTGCTAGAAACACATTGCCTGCATCTCCAATTCCTTTTAAGTTCCAACCAAGGCTGATAAAACACTTGAGGCCCTTGGAATATGAGCCTGCCTTCAAAATAAAACCCAGTCTCGCTTCCTAGCATGCTAATTAAAAGTGCATGGCTGATTCAGGCAGCCCTACAATAGCAAGAGGAGCGCTGCAGGCGTAGAGATGGCAGGGTTTAGCCGGTTGTGAGTATACAATATTAAAAACAGGCAGATGTCTCATAAAGATGATTACGCCAGCACTCTTGACCTTTCTGCAAGAACAGGAATAAAAGCAGGAGGAAAAACAATAATCAGTTTTGATTTAGCTTGAAACCGCTCTTCCTTTTTTAGGCATGAAGTTACTGTTGTTGTAGAGAGGTGAGGGGGGTCACTGTCACCCTTCCACCTCACATCAGCGCACACTCACCAGCTGCTCTGGACCGAGCCTGTAAGCGGGTTGTCACACTCAGACCTCGGCCAGAGGCACCTCCCCTGGGATTGCACATGGGAGAATGGGTCACCGCCTCCCTTAGATGTTTTCCAGCTCATCTCTGTGTTTGGTTTGTTTTGGTTCGCTCTGTTTTGGTTCGTTCTGTTTTGTTTTATTTTGCTTTGCTTCGTTGGGCTGAGATGCTTTGCTTTGCTGCATTGGGCTCTGATGGGCGAGAGGCGGCGGAAAGGGATGCCCTGATGCAGACTCCCGGCCTCAGCATCCCCGCTGAGGGCTGCACAGAGGCACCAACGCGGCCCAGCCGAACCCCCGCGATGGAATGCTGACTCTCTCCTGACAGGCTCGATGGTGTTACTTTCTAATGTCCCGGCATTCCCATGCGAAAAGCCATCAGCCTACAACCCGTATTGCAATAGAAAGTAGTAACCCTAATCAAAATTAATGACAGGAGTACAAGATTCCCAAAATCTGAGCTTTATAAAGCACAGCCATGACCACTAAAGATAACCTGTGGGTGTATCCAAGGATTCCGAGTCCTGTTTCTATATTCTGTCGCAGGCAGTACAAGTATGTCGCTTTTAGAACATATACAAAACAATTTAACGCCTAATCCCGAAGACTAAAACAGCTTCATCGGTGCTTTTTAGTTTTGGCAGCTCAGGGCAATTTTGAGAACGACCCACTCTGAGATTTGCTAAAAAGAAATCAGAGACTTCTTTGTGATTTTATGGAAACTTCCTTTCCAGTGACATAACCTCTATTTTTGTGCTCAGGCATTGAGGGAAACCCTCTATAGCTGAGCTTATCTTTCCTGGTATGCACATTTCTGGCTAGAGCTATGTGTGCACAGCTACCTGCTAACATTAGAACCGGAGCTCTGTCTTTATGCTGAGCTTTCAAAACAAATTTAGTCAAAGAAAGCAAGTGTGTGAGATTTTTGTGGTGCTGAAATAGTTTGCAGGATGCCTTTGCTCTGAAAGTACTTCATTGTGAATTTGTTTTCAGCAAGTCGCCTCCAGCCACCCACTGTAGGTCCGAAATGGGTCTGTTTATTCATTGCATTTGTTTAGGCCTGGTGCTGTTGGGAATGGGAGAAGGTGATGGCCCTCCAAGAGTAAACCTAACCAACATTTGTACTTCATAAATGTTGAGGCCAAGAGAAAAAAGGCATTGTGCTCATGTGGACTTTCCAGAGATAGAGCATTTTCTTTACTTACTTAATTCTTATTCTGAGTCCAGTCTCTTTAGCTGAATTTAGACTTCTTTTAGGAAAAATTAAAAGTCTACCTTAAACTAAATTTCTTAGTTAAATACTCCAGCAGAGCTGATAGACTATTGTAATGGATAATTACCCTTAATGATAGTAATTACCCTATTTCTAATCTAAATATGCTTAGTCTCCACTTGCAGTGGAGCACATTCCTGAGTCATTTACAAACTCTACCAGTATCCATCACCCTATTTTGGGGATAGTCACTGTTAAAAACACATTCTTTCAGTAGTGACTTTCCATTCATAGTTAGATTTTGAGACAATACCAGTTCTCTGGCTTTTAACTCAATTCATGTGTCACACTTACTGTAGCTTTATAATTTCATAACCCCAACATCATGTGGAATTAAGTCAAATGTCATACCAAAGTCTAAAGTTATCACACCAGCACTAATACATCTATTTACCAAACCAGTAATCTCCTAGAAAATATCTAGTTAGTCTGACAAGGTGTGTTTTCCTAAACCTATGCTGTTTAGCACCAATTATTTATTTTAATACTTTATTAATTGAATAAGATCTTCATTATTTTGGCAGGATTTCTGCCAGGATGACAGGCTGTGATTGCTTAGTTCACCTTGTTTATTTTCTTTATAATGCCATCACTTTCCTACCACTTTCCACCCAATGTGCAGAATGACACTTCAGGGATTCGGAGGAAAAGCACATTTGTTTTGCACTGTGAAAATCACTTTCTCCATTCAGCTGATTTTGAGACCGGTGGAGAGCAGCCAGGAATGAGCCAAACCAGGAGGCAATCGCGCTCTGAGCAGCTGAAGCTGCTCACACGAGACCGGTGATGGGCTGAGGGAGCAAACACCATGGCCAGGCTGGCCAGTCCTCAGCTCTCGGTGGCCCTGTGGTGATGGTGAAGGGACTCCCCGCACCCAGGGATGTCCTCCGTTCCCCAAATACACCACTGCAAATGACAGCAGTACGTGGCTTGTTGTTTCTTTACGCGACAAGGGAAAAAGCACAATTTGGTTTTGAAACAATGCACCTTTTGGGGGTTTATCATGGATTTGAAAGAGGTCATGCAAAGAAGGAGGCGACCATGAGAACAGACGTGTTTTCCTGTATTTCGTCAAAGGTTTTGTAAGACAATGAAACAACTGATCATTGTTATAGGTAGTGTGGGACATCTTCTGCGCAGTCTTTTTAATAATAATAATTTCCGTATCTCCTTAGAGGAGGGTTTGGGACCCATGTCTTCGCTCCTCCAGAGAGTGCCCAAGAAATGCATTGCAAAGTGGCACAGCTGGAAGAGGGTGCTGCAGGTGTCCTCACCCCAGGATAATTTCTGATCATTGAAGGCATGATGCATGTGGGCTCAGCCCCTCCCAGGTGTAACCAGTTTTTTCTACAGTGGGGACGATGAGCTGGGGACTGGGACCCAAGCAGAGGATGGAGAGCCTCCCCAGCCCTGGGCTGCCCCCGGGAGCAGATCCATGAGCCCCAGCTCAAGGGGATGGAGACATCAACACCTCCCTAACGTAGAGAGCTCAGTGTGGGACTCACCAAGAGGCATCTCCCTAAGGACACAGTGCTTCCCAGGTACCTCGCTGGCTCTTTGGGAAGTTCACCTCTCAGCTGACTTTCCCAGCTGCACACGGAGGCATCCGTGCAGGCCAGGCTTGGGCTTCCCATCAGCATAAGGGGATTAAAAGCAGTTCTGCTCTTCCTCAGAGGATAATTGTGAGGAGAAATGCATTAAGGATGTAGAAGTGCCACGGTAATGAGGGCTATGTGAATGCATACCAAGAAAGGCAGAAAAGAGCACGCAACTAGGAGCTTATTGGAAAAAGAGTGGATGTTTCTAAGGAAAACAAGATTACCTAGCACTGCAATAATAAGGGGTAGAAATAGAAAAGAATTTTTAAAGCTGTATAAACCAACCAGCCACTAAGAAACAGGCTTTGATAGCTTCCAGTGTGATTTCCCCTGCTCTTTTTTAAGTGCCTGATCTGGACCAGTGGGGAAGGGAACTGAGCCGGGTGGATTAGGGGTCGCCTCCACATCAGCAATTCTTATTTTCCTGTCATTAATAACTACATATAGGCTGTCAGGAGTCCTATTCACTATTCAATCCCACATATATCTGTTTATTCCCCATGTAAAAATACTGTGATAAACCATCAAGGAGCACGTGGTGCACAGGTATGTGACAAGCCTTGCTTTATACCCTGCCTCTGCCATTTCCCCGTCTCATTTGTTGTGCTGAGGAGCGACCCAGTCTCACCATCTCATTTTGCATTACAACTAGTTTGGCTGATCCTGCCTTTGAGGAAGAACACGGACTAGATAAGGGTAACCATACTTGCCACATTTTGTATGATCTCATCTAATTTTACATGGCATCTGCAGATGGATGTGTTTCCTTTGATTTTACTGCAACCTTTTGGGTTTGTCAGGACAACACCAGGAGGGTAGAGTTGGCCCTGAGACTGCCTGCTCCTTCACGCAAACATTTTGTCATCTTTCAAATGCCTTCTGTTCTGGAATCTTAGAAAATAACAATATTGAAAACTTTCTGAGAATATGAAAGCCATTAGCTTTATCACCACACAATAAATCATCACAACACAATAAATACATCACCCACTGAAAACTGACTTCTGCAGTTGACATAGTAATAAAATAGAAATTCAGTTGCTGAGATAGCCTGGGAGTGGATGCATTGTCAAAAAAGGAGCCAGGACCCACTACTTCTTCAAATCACTTAATTTTTCAGCTTTATTTTTCTGTCTGTAGGAAAAAACCCCAAACAAACAAACACAAACCCCCCCACCCTCACACTCAATACATGTACAATAAATTTAAGGCAGTATTTGCTAGACAAGTATGATCATAGCGATAGCATGTGTTGAAGGCTGATGTGTGTGAGAAAGAAGTGACCTCTTGTGTGGCACCAAATGCTGAACTGCCTATAAATTATCAAGCTGTTGGCTTTATTATTTTGATTGCTTCTTATAGTTGTTTTCCTAGTGGTTTTCTAAGGTGCTCCTGCAGATCTGTCTGAGTGAACGTTGCCAGTTCTTCTATAGCTCATGCAACTGGAAAAAAAAATATTTTCTCAGTAATTGTGTACTTCAGGATTTTTACTTAGTGAGTGTTAAACATAAGACTATGTGTATGACTTTTCCTAATCAAACACAGGAGGCACAGGAGATGTCAGCTCACACTGATTGATGCAAGTGTGATGACATTTTAACTTGTGCAGCTATTTGTGATGCGTATGACAGGATGTTCAGTATTTACGATATATCAGATCAAATAATTAGACTAAAAAAAAAAAGCCTTTTGCTATATTTAATTCTTTCCCCTACTTAACTGAAAATGTAGATTTAGACAGTCCCATTGACTGATTCATTATTAAACTTCATTTAGGGTGACCTGAATTCTCATGGCATTTGTGTGGCTGCGTACACTGCATTAAGGGTCTCCTCCTGCTCTGCAGTACACTGGTACCGCTCATGGCATTGCCTGTTGCTCACCATCCTTCAGGAAATGTGTGTCCCCTCAAACCACAGGGAAAGGAATATGGCCCTGAAGGAAAAGATTTGAACTAAACACCACCAGTATTACTCCTGACACAAAATACCGCTTGTTTAGAGTGGTACTTACATAGACAATCCTAACCCTAAATCGACTAAGAAAAATGTAATAATAATTGTGTATATTATCATGGGTTAACATTTCTTAATGTTGACATTTCTTAGCTATTGGACGTACAATTCAAAGATAATGTAATGGGAAAGAAGCTTGTCAACTATAGTCCTCTAAAAGCAATTAATAAATGTAATAAAATTCCTGTCCTTTTAAAACAAATCCCCCTTCCTCGCCCCGGGGCTACAATGATAGCAGCTGCAGTACTGATTGGTAGGCACTGCCGCGGCTCCCCGATAAACCTCCCCTAATGGGGTTTGAAAGCCTACTGTTATCAGCGTCACATCTCTCTCTAAAACTAAATCTGATGCGGCAGGAGATGGCAAACGCAGAGGGAGGTAGCAGAGCTGAGCCTTTCTCCTTCGCACTGAGCACCAGGTTGTGGACAACACTGACACAGAGGGCTTGGTCATCTGGGGACCATGACAAGAAATATCTAGTACCAAACTAGCGATTGCTTGGGAAAAAAACGGGTCCTAAATGTGAAATATCCTCTATGCACGTATCTGTGGCCCTGGCATAGTGCTATTGCATGGGTGAGTGAAGCGTATCTGCTTATTTGGGAGAACTCATGTATTTTTCCACACTCTTTTAACAGGTCCCAAGTCTACCTTTTGTCCCACTGAAGAGACCTGGTGGCCAGGCCTGGTTATTATCATTGCAGTATGCTGCGCCACACTAGTGTTCCTCTTCGTAGTTGTCATCATTTGCTACAAAGCCATAAAAAGGTAAGACTCCAGATGCTTTTACTGTGCTTAGGGCAATGCAACCCCACAGAGGTTGACCCAAGACTTGGCTGACACCTTCTTTTGTTGAAAGGCATCCCAAAGGCAAAATGCATCCTGTAGGCAATGTGTGTTTTCATTGGAAAGTCACTGTATGTACCATATCCTGCCTGTGTAAAGGATGAAGTTTAATGCATGGTCGTGGGCATGAGGAGGAGAAAAACTAGAAATGGGACAGGGCCACAATGTGCAGATTAACGTGAACTCCCCAAAGTCAAATTGCTGCAAGTTGCTGGGGAATGTCGATAGTTGTGGCTTGGCCAAGTGTAGAGGTGGGAAACACTGTCCTATCCAGTTCTGGTAGTTCTCAAAATTTACACATGGGATGTGAGATTTTTGGCCCAGCCCCATGACTAATTGTAGCATTTCAGGTTGATGCAAACTCTTTTAACCCAAACTCTAGGGTAATTTGTGTAGTTTTTCATTTGGAGACTCTACTTTTAATTTATTCTCGCTTCAAAATTATGGTCTACAGAATGCATTTCAAAACCTGTCTCTTTTAATTTAAAAGTCTATGTGAAGCCAGTGTACAACACGGTGTCTAGTAACTATTTCAGCTTTCCTACCACTGTCTTTGCAATAGATGTGTTTGCATAGGCCTCTGGTGGTTAGAAATTGTTGATTTCAGTTACATAGAAAAATGGGATTGGGAATAATTTCTTCACCTAAATAATATTTTATATTTCAAGCAGAAAAAATCAAAATACATAACTCTTGTGAGATACTGCAGTGACATCTGAATCACAGTTTGGATTATATAATGTTTATTCACCTTTGAGATTTTGTGGAGGGAGAAAAAAAAAGAAAAGAAAATATCTTTCATGGAAAAAAGTTATCTGCATGCAAAGCAGCTGCAAGATTTTTGATGAGCCTCAGCAGGCGTATCACAATGCTGGAGCACTGCACGTGCTTTGTGGTTGTCTGAAAAATTTATGCAGGACTTGAAGGATAGTATATGCCAGAGCATCAAAAAGGGAGAATTCAAACAAGACAGAAGTGTGTATCTAATTTCTTATTAAATTTACACAAGTATCTCTGCTGTTCGAGTTTAGCTAAAAGGAATGCTTATTAGTTTTGAGGAGTTGGAAGACTTTCACTCTAGCTACTGTACTTCTTAAAGATCATCTATGGAGGACTGAAATTGGAGTAGAATTGGATTGGTAACACAGCACAAAATTTAGTTGTACTTCCTAATCTACCATTGGCTGCTCATAGGGGATTGGTCCGATTCCATGTGGAAAGTTGTATTTGTTTCAAAAACAGCTATTGTATTTGTCTGCCTAGTGCCAAATCGTGAATGATTTCTGCCAAGGCTGCAAAATATACCTACAGGAGCAGTAGCTCTCCGGGGCAACTCGTGCCTAACGAAGAATTGCTCTTCAAATCTGCTCTGATGCTGGTAGATGGGAGGTACAGAAAAGAAATTTAAACAGGCAAATGTAGAGCTGCCTTGAAAAGGCTGTGGGAATTCACATCACAAAGTCTTATGCTTCATGTCCGTGAAGAATAATGTAGATACTTGATGAAGACATCCATTATTTGTCAACAGTGTGAATATCAACATACAAGTCAGCCGCTTGAAGAGGCATTAGGCTCAGAGAAAAGTGAAAATTCCTCTTAGATCTTCTTATTGTTGACATTCACACTGCTGACAAATGCTAAGCTGAAAACTGCTCAGATGTGGGATGGACAGCTATAAAAGAAAATCTTATTAATTATATTTTTACAGAGTAACTAGAGCATTTCTTTTCATCAATGAGTCTTGCCTAAAACAGCTCTGTTAAAAGGATGCCCTAAAGTGCCTGGCAGCATTCCTCAGTAGTTCAGGTTCCTTGATCCACTGTAAAAGATATCTATTGATAAACACTGGGAAATAAGATAAGATGCTTCACAAGAAAAGCATCTCTGCCTTTGACACAGAGTATTACTTCGTATTGTTGAGCTGAATTGGCTTTAGCTAGTGTGAGAAATCCTTCAGTCTCTTTTTTGCTGGGAGGTAGAGGTGGCTAGAGAAAGAGTGAGGGGATTAATCTGGGTGATGCTGAAGCCGAAAGTTCCTTCAGTGTGTTCCCAGCCTCCGACTCCATAACCGTGCTCTGCCCCGTCCTTTCTCACACCCCCATCCCACCAGATCTCCTCTGTAGTCCTTCTCCCAGGCCCCCATTCCTGTGCATCTCCTGGAATTGGGTCCTCTGTCATTGCAGCATCTCTGACAAATCTGTCTCCCACCTCCAGGGCAGGGTGTTGTCTCTTACTTACAATGTACCCATCCCCTTTAGATGTGAATGCCACTCGCTCATCCTCCAGCCATGTCTGGGTCGGGTTGTAACCTTGATATGGCACCACACTCTTCATCCAAGGAAAGGCAGATGCTGATTGCCTTGATGTAGAAATCAGAACCCAGCCTGAAGAGCCCACCTTTGCTCGCCCCGATTCTTTCTTAGCTCTGGGTGAGGATAGTGTTGTGGCTCACCGCTGAACAGCATCCTTTCCTTCTTGTACCATGTCAGGCATGTCTGCAGGTTTCAGGGGTGTCCCAGCCTCGGTTCCCTGCTGTCACGTAGCTGGTCACTGCGGGGGGAGACCAGGAGAATGGCAAAGTATGCTGAGGATGGGACTGTTCACAGTGTCCATCACAAACTGACCCTCAAAGCCCTCTCCTGCTCGGTTTCCTCTCTCTGAAAGCGTTTGCCTACATCTCAGAGGTGTCATTGAGGTTCATCACCTACTGTCTGATGAGCAGCGTAAATGTGAAAGTGGCAAGAATTATTAACCAAACACACCCCCTGTAAAACCTTGCACGAGACTGTCACCCTCCAGCATTTTTAGACAGCAGTTTTTTTACCGCTTCCTGAGGGAGCAGGGGAAGGAGATCCATGTCTTCACATTTGGAAACCCTCGTTTTGATGAGAGCCTGGGGTGCGACAAAAACTGGAAGTGCCAGTCTGCATGAAAACCGGCTTGGCAGCAGCAGCAGATGGCTCATATCTTTTTTTTGGTGCAACAGGAACAACATGTAAAAATTCTCACCAGCCCATCAGCTAAAAAAGGTAAATAAAAACAAAAATTAAATAAATAAAAAGAAAAATAACAAGAACATACTGAACATGATTTCAGATTGGGTGATAGTACTAGTTTTACCCACGGATAGATGTGTCCTATGTATACATCTATATCCTATGTATCTTATCTATAGTAGATCCTATGTATCTCCTGTAGTAGACATATATGGTATATATCTCCCACTGACAAATCCATAAGGAGGGTATTGCAAAAACCTAACTGGAATAACTTGATTTTTCTGCTTATTATTCTTCCAAACGAAGTGGCTTTTTAGAGCCTGACCATCAATGCTACCTATATCCTATTTAGCCTAAAGCATACGGCTCAACTTAATTAGCAGTATAAGCACTGAAGAGATGCTGAAGAGTAAAATAACAGCAGTCATCTGGTTGTAGGGTGTAGCAAGAGTTAAATGTTTTAGTAGGAAAGCGCAGGCAGAGATTTACTTGCACAGAGCTTGGATCTGTTGTATTAATCCCTCACTTTCATAAGAATCAAATTTGAAGTAGAAAGAAAAAGAAAAATCCTATTGTGCTTAAGTTAAAATCTCATTTACTGGTTTCAAAGGGCCAGACCCAATCAAACTCTCTCATGTCTGCTTTTCTGTAGCAGGAAGAGAGTGACTGACCATCCTCAGTGTATCATAACTCAACTGTTTTTATTCAATCTGTATAAAAACTGTTTCTCCTGGGGTGGTTTGTTGTCCCTCGTAAAAGGTAAAACTTTAGCATATCACCAATTTTAGGCACTAAGGCTTTTTGTGATAAAATAAAACCTAGTGGACTGGTGATTCTTTGTGTAAAATAACTACCAGAACCAAGCCAGCATGTTGCTGTCTCCCTCCCTGCAACTGCCCTGGAAATACTCAGGTTCTCCCAGTGTGAAATGGCCATAAGAAATACGGAATTCTATTCCAGTGGATGGATTTGACCTCTCTGGTCCATGAGGGAAATAATACCAACATGTGTCAATCAGCTTTAAAACTCACAGCACTGCCAGACAGGTTAAACCCTTGGGAAGATCCATATGGGGAGATTCTTTGAAGGGTCTTAAAGCAGCCTCTAAATTTCCTGTGTGTGCTGCTGGTGTCTGCGGTGTTGGGCACTGCGTGAGCAGCACACCAGGTACAGATGTGTGCCTCTGCACAGATCAAGCACCAGAGGAGATCGCGTGTGGTACTGTGTTGTGCCGCAGCATGGTTACACACATGGTGATAGCACCCTCAGTGTGGCTGTTTTCTCTGGTCTTGGTGACAGAGGGCTAATTCCTCTTTAAAAAAATGTGAATTTTCTCTTAAGAAACTTTTCCATGGCACATTAGAAAAATTTTAAGGCTTGGTACTCAGGGCCGGCAGCAGCCACAGCCTGTGACATTTGCAGATTTCTAGGACAGGCTTAATCACTCTCTGGCCAGGGCTCAGGCCCGTTGTACGCAGTGGGACTTTTCCGCTCATTTTGTGGATAAGGAAAGTGATCTCACAACCAGTGATTTCTGTAACACATAGCAAGAGCAGGCAAATAACTGGTTCAACATCTGGAATACCTCTGGGTATTTCTCTAGCATGTCTTCATTCTCTTTCCCTGGAAGACTGTCACCAAGAAGTAAAAGCAGAAAGCCCAAGGACAATTCATAAACTAGCCCAGGCTGGAGGAAGCTGGATCATTTCAGTATTACATGGTTCGTGGACTGGACTTGGGCAAGTCCACCGGGAATGCCAGCAGCTCTAACAAAGCTGCATCTGGTGTAAATCGGTGCGGATACAAAAACAATTCATTTTAATCAGCTCTGGAGGTGGCTGTCTCTTAAGCTTTTTTTTTTAACATCTCCAAGCACTTGAATCATAGTAAGACAGTAAGACTGGAGGGAAGTGGGAGGTAAACACAGTAAAGAGGATTAACGAGAGTTGTTTGGTAAATAAGTAACTGAGATGGGGGAGAGAGGGACCTGCAGAATGTAATCCTATTTCTGCAGCTCACTGGTGTGTCAGTGTCTGTGAGAAGAGTAAGATATTTACATAAAAGGGAAAAATAAATCCCTGGCTCCCTGTATAAAATTAAGATACTGGAGCCATCTCTCAGGCCTCGAAGGGGAAAGCAAAGCTGAGCATCCTGGTCTCCGTGGCAGCTGATGCACCAGCTATGCAACCTGGCAGGAGGTGTTTCACACGGTTTTCCAACATGTGAAAAACCTGTATTTAAGATCTCCAGAACATCCATGCCGTCTGAGATGACCCATGAGCAGCCCGTCGTGTCCAGGGATGTGACTCGGTGGCTCTGCTGGATTTTAGGTGGGATGCATACCTCTGCTCTCAGATGTACCACAGGGTTTGCTGCCAAAAAGCTCTCTTGCTAAGTCAGCAGAGAAAGCAGGTTGCTGATAGCAAAGTTTTGCATGATATACCTTTTATTCACTACTCTAACTTTGTCAAGCCACGACAGTTTTGTGTGTATCCCATAGCCTAAGACAAAGGTACCATAAACGCCTACATATGCACTTCCTTAAATAGGCACTGAGGTCACCTTCAAATAATAATTAAATGGAAAAAAAAAAACATTGTACTGAAATAAAATGTCAGGTTTTATTTAAACTGTCTTAAAATTCATTGCTCAGGTTATTTTCTAGGGTACTCAGCATTAGCGTATGATTTATGGACCCTGTATAGTGCAAGGTCTAGTTTCAGCAGTGGGAACAATGTTCAGGAAGTTGGTTTTGTTTAACAAAATGAGGCAGGAACTTGAGAGGGGAAAACACCGAGGCTTGTTTAAGGAGGGTGAAAAGTGGGATCTGGGGCTGTGGTGAGCTGCTATGTATGGAAAAGCGTGTCCCACAGTGCATGTCCTGCTCAGCAGGCCATGGCCCCGCACCTTTCCACCATCATGGCACCACGTGGCTATCTCCTATGAGAAGCACTGAGGCTGAGCACAACCTAGTCCAAAATCGTTATTCATTGCAACAAAACAATGTGGGAAGAGAAGACAAAGAGTGTCCTAAACTTACTTAATCACTTTGAAGTGGATCTTCATGGCATGGCTGATGACAGGCAGGTCAAGGTGAACTGAGATTGTTAATCTCTTCTTTTCTCCCTGACGCATTAGAAGGGTTTGTGCTGAAATGGTGCCTTAATTCTCAGCAGGTGCCTGGAAAGACAGTAATTAGTCAGAAGATAAAGTAAGGTAGTTGGTGGAAAAGCAGGGTTAAAAAGTACTGTTTGAGCATGGGACACTCAAAGGGAAGAAGAAGACGGTCTGTGGGGGCAGATCTGTGCGTCTGGTGCAAGTCATTGATGTCAAACCAGTTCAGCTCTGCAAAAGGGGTCAACCCTAAGAAGTGCCATTCAAAAGGGAATATGGTCTTCATCAGGAAGATCTGGGAATGTCACTGAGGGCAGTTGAAAGAAAGACAAACTTCAAAATTTTGGAAAAGCAAGGAAAAAAGACAGTCACACTGTAGCCTGATTATCTTTTCCACTGGCTGAATGTTGATGCTTATCAACAACAGGATCAGCATCTACCACTGAGCGCCACTGTCCAGGTCTTCTGTTACCTCTAATCAAAGCCCAACATCCCCATGTATTGCTTAGCCTCTGTGCCTAATCATCTCCCAGTGGTGAGTTTACTCCCATCCTTGGAATGAGGTTGCAGATGGTCTACTAACGACAATTTAAATACCCCGAGCAACCAGTCTTTCTGCAGCAGATCCCATTTTTTAACCATCAAGAAATGAGTTCATAGAATCACAGCGTGGTTGAGGTTGGAAGGGACAGCTTGAGATCATCTAATCTGAACTTCTGCTCTAACAGAGTCAGCTAGAGCAGGTTGCCCAGGTCTGTGTCTAGCTGGGTTTTGAATATCTCCACAAATGGAGAGTCCACAACCTCTCTGAGTCCTTGTTGGTTTTCTTGTGTTCTTTCAAAGCTATCACTATTTATTAAACTAAATGTAGCCCTGCTTGATGAAAACTGAATGCTAGTACAAGGAAAATCAGTTGTTCTTCTAAACAGTATTGAAGTCTGGGTGTTGATCACGCAACAATTTCCAGGATAGTATATAGGAGACAAGTTGTTGAACAGCTTTACGACCTGACCCAAGCCCACTGGAGATGCCAGAGCTCTGCTGTATTCATTCTGCTGATTCAGTGGTATCACTGGGGATTTTGGACAGGGGACTAATAGTTGGCGCTGCCCAATGTTTTTTGTGTGCATCAAGATGCAGAAGGGTTGGCCTAATTTTTTCAAGTAGAATAGCAAGAGTATTGCTACTACTTCTTAGCAGGTTCACTTGACAGATCAAGGGCTGATGAGTGTGGTGGATAAAATAGCCTTTCATTCGGAGAGCTGGCCAAACCAAGCCACATGGGCAGTGCTGCGCAGGAAAGTTTGCTTTGCCATTGCCTGTGCAGTACATGTTGGTCAGATAAGGAGGAGGAGCTGCTCTTCAGAGCTGTCAGTCTGGGATTTTTATAAGCACTACATGTTTGCATAACTGTTACAGGGCAGAAGTTCTCTGTCTCTAAGTTAGACCAAAGTCACATTCTGCTAGGGAGAAAGTTTGCTGTCATAAATGGATAAAATGCCCCACTGTTTCTCATAACTGGGAACACTGGAAGCCTTGAGGAGGCTTCAGTCTTTAGCATAAAGCAAGTGATCCAGTGTTTCACAGAATACTCTCCTATGGATAATTTTTCACTTGTTCAACTCCTAATTTGTGATGCATTGACAAAGATGCCAACAGAAATGTGTAGAGCATTATGGTCTCTCCTGTGATCAATGAACTTTGCACTGTGACCAGAAACAAACTTGCCATTTTTCTGTTTTCTACTGCAGATGAGGGTACCACAGCAAATGGGCAGAAGTCTTGAAATAGATTCAAGTATTCAGTTACTGCCTCAGTGCAGCTCTATAATAGCCACGGGTGGATTTTACAGGCTCGTGCCAAAATATAATGCTCATGCTGGTGTAATTGCATTGGTTGAAATATTCCTGATTTACCCCAGCGCAATTAGAAGATACAAGTGGGTACTGAAGCTTTGAAACATATAGGAGAGTTGCCAGGTTCACCATGAGTTTTTTATTACATTTTTTCCCGAAGCCATAACTTCTGAAGAAATCTGAATAAATATGAGATCAGGGTTCTCTTCACCTACTAGTCTAAAAATTGACTTTAAATTCAAGACTTTTACATATTCAAAACCCTGTAAGGCAAAGAAATGAAATTTTCTTAGAAATTTATATAATTTTGGAGACAATCATAGTTTTTACAAGCTGACAGGAGGGCACTTCTGGCTGACCTTGCTGGTGAATGAGATGTACCCGGCACAGTGTGCAGGGACATTTGAAGAAAGTTTTTGGCTTGATTATCTGGAATATCTGAGCTTAGGACTCAAGAACCCAGCAGCACCACCCTGGGGTGCTTGGGACAAGCTTTTCTTTTTGATTCAAAGGAAATTGTATCCATGGTAGTGGAGTGGGGGTGTAGATCTATTACTCCAGCTCTGTATCACCCAGAAATTCCCTCTACACAATGAGAATCCTATAGGAACTTCCTGTGTGCCTTTATTGACCCCTTTTCCATTCCACAAAGGATTTACATCTGGAGTAAATGCAGTAACACCTGATTTCTCCAGTGGCTGAACAACTGCAGCTCCCGGTGGGTTTGGCAGACAAGGTGGATTTGCAGGAGCTCTAAAACCCCGAAAGTTGGAACAAGAAAGCTAGAAAAGTGTGGGAACGCCCCAGCAATTCCCACACATGCCCCACATTGCCCCAGGCAGGCTCTGCCCAGACTCAGTCTGCTCTGCTTCAGGGTGACAAGAAGCCAGACCTGACCATGGAGCAGCTAAGCACCAGCCGGTCCCCTCCCCATCACACGCATCCAACCACCTTGAGGACACTCGGGACTATTCAGCACACACCTCAGCCCTGTGTGCGTGCCCCATCCCCCGTCCCAGTCCCTGCCCTTTCTTGTTTTCTACAGAGCTTTGTTTCCTGCACCACCCCCACGTTGCCCCAGGTTTGACCACGCAGAAGATGATACCCTCTTCCCGCACGCTTCTGGCCAGCAGCCTTGGCTTGGTGCCACCCCCGGTTCCTCTAATTTGTGGCTTCTGCTGGCTTTGATTTTGATGCCTGGCTCTAACCTGGACTTCTGTGCGCAGAGACCCTGGGGACAGGTGGAGCTCCAGCAACGGCAGGACCTGCGCTCGGATGCGCTTCCCCCTGTGCAGGGAACCTCAGCCAGAAGTAACGCGGTATCTTAACCCGGCAGTGTTATTTCCCACTGTACCTTCCAGTACCTAAAGGGGGCCTACAGGAGAGCTGGGGAAGGACTTTTTACTAGGGCATGTAGTGATAGGACGAGGGGGAATGGCTTCAAACTGGAAGAGGGCAGGTTTAGATTAAACATTAGGAAGAAATTTTTCACTTTAAGGGTGGTAAGGCACTGGCACAGGTTGCCCAGAGAAGGTATAGATGCCCCATCCCTGCAGGTGTCCAAGGCCAGGCTGGATGGGGCCTTGGGCGACCTGGTCTGGTGGGAGGTGTCCCTGCCTATGGCAGGGGGGTTGGAACTGGATGATCTTGAAGGACCTTTCCAACCTAAACCATTCTATGATTCTATGATTAATTGATGTGCATTAGTTTCACACATTTGTCTAATTACTCACAACTTGGTGTGCAACCAAGACCT
This sequence comes from Anarhynchus alexandrinus, assembly GCA_008711295.1. Lineage (NCBI taxonomy): Eukaryota > Metazoa > Chordata > Aves > Charadriiformes > Charadriidae > Anarhynchus > Anarhynchus alexandrinus. The sequence goes on along the minus strand of VUYV01000093.1, from coordinate 836,156 downwards.
CAGCTTTTCCCTGCCCTAGCTGAGAGCAGGTGTTGCTAAAGGAAGGCTCAGGGGTGCTTGTCCACACCAGCTGGTTTCGGGGGTCTCCACTGCTCTGAGGGAAGGTCACATCAGACCCACACACCCTGCCTCGCTGTGCTGTTTGCTGCCATGCAGCCACGCTGCCCGGGGTGGGAGAAGGGTGCGGACAGGGTCCCTGTTCGCAGAGCTGCGGTGCTCCTCAGACACGCATCACTCTCTAGCACCCTCCCTTGAGCCCCTTGCCAGCTGTGCTGCCACCACTCGTGTGGCTGCATGGTCTGATTTCTCTGTTCTTCCTTCTCCGCACCCCCCTGTACTAACTGCTAAATATTTATCGTGCTGCGGGGTTGCTAAGCAGCGCACAGCTCCCCGCGCCGGAGAGCCTTGCCGGGAAGGCGAGACGCGCAGTAGGTCAGCGTGGGCAGAGCTAGGGGGTGGGAGAAGATGGCATCTGCTGGGGTGGTCCTGCTCCACCACATGCTTACTTTGCTCCGACTCCAGTGTCCCCTCCGACGGCAGGCACGTGGCCACCCTCTCCAGCATGGCTGGGCTGGAGAATGGTGCTCCAGGTTTGTCCAGCTCGGAGAGTTGTTGGCTAAATCATAGAATCATAAAATAGTTTGGGTAGAAAGGGATCTTTAAAGGACATCTAGTCCAACCCCCCTGCAATGAGCAGGGACGTCTTCAACTAGATCAGGTTTCTCAGAGCCCTGTCCAACCTGACCTGGAATGTTTCCAGGGGTGGGGCATCTACCACCTCTCTGGGTGCCCGTGTCTCAACACCGTCACTGTAAAAAATTTCTTCCTTATATCTAGTCTCAGTTTACCCTCTTTTAGTTTAAAGCCATTACCCCTTGTCCTAGCACAACAGGCCCTGCTAAAAAGTTTGTCTCCATCTTTCCCATAGGCCCCCTTTAAGTACTGGGAGGCCGCTATAAGGTCTACCCGGAGCCTTCTCTTCTCCAGGCTGAACAGCCCCAACTGTCTCAGCCTGTCCTCAAAGGAGAGGTGGTCCATCCCTCTGATCATCTCTGTGGCCCTCCCCTGGATCTGCTCCAACAGGTCTATGTCTCTCCTGTGCTGAGGGAATAGCTGTGTCACAGGGCATTTGTGGAGATGAGCTATCCTGACAGCATCCCAGCAGCCATTCCCCAAGCTAATGCCAGGTGATGGAATAAATCATTAACAGGGGGTCTGATGTAAAGGGTCTGATCCCAGCTGTCTGCAAGGCAAGAGTGGGAAAATAGGGTCATTCCTCATTCTGGCCTTTTCCTTAACCCAGACATGCAAAGCGGTCCCAGGTGGAGAAATGGTGCCACCTTTGGTGTCTTCTTTTTGAAGCAGTAGCATAAAACTTTATGAAAGGTTTTAATACTCCCAAGCAGCAGGAACTGCAGGCTCACCTGGCTCTTCCCTTCAGTTGCTCCAAGCCCTTGGGAGCCAGTGTGGAGACTGGCTGAACCCAAATCCTTTCTCGGAAATTGTCCCCAGTTACAATTGTCTAAACACACTTAGCTCCCAAACTGCACCAAACCAAATCTCTGTGGAGACATCAAGGTGTGCAGGACTTGCTGGTTGCTCTGCCTCTGTATGGACTTGCCCAGTTATGCTCCTGGAGCATGGGGAGGCTGGGACCACCCTGTGCAGTCCATTTACAGTGGGTTTGCATTGATCCCGCAAAGAGAAGGGTCTGGCTCTGCAGACCCTTTTTTGTGAGTGGAGAAATTCAGAAGCAGTTGCTTGGAAATCAGTGATCTTTAGCTGGTGGCAGAGACAGATTGCCTCAAATGCAGTGATCTAGATAGTTGCAAAGGTTATTTCATTTTACAAGTTTTAGTTTTTTCTCAGCTCCTTGCATTTCTTTGTGTTGCAGACTCTTCTATTAAATACATTTCTGTAATGGAAAATCTGCAGAGAATTTTGGTTTGTCTGCACAGAAATTTACCATTACTATCTAAATAATTTTGGGAAATTCTATCTAAATGATTCTGGGCAATAGCAGTAGCCTTGTTCTTCTGTATGGATCGAGTCCATCCTTCAGGTTTGTGCCTGTGTTTGCAAGGGATCAAATAGCGAGGTAGTTATCTACATTCAGCAAAAAATCTGGGCACAAAGTAGCACAGAAGATCAACTTTGTTTTGCAGATGGAAAAGTCCAGTGCCTAAAATGGCAATATCTACAGTCGCTTGGCTGGTGAGAGACATACTGTCCTTCAGAGACAGCAAGAGAGCAGTGAAGAGCAGCCCTCGCTCATCTCCTCTCTCTGCCCCTTATTATTCCAACCCCACATTTCTGCTCTGCTGATGGCCACCCTGACCCAGAGCACAGGGCACCAACAGCCAGCCAGTCTGCAGCCGTGGTGGGGGATTCCTGCACTTCTCCCTCCTTCACTTCCCTCTCCAATATAGGTGTCTTTTTGTAGGGACATATACATGTTGACAATGCCGGGCTGTTTCTGCATTGCCTGGCAGACCGTGGTGCACCACGGGCCGAGCTCCATGCACGTACCGTAGCTGTTTACGCTGCTCTGGGGCAGGACGGGCCTTTGAGGAGCAGGAGTGTGCCCAGCTCGTCCCCCAAGGACACTGCCAGCACGTAGCACACTGCCAGGCACGGCCATGGCCATGGCCATCCTCCAGACATGGCTTTGCTTTGTTCGAAGCAGGGTGCCTTCATACCAGACATTTAATATCTTTTTTTTTTTTTTCATTAGTGGCTTTTTGCCAGGCTGGGAGGCTGGCAGCATGAGCTCATTTTTTTACATTAGGCCCATTCATTTTTTTCCTTTTGTCATCAAAACATGTCGATGCTGTATTCTGCACTGAGAACACCCAGTGGATAACGTCAGCTGTAATATCCCTCCAGTCAATAAAACCTTTTAAAGATCATTATAGGGAATGCAAAGAATGGGTTGTAATGTGAGGGGTCACTGAAAGTACTTTTATCAATTATGCCGGTTAATAGTCCGGTGTCCTAATAATAAAGCTGCTTCTCTTCCTTAAGACTGGTTTTGTGTAGGAACATAATTCTGAAGTTAGCTTAATTGAAGACCTAGTAGGAAATGTGATTGCATCACCTGAGTCTCCCAGGGACAGATCTTCCTTTGTAACATCAGAACAAATCCTCCTCAAGTCCACCAAAGTCTGTGGAATACTCTGACTTTGCACTGCTGAAAATAAATGAAGGCTAAACTCCGCTTCTTAAATTTCACGTGTGGCTCAGCAATCTGTTTCAATTGCTTGCAATCTGAAGAGGCCAAACCCTCCCTTCTGATATACCCAGAGCGACTTCAGCAGGCTGGGAGAGACGGACTTCTGCAGAAGGAGATCCGCCCACCACATTTTGCACCTGAGTGCACCAGCTCAGGGAACCTCTAAGTGCTGATGAATGGCTGCAGAGGGGCTCCGTATGGATTTATTTTATTTCCCGAGAGAAGCACTCAGCAAAGGGTAGATCTTCAATCTGTGCACAGCAAGATGGATTTGACTATCGCAGGGGAGCATGAAACACCCCAAAACAGAAATCGCCCACATGCCTGCAGGGCTTGCTTAAATGTACTCCAGAAACTGGTCAGCTAAAAATGGCTGTGAGAGAGAGCTAAATTGGCTGTAAATTACAGGCTTGAAAATGCTCATGCGAACAGCCAGGAAAGAAGAAACTCTCCTTAGGAGACGGTATCTCGGGGCTAGATCAAAGCCTATTGGTGCGACATGACTTGCAGTGCTGTGAAAGGGACTTTCCCATTTTGCATAATGGTCATAGCACATGCACTTGTACAGATCTTCTCCCCTTCTCCACACATGACAGAGAGACAGAAAAGATCTGAAGATGTTAAAAATTGTATGCTTGCTTTCTCCGGTAAATCTTATTGATCAGCTGACCACGGGTTTTGTTTGGCTAAGACTGAAGTACTCAAAGTTCTCTAGGGAAAGAATGGCCTTTTCTGATTCACAGAAGACACATCTCTTTTTCCCCAAGGAGCAAAGGGGCAATGCAGCTTGAGAAAGGAGACCTCCACCAAATGTCCAAAACTGAAAATAACCCATAGTCCTTCCAAACAGTGCAGATAATATCATCCAGGTTACCCATCAGACTTTCTAGTTTGGAAGAGTAAGTCAAAACCATCACTTATTGGGATAGTAATTAATAAACCCCAGGGCAAGACAGTTTGTGTCTTTTAGATGCTGGGCTATCTAACTTACCAAACTGGAGATGGAAATATAGGGAATGCATGTAAAAGCCTTGGGAGACTGAGAGTATTGAGCATTGGTCCTTGACAAACATTGAGCTGTAGTGAGTGCGTTTTCAGCAACTTTACCAAATGGAGCTGCTTTTTATTATAACTGTGAAACATTTGCTTTGTACGTGGGAGGTAGTTGAGCCAGTAACCTCTTCCTACGAGTAATTAATAGTATGCTGCTTGTCTTCTGGACAGAGAGATGGTCTGCATATGGCTGTTAACTAATTTAATAGAGAAAAACTAAGATTTCAGACAATTTTCATCGTTAGGGTTTCTTCTTTGATTTCTATCTTCACACTGTCAAATAAAAAATATCCAGATTGAATTTTTCTGTTTCCTCTGAGACAGTCAAATGGAGAAGTCAGAATGTGACTCTCTTTCCATGACTCTGAAAACTATCTCGAGAAGTGTCCTTCTTTAACATGGGCTCCATATGTCTGGACCATAGTGCCAGGCTGGCCAGCCCTGGTTAGTCATTAGGCAAGGCTCGTGGTGGGCAGCTGCACACAAATTCGATGGCTACGTCCCAGAAATCAACTGTTGTCCGTGCACTGAGCCCCTCTAGCAGGGGCCCTGTTCATAGACCAGTCTTAGAAAGCAAGTTCGCTTCTCCCACCAGTTGCTATCATGGGAACTGATTAATCTCTGATGGCCGATGGCTGGCATGAATCAAACAGCTGTCTGATGAACACCCACAGTACCGAGATGTAAACAGCCTCCACTCACATTCTTTATGTTCTTATAAACATTTAGGTTACTGGGAGAGATAGTCCTGTAATTGAATAACATTACAAAATTTATTCTTCCTTTTCTATCTTGTATCTGCTAAATAAGGATGTTTTTGAAGTGTGACTGTAGCCCACACATCATCTTGGCTGGGCTTCCAGCAGCGAAGTCTAGCCAAGAGCTCTAAACATAGCTGCCATGGGCACTGCTAGCACCCTAGCCCAGGAGAGGAAGCTGCGTGAAAAGATACCTACCAGGTATTTACCCTGTTCCTTGGACAACTTTTGTAACCCAGGAAGATGCTGCTGAGGTTGGATCTCTGCTGGTATGTAGGTAGCTTGGATATTTCTGCTGTGCACTGGGGGCACATCAGGGTAGACCAATCCTATGAAGCAAATGGGTGTGTCGTATGAGACCCAATTTTATTGAAAATCATTAATTTTTATGTGTTGATAGCTAATGAAATATTCATCGGTATGGAGAAAAGCTTTGAAGTCATTGCACGTATAAGCAATACATCTTCAGCTCTCTGATTTGCCTCTTCCCCTCTGCTGCTTTGCCCTGGGGATCGGCAGGCGCACACGCGACCTGGCGCATGCCAGCGCCAATGCAGGAGGGGCGGGCGAGCCGTGGTGATGCTCGTCGGTAGAGCAGCTCGCCAGCTCCTTATCTTTCCCCATAGCACAGCCCTGTGCTGTGACATGCAAAAGTGGGGCTCCCCGTAGTGCTCAGTAGCAGCTTTGTTGATGGTGGCGACCATTCCTCAGGAAAGAGTGGAGTCGCACTGTGGTCTTCTGAGCACTGGACATCTCCTCCAACAATGCACCACAGAGGGGGAAAGTAGCCTTTCCTCCTCTAACTGCATTTTAAAAGAAGAGTGACACTCTATTGCCTTTTTGTAAGAAACAGGATAAGTGTTTCCTTTGGAGGATAATTCAGGGCAGCAAATCCCAAGTGGAGGCAGGCATCTCCTGAGTGCTGGGTAGGGTACGGGGGTCCCAGAAGGAAGAGAATTTAATATCCCTTCATTTCTCTGCTGCCAGCCCAAGCTCACCCCCTCCTAGCTTGGCTGGGTTTCCCTGGCGCCCAACCTTCCCAGATGCTGGCCATGGTGCAATGGCACTCAACGGAGACGTTGCTTTGGAGGTAGGCAGTAGGAAAAAGGTTTGCAATGCTCAGGCTTGTCTTGTGAAATCAGGTTTTATTCTTAACTCTCATCCCTTCCAAGCGCAAAGCACCTTGAAAAGTATGAGCAGGTGGATTGTGTTGTGTCTTTTAAACTCTGTTGTAGTTTACTCTTCCGGACAAGACTTCTATTCCCATTTCTAGGTGATCTTATCCTCCTCAAAGCTTCAGTAAGCCTGTAAATAACAAGGCATCATAAAGTCCTGATTAAATGAATTGTCTGCTTAACTTTTGCTTGATTTTGTCAGAAAAGTCATATATAGAGAGATTTTCTTAAGTGTGTACAAGTGAGACACAAGGTGAAACTCTCCCCTAGTACTGTACCACACAACTGCCTTACAGACAGTAGGTCTATGCCAAATTTACACCAGTAGCCAAAGCTGGCAGGGAGGGGTTTGTCAAATGTATCAACTGAGTTTCGTGCCTAGACATGATGAAGGGCTAAAAACTGTGCCTCCTATAAGAAATTTTCTAAAGACAACTTACAAATTGTGTTTGAATGTGCGTCATTTTGTTGACCTTTACACAGGACTCTGCAGAGAACTGGGACAAGCCAATGTGACAAGCCAATGTGAATTTCTTCGCTAAATCAGATTTATAAAGTGATCAGAACCTCATCTGAAACTGAAGCTTGATGTGTGAAATACATTGTTAAATGGCTGTTTGATGCTTTCTTGATTTTAGGACTCATGCAAATTAATGCATGCATGGTGGAGAGGTCATTATGGACTCTGACACATCATTTCAGGCGTGTACTAAGCTGTACAGAGTTGCATGTGCCTTTCGTTCGCAGATGTTTGGCGTGAAGAATACACCAATTTTGCTAAACATCAAAGCACAATGTGTAGCAAATCATACTGTAAAGCAATGCAAACCACTTGTTAGCGAACAGCCCGTTTCGCCTGCCACCAAGTGAGTATGTCAGATACGAATAGTTCCCTACTTGTTCCCTCACTAATCTGAAACATCCGTTTTACCACTGAAGAGCAACCCTGGAATGGAAATGCATAAATACGGGGCCACAGCACTTGGCTGAAAGGGGGTTTTGGAGTATTACATGTAGGACGATCATGCATAACCTAGTTCATCAGGCAGAAAATAGGATAAAAGGGTTCCCCTCGGTGTGTAAGAGGAAAACTTGCATGCTTAGATCTCAACAGTCAATGAAATTCAGGGTAAAAAAAGGGAGTGACACACAGAGCTAGTAACGCAAAAAAAGCTAGTTCCCTAATGCAAAAGGGCAGTTTAAAAATCACAACAGGCCAAGATGACTTTGCATATCATAAATACTTAGGTCAACCTTAATCACGGTGACAAGTGCATACAAGTCTGCCAAGTCAGTGATTCAAATGGTGTAACTGAGGCAAGTCTGACCCTAAATCCATGCCTGACGTGCATGTGGAAACAAATCGAGTGAATGAGTTAAACAGAGCAGTGTCCAAGCCTGAACTTTTGTGTCTGCCAATAAATAAAGAAATAAATGCCTCAAATAGCCATTTCATTGAGACCCAAGACAGTAGCTGCTCTGCTTTGCTGGCGCTAACCCTGAGCAGTTGATAAGGCAGAAGCAGAACCCTGATAAAATCTCCATTCCACTATTTGCAGGCTCTGAAAAAAAGGCACTTTGAATGCGTGCTAGTGCCAGTGGTGTCATATCACCGGCAGCCTCTCCCACAGTGTCTCCAGAGGGGTCTCACCATTGGAGGAGAGTCTCCGAAATCCCCCAGGTCTGTGCTGGGAGCCCAGCCAGGGGAGGGGAAAGAGCAAATGGCTACTCTGGGGAAGAGAAACTAATGCGAAAAAAGGAGGAGGAGGAAAGGCAAAAGAGTTTCAGGAGGACTGAAGAAGTTGGTCGTGGAATCACTTCTAGAAAAAAGAAAAAATGTAGATTAAAATGAGAGGAAGACTTTTTTTAATATGAAGAAAGAAGAGGAAGGAAAAGAAAATAGAACTGGAGGGGTGCAGAAACACATAGGAGAATAAAAGAAAGAAAGAAGGGGTAAACAGGAGGCAGATAGCAAGTAGAAGTGACCAAAATGTGTCCCTTTTTTGACCATTCTTAGAACTGATTGCCAGGGTTGGAACCGGGAGGTGGGGTGGGGGGGGGTGGGGGAGAAAAAAAAAATTTTGAAAGCAGCAGAGAAGTTAAAGATGGCCACATCATTTTTCCTGTGCAGGAAAAAATCAGAAAAGTATTGCCATCAGATTCTCCGTTCCTCTTGACAGGGATGTGGCGGGGTGGACGGGTGCTCTGCAATGTCACAAAAGACAGAGCTGCAGGAGCTTGTGTCAGATACAAACAGGCACAGCATGTTAATGGCTGGAAAAGGGTTCAACAAAGCTCTTGGTCTCCCCTTCCCTTCCATTTCCATTCTCTAACAGCTGGAATCACAGCCAATATTAACAAGCCTTAACTCTAACCAGCTAAAGAGCGGCATAAGATGTCACAATCAGAAGTATTTTCTTTGAGATTGCAAGCAAAACTAATTTATCTTCCTGTAATCATTCTCCATAAATCTTTCACTAATACTTTGCTGAAAGTAAATGTCATTAACGATTTTTTTATTAATTGTTGTTTGCTTTGTTAAACAATGTCAAGAACAATAGCATGTATTAGATTGGCTGTTATATTACTTTTGTTTATCTGGTCCTCTGTTTGCCCTTAGAAGCACCCTAAACTCAAGGCACTAATGTCTGAAATCCGCGTGGAAAGCACGAAGCTTTTTCCTCCTACTAGGAGTACAGCTTCAGCTTTAAATTAAGGTCACACCGCTTTTGAGGAGAGAAATTGTGGGGGAAACACTTACATGATGTAACATAGTCTGTTATAGGTCTTATGCTCAGGTCTCCCTTTTCAGAGTCACTTTAAAATACCAGATCAGATGATTTTGCTCCGTGATGTGAAGATGCTTGTTAGATTTCTGCACTTGCTGGGCATTTCCTGAATCACCCCACAATTAGCATTGGTGGTCCTGGCCTGCGTTACCAAATGGTGCCAGTGGCCACCAAACAAAATAAAAAGGAGATGCTTCAGTGGTTGGTGCTGGGAGACTGGTAGATCACAGCAGGTACCATGTTTCGGTCACCTAACTCAGACACCTAGAATATGGACATCTGTGCCTGGGTCAGTAAACTAGCCTTCCTTCACAGACAATGCAGAGAAACACGAATGCCTTGGGCACAAAGCATCTGACGTTTTGGGCATCCACTTTAACCTGTCCTGAACTGTGTTTTAAAAGCGCTTGTGTGTCTCTGTGAAGGTAGTCTGGGGTGGTCACCACAGATGTACAAATCTACACTGGTCAGGTGAGTCCTCTCCTAGTGACCAAACATTGCAGTTTTATGATGACTGGTGAGTGAGTTGGGCCCTCAAGTGGGCACAACTGGTCATCATCCCAGTTTGAATGACGTTGCACTTTGAAGAGAAAGGCCCAGGGCTGCCCCAAGGCAGAGCCCAACCCAGCGCCCAAGCCTCTGTTCCAGGGATGAAGGTGGTGGTGGAGGGCTCTCCTTCCAGCAGCCTTTGTCTCATGCAACGTGCAGGCAGTATCTGTACACAGGCTAGCACAGGGAGACCAACGGCCCATCAAGAGGGCTGAGTCCCAGACCCCTCATCTTCCAGGAGGATCATGAGGATTGACAGAATTTAACTGCTGGTTTGACCTGTGTTGAGAAAGGGAAAACAGAGAGGAAAAGTTCAGTGTTATGATGCACCTTACATGTCCTTGCTTTCAATCTGTATTGACAAAGAAGATGTTTATCTCTGTCCTTTTTTTTCCCCCCACCCTGCCTGTACATCACCGAACCTGGCATCACCCAAGGAAACCAATGAGAAAAGAAGAGAACGGAACCAGTCGGGCTGAATATGCAATGACCTCCTCCCAAAACAACAAAACAGTTGATAACAATGCGGTCGTATAATCCCCGAGACCCCGCCGAGGCGCAGGAGGTGGTAAACTTTCAAAGCACACACACGGAGTATGCAAGGTGGGTGAAATAAGGCAGCGAAAGGAGCTCTGTGGCCAAGGACTTCATTTCAGAAATAGCGCACGCGTCAGTGATTCAGAAGAGAAAAGCAGGCTGCTCTTCGGGCTTGCTGCTTCTCCAAGGGAGGATAAACTCGCCCACCTGGGCTGCCCGGAGGAAAGGTCTCACAAAGGCATAAGCATTGCATGCTGCATCTCGTGAAAGCGATGTTGCGACGCCTCCCGCTTCGTCTTCTTCCTCTCTTCCCTCCCGCCCCCACTTTTCCGTTTGAATTGAGTGTCCAAAAACAGCTGCTTAAATAGGATCTTTTGAGGAGAAGGCAATCTGCCAGAGTGGCAGCAGGTTATTATAAGTGGGTCTGAGGGTCGTGAGTAGGAGGTGTCACCTACGTGCTTCTCCAGCCTGTGCAGTTTTGTATGCTTGTACTTCATTCTTATCATTCTTATTATTTCATTATTAAAAAGGGAAAAAGATTTCTGTTAAGCCATCAAGCAACCAAAAATTGCATGAACTTGTGACTTATCCCAGAAAATTCATGTGCGGTCTGGTGACTATGCAATTTCCGTGGCTGAAGACTTTTCAGGCAAAAGAAATCAAAATGTAAGATTTTAGCAATTAGCATTGCTACTGAAAGAGAGATATTATTACAAGGTGCTTTGAACATTATTACTTCATAATCAGCTTCCTTTTTTCCATCACACTTTATTTTTTTGCCTTTAAAAAGTTCTTCCTTTGTGAAATTCTACACGTTTCTCTGTGTTTGCATCACACTGGTTCCCCAGGGAAACCCCTACAGGAAAGATGTCCTTTACATCTTGTTATGAGTATTTGGGCGGGATTGTGTTGAAAGGACTAGCAGCCCTTTGAAGTCCTCTTCATTCACTGATTAGTGTTGTCTCCTGAAAGCGTCGAGTCTCCTGAACTGACCCACCGAGGACATTGCAGGTCTGGCTTGGAGGACCACTTTTGAGGGTCTGGTAAGCTGGTTGTGCCCACGTTAACTCAGTCTCTGCCTCTCCTGGGCAGAGACTGCCAATCGTGCCAAATTCAGCGTAACAGCTTAGTGTTGTAGTTTCCGTGACGTGGATTGCAGACTACTTAAAGCAAAGCCGAATCCACCCAAATTCATTTCACGTAGGATCTCAGGTTAGACTCAGTAAGTAACCCTTAGGGTAAAGGTGATGAGACTAGCCAAGGCGCTGGTCTTTCCCCCTCTCCTGAAAACCTTCCTTCATGTCACACCGCCACGTGTATGTCTCCGTTTACCTCTGTGCTGAAAGTAGTGATGCAGTGAAAGACAAATTTCCACCCTGGCTTCCTGTCTGGACGTCAAGCTTCCATACCACTCGGGCTCTGTGTCTGTGAGTAACTCCCAGGCGCCGACCCAGTCTCGCTCCGGGACGTGGCTGCCCCCCGGCCGTCGCGCCCCTTGGTACTGCAACACACCGATGCTTTCAGTTTTGTATAAGGATGTGCCTGAACTGCAGAAATCAGACCTTGATTTTGAACGCATTCCTGTCTGCGGTTGGTCTATCGCCGGGATGTAGAGTTTGGGCTGATGGTAGAGGAAGACGATGCTCTGCAGACCTTCCCCGAAAAAGCTCCGGGATGTTCAAATCGGGAGTTTCAGCTCAGGCCCATCTCTAGTTTTCTATTACCTATTGAACAATAGGGTGTATGTAAATATAAGTATCTTTTCAATGATAAAATGAAATGCTGCTATATACTGCTATTGAGGAATTTATGGAGTTATTCATTTAGCTTTTTAGCCTGTCATCACTATGTAGAAGTTTAGCTACATGAAATTATTTTTTAAAGGCTAGACTTTCTTGAGAAGTGAATGCAATTACAAAAGTGAAAGGGAATAAGTAACCCTTTGCCCGGGAGTGCGATCGTTCCCTGCCATATTCATGTTGTGTGCTTGCACAAGACACAGTGATATGTTCTTAGATCCAAAGTGATCTGTCATTAAAATGACAGAATTTACACTTTGAGTCTAGTATCCCAAATGTTGATTGCCTAAAGCACTTAGCCCCTAAATACTATAATAAAAATATTGCAAGTATATTTCTAGAATATTTTTTAAACGATAACATTTATTTTGCTGTAGTTACCTCCGTTTGCCTTTCTTTTTTTACTCCAGTTGTTTCTGCCTAAACGTGGCATAGTTTGAGACTGGTTGCATGTTTAGCTGAGAGTATAAAGTATGAGTGCAGATGAGTTTAGCATGATACGGGCTCAGGATTAGCACTTTCTCCTAAAGGTTGTTGATTTTACTTATTTCCTAATACAGCTTTAAAAGCATGTTCTGTAAGGCCAAAATCACAAAAGGGATTTGTAACTCATTATGTCCATCAAAATGTGTCTGGTTTTGGGAGAGAAAGTCTAAAGAGATGATCATCGAACACTGTCTGAATTTCAGTGATGTCAATGGTGAAGTGTCCTCACTAGAGAAGACCCTGGTGCATGACATAACCCACGAGCAAACCCACCCCAGGCCCCCTGAGGTCTCCACGGGAGAACATAAACATTAAAAACTTGATGGAGAGCGGGGAGGCAGGGCATTTCAAGGAGCAGCACATGAGGACTAGGGTCTATTTTTAACTCTGCCACCGATCTGCTGTTTACTAGCAAGTAATTTTGCCTCTCTGTGCCTCAATTTACCCATCTGTATAATCAAGATAAAAAACCTTACCAGCTCTGTAGCAGTATTTTCAGAGATATAGATGTATCCTGTTTGCATAGGCAGATTTACACTATCATTATATGCAATGTGCTAATATTAAATAAACGTATTTGGGCACATCATCACCACAGTATTTCCGAAACAAACATTTGGTGTGTTTTTTTAATCCGTTGGCTGCAGAAGAGCGGCAGCAGACAGGCTGAGAGCTGCTCTTCTCCGTGCCTGGAGCCTCTGCTCTCAGCGCTCGCACAGCTGCGCGGCGGGGAGAGGTGGGAAATCCTCCATGGGGTAATTTTGCCATTTGATTCCTGCCCATCTAAGTATAGTTGACTACGTTGTACCAAAATTTAAGGCGATCTTCAAAAAAAGCTCTTGGAGAAGTACACTGGAAGGAGAAGTCTTCAGAAAGGAGAGGCCAGAAAGGCAGTGTCGTTGGGGAATGATTTCTGAAGTTTTCTGATGCGGTTTAAGGTTGTGTTTAACACTCTGCAGACTACTTGCAAAGCTTTTATGAAAGAGGCTTCTGTGCTTCCTTATTGTACTATAATTGAATACAAAGGGAAAGGAATAGGCTTGGTGGATAAGGGCCTCGCTAAGCAGTGACCCTGGGTCTGGGGAACTGGCAATCCAAAATACAGCTTTACAAGCATTTCGGGTTTATTTTTAGCCACCAAAATATCAGGCATAGCAAGGTCCTGTGTAGCTCCGGTCACAAAATAGCCAGATCCCAGGCAGATGCAAAGGTGGCCAATTTCTACACAGAACGTAACTTCTCTGCTCTGACCACCACCAGACAGACCCAGAAAACTGCTGCGGTCAGTCTGAGGGACAGCATCAACTCAAATTTTCTTCTTAAGGCTCACCACTAGCAGACACAAGCAGGGAATGCACTTTAAGGGCCCGAGCTGCGAAGTGTGGAGTTTCCTCGGTCCTCAGCAGTGCCGGGAAGGTGGAGCTGAAGCCCCAACCCTGCCGCCCTGCCGGGCTCAGACCCGACAGCGGTGGGACCAGGAAAGCACCTCTACCTTGGATACATGCTGCAAAAACAGACATGGAAGGAAAGAGGAGAGTTCTACTAAGTATAAGATATAAATATATTGATATATATCTATACAGAGACCTAATTGTCCAGTCTTGCATGCCATATGGTCACAGCGTGTGAAGCGAGTGTGGGCCTCCTGCTCCAGCCAGGTCATGCCCAGAGATGCTGCCAAGCAATGGAGAATCAGGCCTATGGTAGATATGTATTTCCAATACTCCCTGCACCTGTACAAACAAAAATATATTATTTTAAACTGCAAAATAGTGTGTTTAAATCAATGCATGAATGTAAATATTCTAAGATCTGCCTTCTTGACTGTGTACCACATGTACAGATGAAAACGAATATTGTTTATAGGAAATCTGTATCAGTGGTTAAATGACTAAAGAGAAAAAAAATATCAGAATTAATGTTGTCATGTTTCTCAAACAAGCCATTAATATATATTTAGTATTTAAGGATATTGCTCAATAAGTATGTTCCGTACCAAAAACTGTGTTGCATATACAGATTGTGCAGTACCCTATTTTAAAAAGGCACCATAATTAATTTTTATTTTAAATAAAAATGTACTTGTAAAAAGTTTCCTGTGTCCTGTCGCTTATGTAGCTGAGAACAGAGTCTACACGTTGAAGAAGAACGCTGAAGGGAGGAATTTCTGCAGTGCCACTTCAGGCACTTCTCTTAGTGCCCAAATTAACCCTGATTGCTTCGACACTTTCTGTTCTGGTTTGGGAGGAGCCTGTGGCTGCTGGTGGTGCCTGTGTCCGGCTGGGTTCTGGTTCTGTCTCATCTAACCCTGCAGTTTTAGTCCCAGATACGTGCACTGCTGGTGCTTCATAAATGAAGGAATTACACTCGTACATTCCTGCAGCCCTCCAAAGCTCAAGAAACCCCTTCTCTTTATGCTGCAAGTTTCCCTAACAGCATACTCTAGTTTTAGAGTGTTGTTTTTTTTTTATCTTTTGCATGATACTCCATACCTCTGTTTATTTGGTGCAAGAGAGAAAGTGCACCGGTTTATACCCTAACCTCCCACGTGGACTTCACCTTCCCTTTCTCACGCAAGAGCAAAAGCAAATTATGGACCAGTCCTTCAGCAGATCGACACTGATTTACCGTAGCTAAACCCCGATGCTTGGGCCGGGGCTCACCCCTCACAGGTGTACACCTTCACCCAGCAGGGGTGAAGAGCACAGTCTGTGTGAGGTCCCCCAGTGCCACGGGGCTGTCACAGCCTCAACCCTCCTTCTCAGCGGGGCTCTTCCATCCCCAGCCTAAAGTAACTCCCCGGGGACCTTCAGGTGCCCAAGTGAGGTCAGCTGGATTTGAGCCAGGGAGGGTGGGATTTTATTTTAAATGTGGGGGACATCTTAGTTGCCATTAATTCCCAGGTCAGGATTCCCTCATGGTACAAAGATCTGTCTGCCTGATTCCTGGTGCTCAGCAGTTTTCGTCAGTCCCTTGGGAATGATTTCATACCCCAATTTAAAGAAGCCCTTAAATGGAACAGGCCAACACTAATGCAGAATGATCAGGTGGCAATTTAATGAATTACAGCAATAACCACTATGGCACATACTATGATATCCAGCACACTTAAATATCAGCCATGTTTTGTAAAAGACAGCTTCCACATTAAAATCTCCCTGTGACCACTGAGAAAGAAAATGCCTCTGGAAGGCATTGGCACCCACTTCAGGCATCAAAGCTGCCGGGTCAACATCTGTACCTCCAGTCTGTAGCAGAGGAAGAAGGATGTCACTTTGAAGAGGAGACTGCCACGACTGGGAAGCGACCACTGGGAAACCAGTCAGCGGACAAAGGTAGGGCACAGCCCTGGTGAAATTCAGGTGAGATCCTAGTAACAGTAATAATATCAGTGCCATTTGGCTGAGCTTCATCTGTGCTTTAGTCATGGTGAGATGGTCACAGGAACTAACGCATGAGCATGTTAAGAAGTGACCCAAGTACCGGCGCTCTTCAGCAAGCATTTGCTGAATGCAAAGGGAGCATTTGGTGCAAGTTAGACTGGAGCACAGCAGGAGAGCTCCTAACCTAAACCCCCGGGTAATGTTTTAAGCAGAGCTGAAAGCATTGCTACGTAATATGAGACACGGCGACTTGCCGTGCTGAAGAGCTTGGCGTTGCCTGGTGTGCTCTTCCTCCACTGCCCCATCGCACGATACCAAGAGAGAAACTACATTACCAGGTTTTAATATTATTTGAAGAGGGAGCAAGAGATTTGTAATGAGAGGGATGCAGTGTATTATGTGATTTTGGTAATACACAATCATTACCAAGTGCATTTCACTGGTTTCATCTGGACACGTGCGTTGCCAAGGTCTACATCGTTTTAATAGGTGTCCAGTACAATCAGTTTCAAATTACAGCTTTCTCCATTTCTGAAAGATGCTCTGATTTGGGTATGCTTGATTCATGCAAGTGTAATCTTTGCCTCCAAAACAATCAGATGTTTAAAAAAACCCACAACTGCTGTTTTAGTTTGTATTAGTCTTCAGTTACTGAAGTGTTAACATTCTTAATATTAATAGATATTTTCTTCTATCAAAAATATCCCTTCAGAGCTAATCTTCCATTTAATAAAGATTTTATCTAAGCATTTTCCTTAAGGTTCTTTCATAACTATTATGTCTTCAACCATTTTTGTAGCACAGAAACAATTGTCTAATTGCAAGCTAACAGTGAAGTTGCCCTTGAAAGTGGCCGGTATCTAATTAATTTTTTTTTTAGTATTCAGGAAAAAAATACTGGGATTATTAATACCAAGATTCCTGGCATGTTCTGAACTTGTTTTATTTTTGATTCTGATTAAAACAAAAGCACTCACTGCCACATTTGAACACTTGTCCTGCTGCTCCTGTCTTGCACCGTGTCACTGTTTGGTGTATCCATTGGGAATTAGCAATTCTTCTAATTAGACTGAGCATCTGAGCAGTGCCTGTGCCAATGCCACCGTCCTCCCTGCCCAGCCCATCCCGGTGTGAGCATCCATCCTGTGCCGCAGGGCCTGGAAAGGGCTCCTTACCTGGTGGGTAACATACAGTGCGTGGGAGGACTTGGCAGCCACGGCGGGAGGCAGCAACGCCAGGGAGAAGTGCGCGGCCCCCAAAGGGGGATTTTTGGGGAGAGCGAGGGATGGGGCAGCTGCTGGGAGCAGGATGCAGCAGCAACACCGCTTTTGTGCCCCCGGTACCGACAGCCACTGAACAATTTAAGGTATAGCAGCCCTCACCGATTGAGGGTGAGGGAGGGTGGCCAAACCCCCTTTATTGTATATAATAAAATGCCATAAAAATAATATACTCATGAAAAAAATGTTATTGCACTAACCAGAGTTTCTGATCAGCCTCCAGTGCCACTGGGCAGGGGGCAGGGTGAATGTGATGTATGGAGACCCAGCTCTGCCTCCCCTAACAACGTATAAAAGAAAATCCTACAGGCTTTAATTTCTACCTCACTGTATAAAAGGCAAGGCTTTAACAAGCTGATTTTATTATGAGTGCTGGCTAGATACATCAAATCTTCTTTCTGGCTTGTTGGTTTCCTTAATCTGTGTGCTCTCATAATAAAAAAAAAAAAAAAACAACAAACCAACAGTTAAATGGTATTTATATATATCTGCCTGAAAGTATTTTATATTATATATTGCTGTGGCTGAAAGAGAAAGGAAGTTTCTTTGTAAATAGCAGCTGGCTGTTTTGCTTTCCTATGCATTGATATAAATTTCATGAACTCATTTTCTTGCAGCACAAAAAGAACTCAGAGGCGGAACGTGAATAAATTTCCCTTTACGTTCAGCATCGCTTCCCCCTGCACACGCAAACAGAAATGCTTTCAGTATTTAAGGTTTCATTTAACACAGCCGTAGTCGGAAGCAGAAAAGAAAATATAAAGAAAAGCAGCGGTATGGCAGACACATCCCAGCGAACGAGCCTGTGAGCCAGAGACAGCCTTTCCTATTTTGATTTGTAATTTGAGGATAATTCAATTAGACATTTCAAGCAATTTAAACATTCATGCATTGTCCAGCACCAAAGCATGAACTGTTCAGCAGCAAACTAGACCTGACAGCCTTAGCAGGCCGAGTAAAAATCCCAATGTTTAAAATGAAAAGCCCTCACCTAATTGATGCCTACCGGAAAATTAAAAAAAAAAAAAAAATAAAGGAGAGGTGCAAGGGAGGACAAGGAGGGTGAGAGAAGAACAAACGGCAGAATGAGGCGTATATCCTGGCTGGGGGCTTCACACCTCATTTGCAGCCATTTGCTTAACAGAATATTCCAAGGCCTGTATGTTCCTTTTAGAGGGAGATTAAAATACAAACGCACCTGATCGCCCATCTGCTCCACCTCTCCGGTGGTAGCTGAAAGGCGGGCAGGCATTTGGGAGCAAAATAGAAGGGAGCTGCCGCTGCTGCTGAAAGCCAGATCCCTCCTGCCTGTGCTCTACAGCATCCGAAGGCATCACCAAGGTCCAGGCACTGTCCCCACGCAGCAGGAGAAAGTCCTGCCCAGACCTGTGACCCGCTCGGAGAAGTCAGAGAGTAGAAAAACCCATCACCATTTCCCATTTCGCACACAGCGAGGCATTGCACGGCCCCTTTACCCGGCATCACGTGCGGACTCATCCCGGCGTCTGCTGCCCTGCTCTCCTGGCTGGCCACCAGCAGCCAAATCCCTGCTGGGATAACCGGGGGGTGCGTGGCTCGATGCCCACAAAACACAGATATCTGCTGCTTGGGTGACAGCCTGGTGATGTCCAAACGCTGTGTATAATAATAATGCAAGAATTTCAGGGGGAATTTCAAACAGAGAAGTTTCAGATCCTCCTTTGCTTTAAAGGCACTGTCCCTTCTGACCTCTGAATCCAGGGGAGGAAAGCTGTTTGTCTTCTCCCCAACGAGCTGCGCTGGAAGCAGAAGGTCGCGCTAACCTATCGACCGGCTGGCTGGCAGGCAAGGCTGCTTTTGATGGACACAGATTTGGGCTGCTCAAAGTCATTCTTTTGGTAACAACTTTTAGAGGCAGGTGATGAAAGCGTCATGAATCGGCAAGTAAAAGTTCTGGCAGGCTGCGTGCCTTTGGTGTCCCTTCAATGGCTCCTCAGAGAATCTCCGCAGCAGAAAACTCACCTGCAAGACTTTTCAGGAATGGATCACACCCATCCCCTCTTCTTTTTAAACATTATGTGGGACCAGGTTTGGATGGTAAAAAACCCCAAAAGTACAAACAGTACATGTGGATGCCAGATACAGCGGTAATTTTCCTTGAGCCTTTCTATTTGAAGAGCCAGTGTCCAGTGTGCTTATAACCTATTCAAGTGTGAACAGTTCATGCTGAAATTTTCCGTGCTGTCTGCCGCAAGCTGACCTTTGCATTTGCCTGGGACTTGCGGAAGAACAATTCTGTTGCTTCCAAAAATGGTATTTGGGGAAAAGATATTAAAACAAAACCCGACAGTAACTTCCGAATGTTTTATTGAGAATCTCTAATTCCTCCAGTCTTTGGAGAAGGGATTACATTTAACAAGGAGATCGATGTTTTTATTGCCTTTCTTTACAGGCCTTTTGAATTGGACAGGTAAATCCTCTGAAAAGTTAGTCTGTAGTGAGGTTGCTCCACCTCTGACACTCCTGCTAAAATTTAGACACTGAATTTCAGTCAGTTCTTGTCCAAGAATTAATCAATTCAGTACCTGTGAATAAAGTCAAGGGTAGAGCTGAATAAAAGCAATCAACTCATTCGTTTTAAAAACTCTAATTTTACAGGTTCAAAACTATTTGGAGAGTCAGTTCAAAATTAGCAGTGAATTTTACTCATAAAATATTTGCAATAGTTAGAAATGGAGTGGAGAAGAGGGTACCCTGAAATGGCAAAACGTTTATTTGGGGCATTAAAATATGTCACAGACTCAGACACAGCAAAAAGGTTGAATATTCCAACTCCAAAATGTTCGGGACTGGCCTAAAATACAATCTTTTGATTTTGCCAAAAACAACCCCACATTTTATTTTGGTTCTACCTGAACACACTTCCTTCTATTTTTTTTTTCCCCCTAATCCTACAAACAAGTTAAAAACTCCATACTTGCCCATCTCTACCAGGGAGCCCTGAATATTGCACATTTATTTCATTACCAAAGCAGAGGTTGGATTTGTTCTTCTCACTCTCTCCTCTCTGTCTAAAGCAATGAGTGAATTCCAGCTTTCGGAGGACCACTGCCTCATTTTCAGATATTTTGGTAGAAAGAGACCTTAGTAGAAGAGAGAAACCACTTAGCAGAGATAAGCAGAGTCTCACCAAGGGAGAATCGTCCTACTCACTGTGTTAGTGGGAATGAAGGATATTTTCAATGTCTCCCAGTTGAAACAGGGGATGAGGATCATGCATGAAGGTAGAAACAAACCCTCAGCCTGAGAAATCCCTCAGATGAATGACCACATGAATGGACTCCAACCTTCCTCTTTCGTGGTCCCTTGGGCAGTGCTTAGACACAGCTACAACGCAACAGCTATTCAACCCTGCCTTCTGGCTGCGAGCACACCGACACACATATGAGTATACATAGACATATGGTGCCTGTCAAGAAGTAGGCAGCAACTATTTGCAATTTTCCATGACAATGCGGTGTAAACTGTTTCAGGGCATCTTTGCACAGAATCATAGAACCATAGAATGGTTTGTGTTGGAAGGGACCTTGAAGATCATCGCGTTCCAACCCCCCTGCCATAGGCAGGGACACCTCCCACTAGACCAGGCTGCCCAAGGCCACGTCCAGCCTGGCCTTGAACACCTCCAGGGATGGGGCCTCAACAACCTCTCTGGGCAACCTGGGCCAGTGCCTCATCACCCTCAAAGTGAAAAACTTCTTCCTAATGTTCAATCTAAACCTGCCCTCTTCCAGTTTAAAGCCATTCCCCCTCATCCTATCACTACATGCCCTAGTAAAAAGTCCTTCCCCAGCTCTCCTGTAGACCCCCTTTAGGTACTGGCAGGCCACAATAAGGTCTCCCCAGAGCCTTCTCTTCTCCAGGCTGAACAACCCCAACTTCCTCAGCTTGTCGTCATAGGAAAGGTGCTCCAGCCCTCTGGTCATCTTTATGGCCCTCCTCTGGACTCACTCTAACAGGTCCATGTTTTGAAGCAAGCTTTTCTCCCTGCCCCAATCACCACGGCAAAATTGTTATAATCTGATTCTCCTTTGAAAAATGACAGTGGGAAAATGGAGTGGGAGATATCACTGGGTTTATCCTTTTCCTAACTTTTGAAAGTACTGATGGTGCACAGCTGAATTACTGAGGCTTTACGGGGGTGGAGGAATGTACCTGAATGAAGAAATTACAGATTCAGCAGCTATGCTATTATTTTTTTTTCTCATGCCTCATCACCTGCAATATGAATCCAGGTCTCCAAATTGGGTTTTCGGCTGCATTTGAGCAACTCATCATTTTCAGATTATGATCTTTCTGACCCGCAGCTGTATTCAGGGAGGTTGTCCAGGAAGAAAAAAAAATGCAAATTTAGCAAGCAGTTCCCCAGCTGAGGCATCAGACTGTATGGTACCCACAAGGTCACCCACCAGCTTCACTCGCCCTGCTAAAAGCAGTAGAACTACTCCATAGCAATAGGCATGGAAAAAAGGCACCAGAAGTTTATTTCAGTAATTATAATTACATGTAGGAATTGTGTTGTTAAGATACCACAGAAGATGGAGCCAAGTACTTTGTAGAATTAAAATTTACCATTTCTGAGAAAAAAAAAAAAAAATCTCTGAAATGCTGTTTAATGTAAAAACAGGAAACTGATCCATCATAAGTTGAGGGATGCTCTAAATTCAACATTCCCTTCAGGGGAGTTTTAATTTATGAAAATGAGTTTTGCGATGAAATTTATACAGTGCTGGCTGCTATATAAACACAGTGAGAGACATTCTCTACCCAGCACCGTGTAATCCAAACAGGCTCAACTTTTGCCACCAGGACCTTGAGGGACATTAATAATATTGCAGTTTCATTTGTGATATGGGAGAATAGGTTTATTCTCAACACCTCTGATTTAGGGAGCCTGACTTGCAAAGCCACTGAATACCTCAGGCAGGATTCCTCCCACCTAATTTTAACCAAACTAAAAATTCTGTGGTTAATATATTTGAATTATCTAGAATCTTGTCATCAGTGGAGAAAGACGGCGCCTCCAGATGGCAACCCATCTTACCCTGAAATAAGTACCTACGCCTGGGGGGCTGAACGGCCCCAGCCTGTTTGGCTGCGCAGGGACAACGGCTGCAACGCGGGACGTGGCTCCCAGGGTCTGAATTTATTGATGGTGAGAGGGCAGAAGCTGCCACATGGAGGCATTTCAGCAGGGGGTTATCATCCAGCCTGACGATGTAGACGTGCCCATCCTAGTGGGAAATAATGTAAAATTAAGTAGTAGTAATAACAACAACAACAACAACAAGAATAATCAGAGTAGGAAGAGTACATCTAAAATTGGACATATCCATACAAACTTCTACAGAAAATCCAACCTTATTCTGGAAAAGATAGTGGATTAGCTAACACAGAACAAGACTTTAGAAAATTTGAAGAAAAACATCGTGTGTGTGTGCACACATGTGTGCAATTTAGTTCACCCTGAGTAGAAAAATGTTATTCTGGAAATAATAATTGTCTTGGGCAGACAATACTTTTGAGGTCACTTGCGCAATCTGGTCAGGCATCCACTCAACAGGATGACTGAAAAGCCTGCGGTGCACCCTCGTCACTCCCAGTTAACACCAGCATGCCCAGTGCAGGCTTCTACAGCGACTGCAGGGCTGCGGCTGCTCAGAGGCTCAGCTTCCCTCTCTGGAGACACAAACCCAAACTGGGACCTCACGGGGGTCTGGAGAGCACATGGGAGAGGAGCCGAAGGTCCCAGCCCATCTCTTTAGCAAAGCCATCTCTCCTGTGCTGACGTGAACGTTGAAACACAGGTTACAAACATATTAAAACATAAAACACCCCTCCTCAAAACCCATTTTCTTTTTTTAGATTAAGCAAAACCACGGTGTCTGCAGGACAACTCCTTCAAATCTGTTTTTCCTCCTGTTTTTGAGCAGTCTTTCATATCAGATGCGTAAGTGAGGAAGCAAACGCCCTTTGAACTGACTCACCTCCAGGGCGAGGGGCTGCAGCGTCTGTCCAAGCTGGCTGGTCACACGCCGTTGACAGGAATGACCAGAGGTGCCCAAAAAGCCAACTCATCCCTTCTGATGGCTGCAGTCTGTCACCGTCGCCTGAATTCAGCACGCGTTGCACAGACGTGCCCTTTCTCCGAGGGAACCGAGCAGCTGAAAGCAACATGACACTCCATCAGCTTAAGCAAGCTTAAAAACAATCAGCACTGAGTTTGCATCTAGGGGGTTTCAGGCATATTCTGCTTTGGCTTCACATTTAATCAGCAGAAATAAGGAAAAATAATCAAAGAAAAATAAGAGAATCTGAAATATACCAGCTCCCTATCCACCTTTCCCAAACAGCTCACAAGCCCCATTGACTCCAGTAAAATACACCTTTATTCCAGGAAAGTTCCTGCTGATGTTATTTGTAGTATGAAGAGAATTGCTTTAAATAGCTGTTTGACAATCGTTTTTCAAACCTGCTCGCTGCTCTCCTGTTTACACAAACAACTCGTCTGTTCAAGGGGAGATCCGCTTCAGAAGAATTTCTCTTGGTCAGATAATGCATCAGCACCTCTAGAGTTTGCCTGGAAAACAATCGTAATTTAAAATCTGGCTTTGACCTGCATTAATTTTCAACTGGATTAAGACAGTGACCTGTAAATAATGTGTATGATCCATGAGACAGATAATCAGCTGAGGCTGCAAAGCCTTGGTGCTAGATTGGAGAAGGGGATCCCAGCTAGCAAAGGCGTTGCAGAAAGTACGATGCCCAGCGGATGATCCCGGCTGCTAACAATTAAGGATCTGCAGATGCTGCCAGATCTGAAGAACCGAGGAGGGAAAGCAGAGTTGTGTGGTTAATAGTTTTTACAAGGTGGTGTACTGATTTCAGAAAATGGGCTCCCACGGACCTGGCTGGTGCTGAGTTCATGTTCAGGCTTTCAAGACCAAAGAGAGCGTTGGTCCCATTTCATGCAGAGTTCTGGGGTTTGAAGTAGATAAGAGGATGTTTGTTGAAATCGAAGTATAAAGATCTGTCTGAAATTTTGTTTTGCATAAAGAAACATATTTTAAAATGACACTGGAGACAAAAAGAGTTATTCCATATTATGTTCTGTGCACTTTATCCCATGGTTAATATGCCAGGACACAGACCAAGGAGATGCACAAGTGATGAGATTCTTATTTGCAGGAGAGGGAAAAAAAACCCTTCAGTAACAAAGACAGAATGCACCCATGTATCATATGATAGCAATAAGCAAACTAACATAAATTAGACGTGACATTTGGATGCTAAAGAAAAACCTACATTCTGCATTTGTTGTGATGATTCACAGCAATGAACTTGACCCAAAAAATGCTACGTAAGTGCTCAGTGTTATTAATAATAATCATTATTCAGAGAATTCCCAGATGGATCAATTGAACTTCCTTTCTGCAACAGCTCCGGTCTCCTTTTATTCAGCATGTTCATTTTATTCCCTTCTAATTAAATGTGATTTTCTCAGCAGATGCCTTTATTTTTTTATTTGAATATTTGACTCAGCAGAGTCATCCCTCTCGTCGAGTTAGCGCTCCAGCTCTGCCTCGCAGCCCCGTGCTCAGCATCCTCGGAGAACGGCACAGCTCTGGAGATGCGCTGAAGGGAAAAGCTGTCACGTTTTGACAAGGCCCACGGTGCAGATCATGTCCTCCTCTTTGGATTGATGTCAAATGATAAACACAAGGCCAGCCGGTGCATTCTTGATATACCTTTTAGAGAATCAATCTTATTGGTATGATAAATGAAACAGGTATTGGGTCCTTGAAAACCCAATCTGAAACTATTCTGAAAAAGGGAGGTGTTTTTTCTGGTTCTTCATCCTCTTGATTCAAAATAATTCAAGAAAAAAGAGAGTTTTTTAGCTAAAAGCCATATTTTCAGGCCAAATTTAAAACTCCCCTGGCTGCTTTTATAAATGTAACTGTATCCCGAGGGACCCCACCTACATGCACAAACCAGCTGTGAATCTTGCCCAGCAGCTCAGGGAGCATCACCAGCTGTATGGAAAGTGAACTTACAAAATTAGGGACCATAGCAGGAGCTTTTCCCCATGATTCCTGACAGGCTGCGGGGACCTGTATGAGGCTGTAGAGATGCGTTCTCCCGTACCTGCCTGGTGGCCCAAGAGCCTGTGGACAATGTCAGGCTCTGATGGGATGCAGGCACCCAGATGACCATCTCCAGATACAGCACTGCAGCTCACAGAAGCATCTGCCTCTTCTTTGCTGGTGGCCTACCTGGATCTCATCCCATAGATGGATCCATCTCCCTTGCTGCCTTCACCAAGATGCCAGAAAAAAAAAAAAAAAAAAAAAGCTGTCCCGTTGTGAGCCGCTATTTGTCTTTTTCCCTCTCCCCATCTGTGCTGACTGTGGTTGCTCCTGCACAGTGCTCTGCCCTCTGCCTGAAGCTCGAGGACGGCTTCCAGCCTCCCAGAGCTTTTAATTCCCTTATCTCCATTATTTAGACAAATGCAGAACACTTCTCCAGACATGTTGCAGGGCGCCAGTTTATCTGCATTAATATAATAATGAGCCTTTATCCACAGTATCCAGCCTCTCCTTGAAAATCAATCACTGCCTGATTAACGTTCTGTAAACGGGGATCTCCATGCTGCAGTACTAGATGTACTGCCCTCCTCATTTGATCCTCCTCAGCTGTGTTTCACTGCTTTGCTTCTTGTTCTCCTCTTCTGACGTCACCTGGCCACTTGCTGTCTTGATGTTTATTGTTAAATAAGCAGTTTGAAGAACATTCGTGGTCTGTTTAACGGGACCTGTGTCACACATTCAAAGGAGTTTCGCTTTGATGCATTTACCTTGCTGGTCGGGGGCAAAGGGTAGCCGAGGTGTCCTGAAGATGTGACCTGGTAATGACAGCTGTTATCTTTGTCTCTGTACTGCCCATGAAATCGTGCCATGGTCAGGATGTCCCAGGGCTAAGCATGATACCGTGTAATTACACAGAAAGAGGAAGCCCATAACATTTATTTCGTCCTGGGAACTATATGAAGCTATACTGTAGCAAACCAGTCAAGCGATAACAGAGCTTTTGGGGTGACATACTTATTTTACACGGGTTTTTGAGGATTGCTTATTTCTTTTAAATGCCAGGTTATAAAAAACTATCAGAGAAAGACAAAGCTGTGTATTTTCCTTATGCTCTGGCTTCTTATATTTTTACAAATTATAGGAGGGCTACTCAGACACATAATCCTATAAATGTAGCCATATGTGCACGTAGCGTTTTGAATGCCTTCTTCTGGGGGCTCTAGCGGTGCTACTTGGGACAAGATATGCTTTTTATGCTATCAAGAAACCTTGACAAGAAGTAGAAAAGGACATTGTCTTTAAAAAATGTGGCAGGTCACCACGCTTCACTTGAAACAGATAGGGTATCTAAGACATACTAATCTAATATAGATAGGGAAATAACATGGAAAATGGCTTTCTTTTTGAGTAAAAGACAGGGAAAAGGACCTATAAGAGTCAGTCCCAATTTTATGATTCATCTATTGGAAAAGAAGTTTCATTCATTGCAGAAGGATAATTACCTTCTTCCAGCTCCACGTATGAATTTCCATCTAACTATGGACTCTGCCTCATCGCAGATGGTCATATCAGGAGAGAGGTCCAGTTATGCTGAGCGCTGTGCGTACACATAACAAGAGATCTTCAGTCTCCAAGGAACTGAAGAGAGAGCAAAGGCTGGGAGAGCTTGATAAATTTTACTCCCGTTTGAAAATGGGAAAATTGTGGGACACGGTGGCCTGCACAAAATGGAAAGCTCACAAGGAATAGCGCAAAAGCCCACACTTCCTGGGGTGCCCATAGCACCCAATGAAACGGGGAGGTCTCAGCAGGAGTCCGGGAAGCCGCCTTTGTGCTCAGAGTCTAACCATGTCAGTGTGGCCCTAAATCCCCAGGAACCACCTTTGGTGACAGCTACACTCTGAGCCACAACAACCCCTATTCTGTCACTGTCTGTGGTGTAAATTACTGCTTTTTGATGCTGCTTTTTCCTTGGCATTTTTCCTTTTGGAAGAAATGCATTTTTTCTTTCAATGGGTAAAGCAGTTCAAAGGCAGGGTATCTTTCCCTAACTTTCCTGAAGAGGAAGAGGAGGTCATATATGCTGGCATTTTCTTGTAACCACTTTAAACATCTGCAGACCCTGATGGTTTGCTTGTCCAAACCAGTTAGGACTGGAAGGTTTCTATTTTTCTTTCTAGCTGGGGAGAAAGTTCATAAAACAAAAGGAAGATGCCTCAGAGCAGCGTTTCAAACAGAGTATTATCTACCCTGAAGATGTGAAAACCCATTTTGCTATATTTATCAGTTTCATAGCAGAAAAAGGTCAAAATGTGAATTTATCCAGCAAAATCAGAAAAGCCTCCTAGGCTTCTGCTGTCCCAACCGGCATAAAACTAAAACTGCATCTTATGGCTTTATGTTGGCAGGGCCTGGCTTTTTGTTGTATATGAAAATGTTCTATAGAAGGTTTGGGGTATTGAGACAACACAGGGTCAGAAAAAGCAGATTAAAATTAACAGTGCACAACTGTGAAGTTAAAAAAAACCAAAACAACAACAAAAAAACACCAGGAAAAATGATGCAGAACCACTTCTACTCTAGAGAGAGCCAAATCCATTAAGCTAATGAGTTAAGCAGCTGATGTTCTGATCCGACTTTTTTTTTTTTCATTTAGAATCTTTCATTGTTCGTGCAAGATCTCTCATTATTTCTTATCTAAACAAACCCCAGTATACGGGCATTCTTCTGCAAACAGTTTGCTGAGAAAATTTTCCTCTAAACAGTCACAAACTGAAATTTGAACAGTGTGACCTGTGTGACCTGTTACATAAATTCTATTTTCTCTTCTCTTGTGAGCCAATGACCTAGACTTTATAAACAATTTCCTTTATCCCTCCCTCAACAATTAGTTTCACTCCAAAATATGTTTCCTTTTAAGATTTTTGTTTTTAAAAAGCAACGGGGAGATGGATGACAGGATACTTTAATGTAAATCTGTGTTCCATCACATACTTCTCATAAGATACGGACACGACAAAGAAAGCCAGATCCCCAGAAGACATCTGACAGAGCAATCCAAAAGGCAGGGCTTCGCAGCACCTCTTCAGCTGCCGCCTGGCTTGAGAGGGGCTTAAATTCACAGGCTGCTGGGAGTCCCCCAGTGCAGTAGCTCTGTTCTGCGTATGCACATGACTCCATCTATCCAAGTAGCACTGAGTGCTAAAACTCATCAGAAATCACAAACTCATCACTTCTTCTGCCCTGATCTGAGCAGGACATGGAGGGACGCTCTGGCTTCACAGCCCGGGGTTAGAGCACCGACCAGGCAGGAGGGGGTCGTAATTGGTGACCTGGTCCAGCCAATATTGTGCAAAGTGGGGAGAGAGAAAAGAAAAGAAAGAAATCCCTACCCCACAACTCCAGGAAAGGCCACCGGGTAAGAGCCAGATCCAAATCTCAGAGTAAATCAAAACAGCAAAGCAGCTGCTTTGTCTGCCAGAGAAGCGGGAAACATGGCACCTCCCCGTGCCCCACCGTGGTGGCTGCACTGCATGCAAGTAGAACTGAAATGAGTTAGGCATCTAACTAAAATGAGCTAGGTGTTTAAATATGGTGTTCACAAATGCTAAGTCTGCACCGAGAAAGACAGGTACCTCCAGGAATCATTTAGGCGCTGAAGTTCATGAGGCAGACCAGCAGTGGCCAGTCATGCCGGTTTTGTGGGCTCCTGTGGAAAGTCTCCTCTAGAAGCATCAAACACAAAGATTACTGCAGGTATATACACAACCTTGTTTGCCTTCATCAGCTTTCACAGCTTCCCAAGAAGTAGTCCGCAGGGTCCCAGGGGCCTGGTGTGGTGAAAAGCATTAAGTTAGAGGCTGAAGACGCGTCTGTGCTCTGAGTGCAGCAGTGTACAGAGGTACCTTAGCTAACACTGAGTGAATCACCATTGAAAGTAAACACCTCCATTTGCATGACAGAGTACGAGTGGGCACGCAGAAGAGCTTACGTGCCGTGACTCCATTCCCTTGCAATAACTCATTCGTGCTTCCGTATTTTGTATAAATATTAATAACTTGCAATAGCACATCCATTATCCCTCTTCTCTATCCCGTACAAAGAGCCACCACTGAAGCCAATGGACACTGACCCACTTTATACGACACCAAGGAAACAAATAGCTGTCCTTCAGGATGGCTCTTCTGCACCACACTTGTAGCGCAGCAAGCGGGGGAGCGAGGCAGACCCACACCAAGCACCGGACTCACACACCTTCATCCCATAAAGAAGGAGAAGAAAGCTGAGGAACGGGGCAGGCCAGCAGGCTGCAGCAGGGTGGCACCATGTCCACCCCGGGACCATCACCGTGCCAGACTTTAAAAGGCTTTGCTGCCTCTTCAATACATTTCTGCTCCCTCCCTCCCCCAGGAAGGTTTATGAGATTAAAAGCTTAAAAAGTCTTCTAGTCGTGGCAGGAAAAGCGGGTGCATTTCATAGGGTCCCTTTAGCCTCTCTGTCAGGATCAGAGGAGAGAAGACTCCTCGTGTCCAGCCCCAGGCTTCCCCTAGGTCAAGCGCATACCGTCCCCAGCAAAGTTTCTGGGATGGATAATTAAATTGTTCCAGCACAGGGTCGCGTGCCTCCCGGGGCTGGCAGGGTGGGGATTCAGCAGGAAACCAGGAGCGCAGCCGGGAGAGGGTCTTCCGAGTCCAGAGAGCTGGTTTTCTCGTGCTTTCCCTATTCCATCATGCTCTCCAGAAAATGAATGACCAAGCTTGACTTTTAACAATTTAATTTTCTGAGTGTGTTTTGGCATTGATCACAAAGGTGCATGGGTTGGACTTTAGGTGATTGTCTCTGAATCACTACTCTCTATAGATGCCTGCAGTGACTATATGCCCCTGTGACATTTTTGCTAAGTTAATCAGTTCCTGCAGCTGGAGCTTAATAAATGTTACTCCTCTGGCATACAAGGCCTGAGGTTGTTCTACTACGGAAAACAAGGGCAGAAATTGAATCTGAGGAGGAAAAGTTTCCTACAGGGTCAGAATTTGATATAAGCCTTAAACCTTGAATATTTCTTGCTAAAATACCTCATCAAAACTAAGAAAATGAAAATATCTTCTACTTTTGTAAGAAGCAATTAATTTTCTTCTTTTTTTTTTTTAATATCATCTACTTACATATCTGGAGAAAAAAAAATGCAGACTAGATTGCATTTCTGGGCCAGATTCTGCCATCCCTCCTGCCTTGAACCCACTTCATGGCCAACCCAATGTTTAGTTGTCATTACTGGTAATTGTAAAAGGATAGCACTGGATTTTGGTCTGGCATTTGGAAACTTCCCTCCCTTCAGTCTTTTTGAGGTGTTTGATGACTACCTTTCAAACCTTTGAAGAAGGTTTGCAGAAGAAGCAGAAAGTTCCCCTAACAGCAAATCTGCACGCACTGCTCCTCTGGGGGAAGATGGACTACAGCTCCTGTGCGCAGAAGCGACAATTTAACGTACTCCTCTTGCATCACTGGTAGATGCCCTACATATACCAATGAACTACTTTAGGGATATAAATTCCCCTAAAGAGATCAGATGTGTCCTGTATGTACCAGACGTGTCATGTATGACTGCTGGTAGCTCAGGGTCCAGAGCTCTAGAGATACAAAGCACTGAAGGGATCAGACATTCAGAAAATTAAGAGGCATCTCTCTAGAGAAAATACAACCTATTCCAATAGCCTGCTGTACTATTGCTCATCTCTTCCTCCCTCTGCTTTTTTATTGCTAAGATCTTTCTTTCCCAATTTTCCCCTTTGTTTAAATTTAAGAATGTCTCTTTGCTTCGTAACAGGAAGAAATAGTTCATCCCAGAAATGTTTATGGGTCACTGACAATGATGCACAATTTGTGTTTTGCTCATTAAGGACTTCCCAGTCAAACTTCAGCTCTTTCCTGTCTATTGCTTCAATTAATCTTCAATTTGGCATTTGCCTGCCTATTAACACGAACAAAATACTGTTATGAAAACATAGCAAGTTGCCCTTCTTAGACTATAATCAGTCTTTCTGGCACGAAGTACAGTCAGGTTCAATCTGGACTTTAAGATCGCTTCTATATTTCAAAACATGATGCAATCTCTGAAAGTTCAATAAATTAAACTCTCTGCTCCATCTGCTATGTGAGCTAATCGACTTGTTCATTTTGCTGTACCCTCAAAACCAGGTATCACATGCAGAAAAAGTTGCATCTGAAATGTTTCTTGAGTGGATAATTTCCCCTCTATGAGTACTGGAATCTACTAAGAATCATCAAATAAACTTTTCATTTTGCTTTATTTTTTTGCTTATGGGTCCATGTGGAATTTCCTCCACTGGCCTGTTGAGACCCCATAGCTACCTCAGATCTCCGTCTCCTGATCCCTTCAAGTTCCTTTTGAACCTGTTCATCATCTTTTGTGCACAGAAGATCCTGACACAGAGACACTGGGGGTGGGCAAGTTCCATTTACACTTCTCAGAGGGCTTCACAAGTATAAACATGATTTTCATAAAACTTCTCTGAGGGAGGTCAGTCTTAGGACTGAGGAACTGAGACACAGATGCTTTGTCTAAGACAGGTCCCACTCCAGGACCAAGAGGACAGAAGCCAGACCTCTCTTCTCCACATCCAGTCCCAGGGCATTCCCATGCAGGCTCATTTTGTGCCTGACAATTACTCAAGTCAATGTAATCACTGTATCTCACTTAATGAATGCCACAGATTAAACAAAAGGTTTTTTTCCTATATGTATATTACATAGCGGGTCTGTACAAGTCCCAGATTTAGTTTGTCTCACAAAAGCATAAAACATCTGTTTCAGTGCTTCAGGGACAATTTAAACCTGTGTGTACTGGAACTGAATGTAGCATCAAAGTATATACATTTGAAAATATGACCCTCCGTGATGGCAAAGAAGATCAGATAATTTGAAGACAAACAAATTTAATTACGTAAATGTTACTTCTTTTATTCTAAATGTTTTGTTCCTAAGCATTAATTTAGAGGGGATTTTAGCTTTGCTAATCCAATAAAGAGCAATGACTTGGAATAAAAACAGCAACAATTACTCCAAGTCCTCTGCTCTCTCTTGTAGCAAGCAGCCTACCCCACCATTAGCTTTTAAGCTTTCAAACAAATCCTTTCCATCTCACCCACTGCTGACATTTCCCAAATGAACCGCCTCCATGGATAGCAGTGTCTCAGCAAACAGTCGTTCTCTCCTGCCACAGGATATCCTACAGCTGTCTTACCCAGCAAACCTAATCAACCTGCTGGGGAGAGCTGAATTATTACAGATGTAAGACTGATTGAAATTAGTGATTCCCTCCACTTAGTCCCAGTGTGAGACAACAAGACTTTGCATATATAAATACCAAGTTATCTCAAGAAAGTATGGAGCAATAATAACCTGGAATACCTGCGCTCTTCTGTCAGTACTGCATGAACTACTGAAATATTTGGTAAACCGGTTGNTGCCCAGGGAGGTTGTGGAGTCCCCTTCTCTGGAGATTTTCAAGACCCGCCTGGATGCAGTCCTGAGTAATGTGCTCTAGGCAATCCTGCTTTAGCAGGGGAGTTGGACTAGATGATCTCTAGAGGTCCCTTCCAACTCTGAAAATTCTGTGATTCTGTGATTCTGTAATGCTGATTCCAAGTTTGTTTCAGATTGTCATCCTGGGTATAGCTTTCTAGATGAATGAGTCATAACAATCACAACTTATTAGATTTCTTAGGGAAGACCTCAAGACTCTAGCCCCAACCATCCGCACCTCATAGGAAGAAATCTTAAATAAGCCTTTGCAGATCTGGCCAAGATCTTTTAATGTATCTTTGTCACAGCAGCTGATGCTGAAAGAAGACCTTCCAGGGGCAAAGGCATCACAGATTCCCACCCTTGGATCATGGCACCCTGGATGGAGAGGAAAGGAAAGGAGAGGAGAGGAGAGGAGAGTATTTCAGTTGGAAGGGACCTACAATGATCATCTAGTCCAACTGCCTGACCACTTCAGGGCTGATCACAAGTAAAAGCATACATTTGCCATGGCAAAAGGAAAATACTGTGGAAGTCAAGGAATACTGCCAGACTTCAGAACAAGTCTGACACCACCATATTAGTCAGGGAAGGAAACTTCCCAGCCTGTCCGAACGAATGGCTCAGATCCATGGGAGAGACGAGACTCCACCAAAAGTACCACGTAGTCTAAAATTGTTCTGCTGGAGCAGTGCTGCTGCTGTGCACGGGGGCCTTGATACATAAGTGCCCACTATCAATAAAGCTTACTTCCCTTCCCACATGGGATGAACAGCCTGCTGTAAATGAGCCCACACCAGCACAGCTAGGACATGGCTCGCTGGAGCAGACTGGCAAGCCTGCAGGTGTCCCCAGGATGGCAGATCATGGTCCCAGCCAATGTCCTGATAGCTACAGGGAGGCTGCTGTTTTGCTGCCTTGCTTTTTCACCATGGGTTCGTTCTCAGAGAATACTCCTCCTTGTGGTTCCTAGCATAAGCCAGATGGTGGAACTCTGCTCCTGAGAGGGTTTCCTGAACCATGAAACCAGTGGAGGGCCATGCTCCAATCACCCTATTTGTTCCCATCAGTGTTTTAGATCACAAGAGACCGTAACGAAGTCATTAGGCCTACTGGAGGAGAAAAGAGCTATTTAAAGTAGATCTAGCACCAGAACTGGACTGGAGTGGAATTTTCCATTTTATACATATGAAAGATAAGGCTGCGACTGTGCCACGCTGCTGCAGAATTAGCCATGGATCCAATTATGACTCTTCTCCCTTCAGCCTTGTCAAGCTCCCTTTCTGAATTTCCAGTCAGCAATAAGTGAGTCAATGTTTATCTGAAACGCTCATAATGCTTCCCTCTCCCTTGTGTTCCTTGTCAGTTTGGCCTTAGATGGTGAGAAAATATATTGTTTATCCACCCTGGAAGCATTTCCCAGACGTCTGGGGAAGCCCTTCACACATACTAGGTGCTGCTTTTAATGAGTAAAGCTTTTGACTTTCAGAACTATGGGGTCACTACCAGCAGTGCTATTTGCTGCATGCTGTGGTTTAAGGGTTAAAAAAAAAAACACCACCAGAACAACAAAAAACACTAACAAGAGTGTCAGCTCAGCACACGGCTTCTCTCTTTCCCGGGCGATCGCAGAGCATAAGCCCTCTGAAGGTTACTTCTCTGCCAGTTTCAAATATTGACCTTGATGTCCTGTCCCTTGCAATATTCTTTAAAATCCATCATCCGCAAACTAAGTTTAAGTCCGAAAACCTAATTAGTAACAGAGACAATGAATAACAAGCTGAAGGGGAGGGAGGAGAGAACCTCTTGCAGGTGGCCAGCTCTTAGCTGAATAATTCTCTGTGCAATGGTCATGCCTCAAAAATTTAATTCTCTGTAATTTCATTTAGGATGGGGAAAACAAAACCAAATGAGCAAAGTGATATAGGATTTCATTTATATTCTGACAGGTACATTCATCTAAAGTTTACCTGTAATAGCTGCAGTTGCTGTACCTTTCTTCCAAAGCATTTAATGGTGTGAAACAAGTGGCAATAAAAAAAAAATAATACAAGACCTACTTGGCATTGCTGTTTGCTATTTTTATACCAAAAAAAAGAAGTCTCCCTACTGTCAGGCTGATTGTATTAATCTGAGATTCCTACGGTCCTTCAGACTTGATTGCTTTTTGATTCTTGCTTAGTAGAAGTGGCGATAAAGAAGCTGAAATCATAATTCCTATTTAGAAGGCAAAGGGGAGGCCACTTCAGTTCTGTGCTGAGTGGCACATTTTGTTGCTTTGATTAAAAAGTTGTTCTGAGAAGCTTAACTGCTTCTGCAGTATTCAGAGCACAAAAAGGATGGTATTTACAGAGGCGCTTTGGGGATCACCCTTGCAGTTTTTCTGAGCTATGTTGATGTTGTTGCTTAAGCATACTAAGGCAGAGAAGAACTTGTTGAACTTGAAATATTCTTTTTGTCTTGAAAAAAATAAATCAATCCTGTCAATGATGGAAATATATTTTCCTTTCTGTAGTTCTTAAGGCTCCTAAAGGGAAATTTTCAGCAACAGAACACCCTCTAAAAACAAAAAAGTCTTAAGTATCAAGCAATAATTGAAGGGCTTTAGCCCAGAACTGCGATGACTTGCAAGTGCCTGCTCCCTTTGTGATCAATGCCCAGAAACCTCTAAGGGTGAAGGTTTTTATTCCCTGAGAGTGAGCCAAAAGTGAGCATCACTGTACAACCATGAGCTACCATTCTTTTCTGGAGACAGCAACAGCTGACGGATTCATCAGTGTACTAAGCAATCCTCCCAGCCAGCCAGGCTCCCTTGAGGCTCAATTTTCACTTTTAAAAAAATCAATACACTTCACTGGTACTTTCAGCTTTTCATATGACAACAGCATTGAGAATTAATATTTTACTGAGATTAATAACAGTGGACTATGGAGGGCATGTAGGCTACAGGAAAGCTGGGGAGGGACTCTTGATCAGGGAGTGGAGCAATAGGACGAGTGGTAATGGTTTTAAACTGGAAGAGGGGGGATTTAGATGAGATATTAGGAAGAAATTCTTTACTCTGAGGGTGGTGAGACACTGGCCCAGGTTGCCCCGAGAAGCTGTGGCTGCCCCATCCCTGGAGGTGTTCAAGGCTAGGTTGGACGGGGCCTTGAGCAACCTGGTCTGGTGAGAGGTGTCCCTGCCTGTGGCAGGGGGGTTGGAACTAGATGGTCTTCAAGGTCCCTTCCAACCCAAACCATTCTATGGTTCTATGATTTGTGTCCACTTCAGAATCATGTGAGAGCTCACGTAAGATGCTGTTGGCTTAGAGGTATTAAGTTAAATCACATCTAGGTATTTTATTTGATGATGCCAGGATCCTTCATGTTGTCTGTGACTATAAGATCCACTGTTCCTTTTGCTCTGGAATCATGACAAAGGCCCCTGCTAGCTTCAGATCTTAGCTCAACCCAAACTACACAGATGGATTTGAGGTGCCTGCTATGTTTCCCTCTGCTCTAGGTACCGGCAGAAATATCTGTCTCATGTCAAACAGTAAAATTGGCTG
Source organism: Anarhynchus alexandrinus (assembly GCA_008711295.1). Lineage (NCBI taxonomy): Eukaryota > Metazoa > Chordata > Aves > Charadriiformes > Charadriidae > Anarhynchus > Anarhynchus alexandrinus. Next base: position 799,891 of record VUYV01000093.1, on the reverse strand, counting down.
CAAGGGATGTAAACATCCCAACATCCAAGGTTAATTTCCTAATCTCTTAAACTGGGAGAGCTGGGGAAGGACTTTTTACTAGGGCATGTAGTGACAGGACAAGGGGGAATGGCTTCAAACTGGAAGAGGGCAGGTTTAGATTGAACATTAGGAAGAAGTTTTTCACTTTGAGGGTGGTGAGGCACTGGAACAGGTTGCCCAGAGAGGTTGTTGAGTCCCCATCCCTGGAGGTGTTCAAGGCCAGGCTGGACGTGGCCTTGGGCAACCTGGTCTGGTGGGAGGTGTCCCTGCCTATGGCAGGGGGGTTGGAACTCGATGATCTTCAAGGTCCTTTCCAACCTAAACCATTCTATGATTCTATGATTCTATGATCCTTTACTAGAAAAGTGGGTTGCAAGATAAGCTTGTTCTCACCAAATCTTTTACTAAAGGTCAGAGTGTCCAAACTTACAGTTTTCACCTGCTGAGACATTGAACAGGGAATGAAGGAGCTCAGTCCCACTCAGTTCTTCCAGTGGGACCTCAAGTGCATCTCCTTAAACAAAAAGGGCAGTTAATAGTCAGAATCCATCCTCCTATCTGCAGATGGCACCTGAGAAGAGGGTACAGCTGCAGCAACTTCATTGACTCAAATTACCTAACGAGGGAGGTAATTGCTTTGCAAAAGTTATACCCTTAAGGCTAGAAAAACCATGTAGCATTTGCAGGCTTTCTTGAACAGAGCAGCTGATGCTTTCCAAAGGTCTTCAAAACTTCCTGTATCCTTGTTACTGAGCAGGGACCCAGCTCCCGAACAATCCACCCAGCACCTTCAGGAGGGATCCAGATCCCCCTGTTCTGTCAGGCACGTTTGCTCCCCAGTGCCCAGCAATGCCACCAGCTCTCCCCTCTACCCTTGCAGGGATACTGGTGGTAACTAACAGCAGGTAAATGGGATGGCCTGGGCCCTCCCATGAGGGCTCTGAGCATCGATGGCTACAGAGGCAGCAAGGATTTGGTTCAGGCTGCCGAGAAGTACAGTAGAGGCTGTGCCTAAGGTGTACCTCGGTCTACAGACCCATAGTCAGCTTGGGCACAACTCAGACGTGCTGCTGCTCCGTCCTGCTCATGATGTGCTACCTCAGAGGCGGCCATGCCCCTTTGCCATGGAAAGGATAGGGAGTGAATGCCTGTGATGTGAGGCAATGTCCTTCTAGTTATGAACTGAGATCTAGCTGGAAGGGTTTCCCAGCATCTTCAGATGCTAGTTGACCTAGGAGAAGCTAACCCTGTGCTGATATCTATGTTGCTTACCTCTAGCTTTTGCTTTGGAACTCTCTTGTAACACCTCAGGTGAACCCTAGTATGTGTGTGCTTTTCAACACCCCCAGCTGCTATCACTTCCCTGAAAACTAACCTCTGGCTAAAATTTAAGATCCAGGTTCCTCAGTAAAACACCAGCTGGAAAAACTGGCCAGCGAAGCCTCAGACTGGCACAGGTCTACCTGCACATCCCAAAGCATCTAAGTGTGGCCTCTCCTACTCACGCCTGGAACGGGGCAGGAACAGCTCCTCCTTGGGTCTTCAGGTCTCTGCGGGCCATGCTCTGTGCATTCATGAAGAAGTAAGGGAGACCAACATCTCACCAAACCCTCTCTTGCTGTGCTGAGTGGTGAGGAAGTAGCATCATGTCACACTCAGTGCTGGTCCATCAATGGAGGCCATGAGGGGGACCAGCTGTTTGCTCCCCTCTCCTTTAGACTTCCTAACTAGCACATACTCACTATGAAGCCCAGGAGAGACGGGAAAACACTCGAGCTGGGACCAAGCAGAGCCTTGAAACGCTGCTGTGGATTTAACTTCCTAGCCATGTCCTTCTGCTTTGTGGCACTTGATGCAACATTATTAAATTCCCTACTTCTAACACCTTCATTTGAAGCAAAGCATCTTCAGCAGCCCTAACGTTTGATCTCAGCCTCACAACTGGGGAAAAGTAGCAGCTGTTTCATGATTCAAAAGCAACAGAACAATAACCCACTGAGGCTACTTCTCCTGTGTGTGGATGGGTGAGTCAGCTGAATAATTGGACAATGCAGATCAGTTAAGCCTAATTCAGTTAATAGAATTAATTTGCAAATTAGTACACATTAGGTGAATCAGCTGCAATTCATTTTGACAGAAATGTTAAAAAATATTAAAGTAATTACAATGAAACATAGATAAATATTGCTGCTGAAAAATGTTCCGAAGAGGGCAGTCGCTACGTGCAAGTTTTTGTCTGTGATGCATAGGTTTGAGTTTCGTAAAATCAGCAGGAAGCAGATTTTCTTCCTGGCTTGTACAGCTTTCATCACCCTGACAACTCTCAACAGATCTTAAATAATCATTAGAGATGGGCTGAGAAAGTTCTGACTGGGATCCAGGCGTAGATGTTGTTGGGGCCAATACAGGGGCCCGGTGCAAGGAAAAGCAAAGAAACGGTTTTAAATTGGAAAGCCGGCCTTGGGAAAATAGCCTGGCACACCCACACTCTTCCTAGGAAAGCCTGGAAACATGGCTGGGCTACCGTTCCTGTGACACACACTTAGAGCAGATGAGCATCTAATATTGGAGCCAACTCGGTGTCTTCAGGTTGGTAATCACTGGGAGGCAAATGTGAGGACTCTTATTTTATATGTTATCGAAAGGCTGAAAAATGCTTTTGTCAGGTACAGTTAATAGGATCTCCTGACCAAAAGTAGAGCTGCAGCTACCAAAGCACTCAGATGATTTAGGAAGATGCTGAGCTCTGAGGTGTGTGATCAGAGCAAACTGAAGAGGCAAGATGAACACAGGACACCAAACGTGCCATCCCCCTCATGACAAAGAAGAAAACCTCCATTGTTGGCTTGATTGTGCAATGACGGCAAAACCTGGTGCTGAATAAAGGTATCTGGAGGAAGAAGATCAAATCATGGTGAGATCAGTTTAGCTGTTTAATCTGACACCTCCCTGGAATCGACTAGCACCAGAAACACATATTGCTGCGGTGCTCAGTTGCTTCACAGTATCAATCCTTGTTCCTTCTGAGCTATAAATACGGGGTTTGATCCTGAACAGGTGTAGATTGTGCAGCTCTGTAGACTCCAGTACACGTCTGGCAGTTTGAGCTTGCTTTGGATCTCACTAACCAACACCATGTGCACAGGGTTTCCTCAGTAGTGCAAAATGGGTAACAGTTTTAAAGAATTTTTATTTCTTTTAATGATGGTCCTTTATATTCTGTTTTACTGACTCTTTCCTGCATGGCAAGGATTCACGGGTTTAGAAAAACTTTTGTCAAGAACTTCACTGCAATCAATTTGACTTCGCATGAAAGCCATGGACTGCCAGAAAAGCTAACCTGCCTAAAAAAACTATGACCTATAACATTTTTATTCTGTGTGTAAAACTTCACAGGCGTGCTATTGCACCTTTCGGAAAGGATTTAAAGTAGTAAACCAGCCGTAACAGTTATGTTGCCCAGCTGCTGAATTATACATCGAGAAAATTGACCCAGCATTACGTTGTGTCTATCAAACGTGGAGCCTCCGGGCACGCAGTCACGGCGTGTCGGGTTTGATGGGGAGCTGCTTAAAGGCGATGTCAGAGCAGGTTACCCGGGGCGGCGTGCAGAAGGCTGCTCACCGGTCAGCCAGCAGCTCTGTGCTACCTATCAAATCTGGCAAAATACTGGGAAGTCATTCATGATGTAGACTTCCAGTGACTGAGTCGTGGGTTCTGCTTTTCCTTGTTAGCACGTCGTAACTATGAACGAGAAAGCAGCCACCCTTCCCAACCGCTGGCAGCTCCTCACGACCTCCTGCTCCTCACACACGAGTTATGATACACAAACCACACACTGGTTAGTGTATCTGATAGTTGGAAGCTCCCCCGGTTCCCAGTGGCAGGATTTAGGGACCACAGCAGCTCGCCGGGCTGGCCAGGCCTCATCGTCTTGTGGCCTCCTGTTATCTGAGCCATGGCATCCCCAATGGTGGCCCCTGACCCCCCCACCTGGGGAGGCTGATGCCAAGGGTGGGTTCAGGTTCTCTTCCTGATCCCTCTGCAGGTGGAGAGGCATCAGGAGAGCTTCCCCTCCACTCGCTGTTCTCACTGCCGACCCTTGGTGCTCAGCCTCCCACTGGAATTGTGCTCAGCAGACTCTGGACGGAGTAATTCCGAGTTATAAATGAGCAGACAAAATGCAGAGCCCTTCCTTTCAAATCTGCATCAAGCCCAACAAACAGCGTGGCAGCTTTAAGCCAACTGTAATGCTGTCGCCTCCGTCGGATTTTAGGCAGACTGCTGAGACGAAGACCCACATCGCTGACTGAACCGCCCCTGTGCAATCAATATTCAGATCCCGCTGGTAGAATACAGACTTCGGCCCGGCTGAGGAGTCACATTAAGATGCAACAAGAAAACCCACAGGTGAAACTCCCCCAGAGCTGTGGCAGCCGGGGGGATGGCACAGGGAGCTTTGCTGCAGAGCTCTTTTCCAGGACACGCTCGCAAAGAGCAGACGGCCCCGGGTAATCTTCATCCGGCTTGAAAAGAGCCCGTGCAGGCCGGGGTTCTCAGAGGTCTTCGGGCCCAGAACGTTCGTCCGTCCAAGAGCACATCGACTCTTGTCACAGCAGGAAAAACAGAGCCAGAAAACCGACTGTGTGTTCTTGGGGCCTTTGACCTGCCACGGCTCTCACGAGGTGTCACAGACATGTTACGGACAAGCTAAGGCACATATGGAGACCATAACTGATGTGCTGCAAAAGCCTTTTGTTTGTGTGATCCTGCATGTAGGGCCTTTCCCGACAGGCCGGAGGAGAGCACCCCGAGACGCCCGGCGTAGACTTTGACCTCCCTTTTAGGACAGCGAGTTACACAACTCTGCAGTAGGACAGGCCGCGGCCGGTGCGGGGTTCTACTTCAGCCAAAGTGCCCCGTGTTGTTGAAAATGTCACAGTTCGGCGCACAGATTCTTTTATTAGGTCAGGCCTGGTAACAGGCGTTGATTTAAGCAGCTTATTGCGACAGCTGACGAAACGCCGCTCCTAAAGGGCCGCTCTCCGGGATCAGACAGAGGATGGGTTCTGCTCCCGGTGGCACGTCCCCAGGGACGCAGCCCCGCTGGGAGCGTGGCAGAGCGGGAAGATCGGCCTCTGCTGTTTGGTAGCGTTTTCAAGGGAACACCAAATGTTGTTTACTTCCTAATCTTCCTACAGAACATAAAGAATTGCTGCTTGGGGCTATTTCAGATAGATAATGTGAGTGACTCACTTGAGTTCTATATTGACCTCAGGCACTGTAGATATATTTTACAGTGCTTTTAAAAACAATTAATGCAGATTTCTGTACTTCTGAAGATGCCTAGAGTGCACTTAGAGATTTTTGTGAGGTGTTAAACCACGCACATCTGGCCAAGCCCCATGTTATTTGCTATTTTTAGTCAACACATCCCTAATCATCAGTCACCCCATCCTCCGGGCTGTATTCTCTGTGCTACAGCAGCTTCTCAGTTCATACTTGCAGTCTTAATTTGCCTATGTATAACAGCTCTCTAAGAACCGTATTAATTATAAGCAGTGACAGATGCACACTAAACCCTACGTTCAGACGTGGAAGCAGATCCCGTGACCAGCTCTTATCTCTAAACCCTGAGCTGAAACCAGATCTAAATTCCCACCAAGTCTTAAAGTGCTTAGTTATGGACCCGGATTCAGCAGGTCTGGTTTCGGCGTGTGTTTAATCTTAATAACTACCCACCACTATATTTGCATTCTTTTTGTGTTTTGCCAGTCTGAATACCAGAGGCTTTGAAGCAGAGCTTTTGCTCGGCAGGAAAAGCAGTTGCGCCATGTTGCATACGTTTGGTACCTACTCAGTGAGATGCCTGATCATGGCTTCTGCTTTCCAGAAGTGACTTTTAAAGACAAACTGCCTCGAAGGCTCTGCTCTTCCCCACAAATCATCTGTCTTCATCCTTTTCATTTCCACAATTCCCATTATACCCACCTCACACCCAAGGGCCCCGTATTCCCTCCCTCTCCTTGCCTTGCAGTTGTCTTTCAGGTTCACCAGGTCCCAGCAGATCAAAAGACAACAATCTCTCTCTCCTACACGTCCCGCTTTCAGGGCCCAACAGCACTTCCATTTCATTAGGGTGACCCCAGACCCCACAATAAGTAAACCTGGGCCCATCCCTGGAAACATTCCAGGTCAGGTTGGACGGGGCTCTGAGCAACCTGATCGAGTTGAAGATGCCAACGTGCTGGGGGGCCTTTCTGAAGTACCTGTACATTAATGCACGCAGCATGGGGAATAAACAGGAGGAGTTAGAGATCTGTGTGTAGCTGCAGTGCTACAGTCTCATTGGGATGACGGAGACATGGTGGGATGGTTCCCACAACTGAAGTTTTGCAACAGAGGGATAGAGGCTCTTTAGCAAGGACAGGCTGGGAAAACAAGCAGGGGGAGCTCTCCTTTCTGTAAGAGCATCTGGCACTCATGGAGCTCTTCCTGGGGATGGATGAGGAGCCAACTGAGAGCTTCTGCAGAAGGATTAAAGAGAAGACAGGTAGGGGTGACATTGTAGTGGGTGTCTGCTATAGGCTACTTGACCAGAAAGAACGAGAGGACAAGGCCCTCTACAGACAGATGGGAGCATCCTCACATTCTTGGTCCTTGTCATCATGGAGGACTTCAGCCACCTCATTATCTAGTGGAGGGACACCACCATATAAGCAATCTAGAAGGTTCCTGGAGTGCATTGACGAAAACTTCCTCACCCAAGTGACAGAGGAGCCAATGAGGAAAGGTGCTCTGCTGGTCCCTTCCAACCTCAACCATTCTGTGATTCTGTGATGACCATTAGCTGGTTAGTAAATGACAAGGGAAAGGAAAAAAGAAGGGATGGAAATGTATAATCATTTCTGTATCACTTTGTTCTTTCTTCCCCATAGCCAGGCAAAAACTGGAGAAAGAAAATGCTGTTTCCCTCTCTTACCACTACAAAAATTTGGGAAGAAGCCCTCCCTTATCAACGCCTGCAGATCTGTGCAATCTCAATTCAGCATGACAAAAATCAATGCCTGAAACACTGAGAAATTATCATCTACTGGATCTCTTAATAATCATCACATCAAGACAGAAATGTTTTCCAGAAAGTCAAAAACTCTGCTAAGTCAGATGCAAGTCACTCACCTCAAGCAAATACAAGCAAACCTAGTTACAATTAAATAACTTATGATGAATCTTAGATTTTCTTTTGGATAGTCCAGTCCATTTTAAGCTTAGACACTATTAATTTGTGAATCTGAGAAGGAAGGAAAGCCAAATCAGTTTCTCTCCACTGAAAACACAGAGAGAGGCATCTTTTAAGCAAACTAGCACATGCCTTACTGTCATTTGGTTGGTTAGTTTGTTTGGGGTTGGGTTGGTTTTTTTTAAAGCATAACGGTACTTTAATGGCACATCTGCAAACATTTCCATTGTTTCTTTGGTAAATGCACTGAGGAAAGATTGACCCTCCACCACTGAAATGTACTCAGGCAGCTCTTTACAGGGGTGCCTTTCCACTTCCATGCAATCACGGAGGAAAAATGTTGATTGTGAGAGCAGTAATAAAGACTAAGAATTTAATAGCATTCTAATGCACAACTTAAATGTGTGTTTGTTATTCTTCTAATCAGTGCATTACAGGAATCAATACAGAAAATACAACTGTGACTGCACAGATTTAAGTATTAATTACAAGAGGTGGTAAATCACGGTGCTCTCAAGATTTTATGTAAAATCCACTGAATTAATTGAGTCTCCTTAGATTCAAACGGGCTTTGGCTGAGTCCCTTAATGATATTAAAATCCATCTGTTATTAAACATCATGTTTAATACAACAGTATGCAAATGCTGTGATTTGTAAATAACATTATGCAAAAGTTCAGGTCCGATCATGCTCCTCTTGAAGTCTGCAACACAATTTCTGTAGACATCAATAAGAATACATCTGGGATATCCATTTTTAATTGCACTGTATACAAGTATTGACAAAAGAATACAATATAGTAGTCACAAAATTAAAGAGGCTTCTATGAAACCTACAAAGAAGAGCAGCACAGAATCAATGAAGTAAAAGCAATATTTCAAAAAATAATAAATCGGACTTGGCAGTTTTGGAAAACAGTACTGAAGAAAAAGACAAATGAATTGGCACAGTTTAACAACCTAATTTCTAAGTGCACTTTATAATAACTCTTCTTACAAGCTGCTGTTTTCCCAGAAGATGATGACAAAAAGCCTCATTAGAACATCCCTGTTTTATAGTGACAGGTTTTATTGCATTGCCAGCTGTGAATCTAAAAAAAAAAAAAAAAAGACACCCCCCCAAAAAACTCCTATAAAGGTTCCTAAAAACCCTGTTTTCTTTTGTTATCATCAAAAAATAGCAACATGGCACTTCCATATGTTTGTGAATACCCACAATTCTATTTTTAAAAAAAATAGAAGTTAAAGAAAAGTGATTTTTGTCTTAGCTTCAAAAATAATGTAAAGAAACATTTAAGAACAAGATATTTCAATGATCAGAGAGATATATACAACATGGTAGATTTGAGTCCAGTCCTGCAAATACATGTTCATGAATGCAGACTTGAGAACCTGTTGATTCTGAGTAAGTGTAATTAAAGACTGGCAGGATCAGGCTCTTAGCTTCACCTATTACAAGCTTTTCCACAATCTGTGCTAGGCTAAAAAGTATAGATACAGTATATACTCTGTATACTGATTTATACAAAAGGTCTTTTACAGCTCTAACCCTGTTATTGCTAGGCTAAAAATTAACATTTGGAACAAATTACGTGAATCATAAAGGATAAAATTGAGATGCAGCTTCTGACGACTGAATTTCCACTTGAGCCATTTTGAACTGGGTACACTGTAGCCATTTGCGGAGCACAGATGAGCTATTGTTCATTTGTCCCGACCCCTGCAACATCCTTAGGCTGTGATGGTTGACATTGCTCTGGATGGCTTGGAGGCGTAGCTGGAGTCCAGCAGATAAATGCTGTCGAAATAATGCAAAACATTTACTTTCTTTCCTTTAATACATACATTAATACAGCACTGTGAAAGGTACTGCTTGCTGGCCAGGGAAAGTGCCGCCACTGCCCTCACGTCGCATTTCTTTCTTCTGCATCCTGCACTATAGTGTTGCCGTGTAAGGCAAATGTGCTCACAGAAACAACTCCCTACTGAGACCAGCTCCAACGCTTTTATTCTCATCACCAAAATTCTCTCGACTGGCAAACCACACTGATCCACCTTGCTCTCTCTTACAAACTGGGCCAGCTGGCCCAGTTCTACCCAAACAAGCAGGCTCACAGTATCTGCTATAAAATCCAAACCCATCTCTTGAGTCAAGAATCCCAATCCTGATTTGCCAGGGGACTCTCAAGCCCAAGACATCAAGAAAACCACAGATCGGGGAACAACCGGAGGAAAGGCCCTACCCCAGGACCTGGTTCGAGGAAAGTGTTTCAGGAGGGAAAGGGAGAGCAGTACTGATTACAGTACAAGTATTTTAGGTGACGATGCTCTGTGCATGCTCACACCTGAAACCTTCAGTGCTGGGCCATCCAGTGCATCTGGATACACTACAATGATCTATATTCAGAGAGATTGGAGACCACATCTAATGATCTTATTTCCAGAATTTACAGAAATGTATAACACTAAGAATAAAAGGATAAGGTACTAGAAACAACTTACCTTTAGATTTGACTGTATCATTGGCAACCACATTGGTATGAGCTGTAAGAAGAGAGGTATATTTTGTTATTATACAAGTGACTGTAAACATGCTGCAGTTACTGTGAGACAGAGAAGGATGTATCTAACACATTTAGCTGTCCGAATAGACATAGCCCGAACCACAACTCTGAAAATGTGGTTATTTTTGAACAATGCATATATTTTGGGGCAGGTAACTCTCAGAGGAAAAGAAGCCAGCTTCCCTTGTTTGTAGCTCGATGAATCACCAGGAGCAATTACTGATATCCTGTTTAAGGCAATGATGAGAGTACAGAGTAAAAATTTGTTAAAGGAAATCAACTCTTATTTTCCTTGTGAGGGTGTTCCTGTATGTGGAGGTGAGCAACACTGGAATAAATACATTAAACATTCTGCATGGTGAGGTATACATCAAGAACATCAGGGGGAATGGCTTCAAACTGGAAGAGGGCAGGTTTAGATTGAACATTAGGAAGAAGTTTTTCACTTTGAGGGTGGTAAGGCACTGGAACAGGTTGCCCAGAGAGGTTGTTGAGGCCCCATCCCTGGAGGTGTTCAAGGCCAGGCTGGACGTGGCCTTGGGCAACCTGGTCTAGTGGGAGGTGTCCCTGCCTATAGCAGGAGGTTTGGAACTGGATGATCTTCAAGGTCCTTTCCAACCTAAACCATTCTATGATTCTATGACGAACTGAAAAAAACACACGCAGAAGTTCCTAATAATAGGCCAGATATTTAAACAGTAACCAGCATTTTATAAGCCTCTAGTCACATCAGCGCTTCACTGCAGAATGTGACCTGTAGGCATGGGAGCACAGGTAAAACCTCTATCCAGAAGGACAAGGTGAGGAGGGCTGTGAATCTGTCACCCATGATTGGATTGATATGTATTTCAGTCTCCTGCTCTTCAGAGAACTTTCATTTCTGAGTAAGTACAACGTGACAAGCTTATGGAAGACAGAGAGGCATTTCTAGCAGAAGTATTCATGTTCTCCAATATTAATTTAACCACTGAGGTTACTGTTCTAAAATGTTCCTCCAAATGGCATTAAAATTTGCAATTTGCCAATTATGCTACCGGGAGCTGCAAGTTAAACCTAATCACTATTGACAACATTAGATAAAGTGCTGTTTGCCTTGTGCAAGGAATGATAATTGTTTCAATTTCAGTGCTGTTTTGCTGGAGAATCATATGCAGCTCTGTCAGGACTGATTACTTAGTCTACCACATGAAGAACCATATTCAAACCTCAGCATTTACAGATAGGTACATGTCAAAACAGCTGGAATGCAGCCAGATACAGCAGACGTGTGAGTTCTATACATCCTTCTGTAGGCTCTCACGCTAATGAAGGGCTTAATAAGATCCAGTGACCACAGGTCCTGATGTATTTTTGGGAGAGGAGAGAACAGGTAAGCACACTGAGAAGCCATGCTCCATGTCCCACTGCCATCAACAAAACATCACTGAAGATTTCATCCAGCATTAACGAAGTTCCTATGGAGCTAGCCAGCGGTGACAGGACTGGTGTCAGAAGTATGTCAAGCAAGGAGGGAAGCCAGGCAGAAAACTCAGGGTACCCCTCTGCATCTGAACCAATTCACTGGACATCTTTTACAGTCAGCTGAGAGAACCAAGCACTTCTCACATCCAGTTCATCTTGTCCCAAGGCAGGTGTCTAAAATAGATCAAGATGAATCATGTCCAAAAATACCTGTTTATCTCCACTGACTCTAAAGGGCACTCACGGAAACTAGCTCATATTGATATCTACACTGTAGAGGTCTAAGGTTAGATACAGATCATTGTCCTCCAGCGCCACTTCTGTCTTCCAGGGTCTGGACACATTTAGGGAAATGAAACATTCTGCTGCAGGCACAAGCAAGCAAACCTTCTGCTCCTACAGCTGCCAGTTAGATAAATGAGACAAGAAGACATTTTTATTGAAGCACTTGAGTTCTATTACCTAATCCTCAGCCAGCCTTTTCTTCACAAAGGAAGAATACATAGAGCTAGTTAGAAAGAACAGCTGGAAGAACAGACTGCTGGCAGACACTGTCAATTTTTTTGGAGTTTATAGTTTCAACAGAATTACGTTGGTTCCAGTGCAAGTTTTGATAGACACCAGGCTGGAGAACAGGTTGGTCACTGTGCTTTTCTGGCTCCCCAGCTCTGCTGCCTACCCAGTTCTCTAGAATTCTACCCAGCAGCCACTGGAGCTGCCTAAAACCTCTGGGTCTCTGGAAGAGACACTGTGGTTTGCTAAGCTGCTCCCTTCTCTACTGTAGGCTCCCAAGTTCCTCAGACATACATCTGATGGTCAGACAGAGAGCTGTGATCAGCAAGGAGCTGGTGCCCATCATCAATGGCTGTCCTGGGATGGCTAGTTTCCCACTTCCTTTGACAAAGAAAAACAGGAGGAAAGCTGGACACTTTCATTTCAGCCCTCCTAAAACAGAATGCTTCTCCTTAGAGGAAAACATAATTAATTAAATATATATACATGGGTATGTGTGCATCTGTGTAAATGTGTCTATAGATATATCTATATCTATCTCACTCCAACTTAGAAAGAAGAATAAATACATAACGGCTGAAATGTTTTCAGAGGAAAGAAACTTTGTTTTCCTCACCAGATTGATAAAGATAGTCTAACATCAGATACAAAAAATATCCTCTGAGAATACAGGGAATGGTTCAAAGACTATAGGAAGCGATCAAGACATGTTTCAATGCTATCAGTGTGAGTTTAACTTAATAGCAAAGGCCAACACAGTACCAGGAGGGGGAAACCTCACAGCACCAATGCAAGGAGGGTAAGGAGTGCTTATCTCAGGCATAAAGACACCTCTTCTTTCAGTGAAGGACAGCTGAATTGTTTACGTCTTCTCTTTTTCTCTTGTTTTAGGACATATTTTCCCCTCACTTGTCATACAGAAAACGGCCACCTAAGATAGCTATCCCATAAACTGCCTGGCACCATGTGACACGCACCACCGTCTCCTTGTGGTGCATTAAAAGTATGTGTGTTGAATCATGCAATGACTTCATTAACAAATGAAGTTTTTGCAGCACCGGATTCCTCAGGTGGAATAAAAGACACTGCAGTAAGCATAATTATATGAATGATAAAGGTTCAGGAGTTATCAGTGCTTCTGTGCTCAGTTCCAAGAGGAACTCACTGGGAATTATTAATTTTGTTGAATGAATCTCCGAAAGAGTGTTAAGAATGTTCTGTTTAAAAAAATCTCTTTCACTACACTATGTCGTTTCTTTCAGTGAAAACTAAACCTTGTTTGAAAGGATTGTATATAAAATAAAGGGGGAAAAAAAAAAGCTTTAAAGCACAAGGTAAAATTGTTTCATTATCAAAGGCAGCGCAATAAAATATTGTCTAGAATAAAACAAGCTACCAAAAAACTGCCCAGTCAACTAATATTCAATGAATTGTCATCCTTGCAGACTCCTGAAGTAGGAGTAACAAAGTTCAGATTTTCTTCACAGCCACTGAAGGAAAGACAGTCTCAAAGTTGATCTTTTTTAAATTACAGAGATGCCACTCACTTGCTGGTTCCTGTGTGAATAAGCTTTACACTTCTGCCTCTTTGAAAGACTTCAAACATACAGTAAGTCCTTCCCCAAAACATGACACTTACTTTTCAGATTGACAGTAAGTATTTTTACTATTAGTTAGTTTTGAAAAAAAAATTAGTAACCTGGGACTACGAATCCTATAACACTGTTATGTATGTATATTGTTCCTGCAGGATTTCACTTTAGCGCCAAGTAAAGGGGATTTGGTCACCCAGATTCTTCTCTTCCATCTCCCATCCACTGAACACAAAAGAAAGCTTAGCACCTTAAGTCTGAATTTTACAAGTTTATGAGCTTGATTTTGTAGTAACAACAATGTCTTTCTAATGTGATTTAGTATATTATTGATATATACTTTTAAATACAACCCCCTGAAAGCATTCATTTGAATTGTGACAGGAATTGGGCCCTAAAGGCTTCTCTTTTCACAGCTTTAAAGCCATTCTTCATCCTTGTCAAATCCTGGACATCCCAGACTGGCTGAAAGAGAAGCACATATGTCTTCCAGGGACAGCCGTGATCACTTTAACATCCCATAGTGACAGGTTTCTGTAGTGAATCAAGTCATTACTGACTATAAATCTGTATTTTCATGATGAGTGTGAATATTTTGATGCCAGTTGACATCAAGACCTTCAATTTTAGCTACTTTATTTTCAATTTCTGCTTGACCATAAAAGACTGGAGTTAAACAACAGCCAGAAGTTTCCTTTATGGCAACAGAAGAACTATATAAACCAACATATTTCAGTTAGATTCAGAGTGTGTTTAACACTTGATTTGTTGATGTTTTATGTGAAAATTGCCTTCAGAATAATGCAATGGGTAACCATGTAAAAGAAGCTAGTAAAATTGATTTATGCTTGTGAGACTACCCCAATCCTTTGGGAATCTGTTCTGAAAACGCTGTGGTGACCCACAGGAGACTGACCACTGATTTCCAAAAAAAGAATTTTACATGAATGGAGCATGCAGGATTTGATTCTCTAACCAAAGAATACCCCATTACACATGCTAGGGGAAAAAGATTCACTATCAAATAATATTTGACTAAGTCAGACACTTAGGCATATAATAACAAGAAAACCCCAGTGGCACAAAGTTTTTGTTATCAATCTAAAATAATGTGAGGATCAGAACAGTGAGGTGATCTGCAAAGGTGCTATGATGATTAAAAGTTACAGAATTGCTGAAAATTCAGACAGTACCTAGAGGTCCTCAAAGTCAGTGACACCAACTGAGTCTATTGGAGGAATAAGACTATTGAAACAATGGAAGGAGAAAGGAGATCAGAAGTTCATTTAAAAAAAACCCAAAAAACAGGAGAACTTGGACTTCAGATTATGGTCTGGTCTTACTTCTCACCAGAGATTTTATTTTTTGTTATGCTCTACCTTAAGAAGTTCAACAAGGCCAAGTGCAAGGTCCTGCACGTGGGTCGGGGCAATCCCATGCACAAATACAGGCTGGGTAGAGAATGGATTTGAAAGCAGCGCTGAGGAGAAGGACTTGGGGGTGTTGGTTGATGAGACACTCAACGTGAGCTGACAATGTGTGCTCGCAACCCAGAAGGCCAACTGTATCCTAGGCTGCATCAAAAGAAGCATGGCCAGCATGGCAAGAGAGGTAATTTTCCCTCTCTACTCCACTCTCGTGAGAACCCAACTGGAATATTGTGTCCAGCTCTGGAGCCCCCAACATAAGAAGGACATGGATCTGTTGGCGCGGGTCCAGAGGAGGGCCACAAAGATGATCAGAGGGATGGAGCACCTCTCCTATGAAGACAGGCTCAGAGAGTTGGGGTTGTTCAGCCTGGAGAAGAGAAGGCTCCGGGGAGACCTTATAGCAGCCTTCCAGTATCTGAAGGGGGCCTACAAGAAGGCTGGAGAGGGACTTTTTACAAGGGCATGTAGTTATAGGATGAGGGGGAATGGCTTCAAACTGGAAGAGGGGAGATTTAGATTAGATATTGGGAAAAAAAAAATCACTATGAGGATGGATGACTAGAACAAACTGCTCAGAGAAGTTGTGGAGGCCCCATCCCTGGTGGTGTTCAAGGCCAGGTTTAATGGAAGGTGTCCCCGCCCATGCCAGGGGGATTGGAACTAGATGATCTTCAAGGTCCCTTCCAACCTAAACCGTTCTATGATTCTATGATTTCTGCATTAGCATTCAATCTCAGCTTCTTCGACTTTCTTTTTTTTGAGCGGGAGGGGAAGCAGAGGACAGTATGCCTAGAAATCACAACAGAAAGGCAGCAACATCATTAACTAAATATTCATGGTGTGGTATGCCTACCTTTACAAAGATAGTAGAGTTGCATTCCTGTAAAGCCTCCATTAAGCTAATCACATGCAGGCACACCATTTCCACCATCTTGAAAACAAACAAACAAACAAAAATCAAGCATAAAAACAAATCAGTGTCCAGCATAACAGTGCTGTAAGCTAAGCCAACAGGCTCTAAAAAATGATCTTCCTGTATTTGCTTGGCAGTTATACTGAATCACTAGATGTGCATTTATTAAACACTGACATATAAGATTAAATATTACATGAGCACATACGGGACATTTTTCTTTATTTAGTTTTCCCCTGATGCAGCAACACCTATCTGCTAAATATTTCAAAATGCTTGATGTATTTTAATTCGTATCACCCATCAAAACAAGTTGCCTTCAGCTTTGTTCTTTTCAGACATCATAAATCCTTTTACATGCCTTTGTTGTGTAGTTCTCATCAATCAGTGTGTCAGAAATTGATATTTTTATTTACTGAATCTTTGAAAATTAACATGCCCACAAAAAAACCCTTCTTTTTCTCCCATCAAAAGACAATTTATTGTTCTGAACTGGCAGCTAGTCCATAATTCTCCCATTTTGTACCATGGATTTTGACAGATGCAAATATCAGTTATTTGGTAGCAGACAGCATTTTATGTTTTATATTGTGTAAATTCATAGGTACAAGGCAAACACCCTGAGCCAGCAGTGAGTATTTACAGTGACTGTCTGAACTATGTGTAAATTCCCCTCAATAATAATAAACTTAGCTTTTATGTAGTGCTTTTCATCTTCAAAGCGCTTTACAAACACTAACTAATTAACCTCACAACACCCCTGTGAGATGGGCAAGTATTATCTACATTTCACAGAGCAATAGCTGAGGCAGAGAGTTTAATGACTTGCACTAAAGCCACATAATGACATACTTTCAGAATAAGGATTGGAACTTGGGACTTCCAGGTCATATTCTTGTCCTGAGGCTTGACAAGAAGACTTTATGTCTGACTAAACAACTGGCTAGTTGGAAGCGTTATGCACATTTCCCTTTCGTTCAAATGGAGCTTCATGAACTACTGTTCCCAACAGTGGCTTGTCAACCAGAGAGACCTCACTAGATGACAGAGGCTAAAATATCATTTAAAGACAGCTTTAGGTGGTCCTAGCCTGATATGGACAAGACACAGAGGAACAGTAACTGGTTCAAAGACACTCAAGTGCAGCCCCTGCAATTACAATTGCAAGGGCAAAGGTCCATACCTGCCTGGGGTAGAAGATGTTTCACATGGGGAAAGGGGAATTACATAAAATAATAGCAGGTCCCCATTTTAAAAAAGAAAAAAAAACAAACAAAGAAACAAAGAATGAAAAGCCCAAACCTTAAGAGCACCTGACTTAGAGGACTGGGTCACGTATAAATAGTCTTTCTCACTCATAGCTAGTGTCGGGTTCTCCAGAGCCAGAGCTACTAGTTACCATCTCAGTTAAAGTTAAAAAGTTTTGATAAGTCAAGACAGACTTGTCATGACTTTCTGGGAACTGGGAAATACAATACGTCTTGCCCATCAGAAAAAAAAGATCTCAACCCTAAGCCTGCAGGCACCGAGAATCATTAGTCAATAGGAAGCAAATGCAGCACCTATAAGAATGCTGCTGGAACCCCTCTGGGTTCTTATTGTACAAAGCTGCTCCAACAGCAATGAGTAGTTGAGATAAATAAATGCTTAAAAGTTATTTCCAAAAAAATGGTCTGGATGATTTCTGGACAGAGTGGACATTCCCCTTTCAAAGCTTACCTCTAGAGATTCCTCCTTCGAGTCATTCATTACTCAAAATGTTTCCAGAGATATTTATGTACCTTATTTTTGACAAGTAACCAATGGGGTTTGAGTAGTCAAGTATCAGCATTTGTGTATTTTTTTTACCATCACATGGTAAAAAAAGATTCAAACAGTATTCACACAATTATCCTAAAACACTTAGTTGGCCCTGTAAGGCAGAATCAGATGAAACAATAGGACCAAGGCAGGAAGATATATAAAATGAGACCTGATGCAGGGAGCCCTTAATCCAACAAGCAGCAACTTTAAGTCTTTATTCCGTTTCAAGCACATCCTGGCTAGATCCTGTTTCAGGCCCACGCCGAGTTTAAACCACTACTAATTAGCTTTCCCTTTAATTTCTCAAAAGCATCGAAGTTGTTTCAGGACATTATTCATAGTCTGATGTATTTCACTGAAACAAAGCCAAGCCTTCTGAGTTTAATCTGTCCTAAACCTGTACAAAACACCTGACTCACCACTTTGTTATGTGCCATTAGCTGTAGGATGCTAGGTGTCACTCGGCTCCAGAACTCCAGGGCTGTAAGGATTGCTGTAAAGCTAAATTCGTTCTGATTCTGGACTGTCGGAGCTACTGCTGTTTGTTCACAATACACTGTCCAGAGCTGAGCAAATATAAATGCATGGAAGAGGGAACACATGTGTAGAACAGACGTCTGTAGAAACAGATAATAGAGGAAAATGTTTATTCAAATAAGCATATTGGGATACAGTGCAGACGCTTTCATCAAAGCACTCCTCTGTCATGCACCCCACTGTGCAGTCTTGCCCCTCACTTTCCCACATTTCCCTCCCGTTAGGAACTAGTAAGTCAAGCACACTTGATAAAATCTTCTCCATGTTTAAAAACTGGTTTTATATTTACAGACTAAAAACTGCATTTGCAAACACACAGTCTCATGCAATCTTAGCGTATGGCATTACGGTCAGTGCCTTTAAAGAGAAGGTTAGTTTTGCAGAACAGCTACTCAGGACTAGTTCTGAGACTTCCTTGATGGGAAACTCCAGCGCAACCTGTGGAAGGCCTGGAGGCTCCGGCATGTATGACTCCATTTAAGAAATTCTGCTGGGGCAAGTCATTCAGATTCTGATCATCTGAAAGGAAGGCTATCATACAAGATACATCATCTTACATCTGTTCTGTTAACCTGTCATCCATTTCTACCTTGCTGGGACAGAACTGCTCCGAGTCAAGGAAAGTAAGTTTTGAAAAGCTAACAGAGAATTCATTTTCAGACTTAAGCATGGCTCTTTGCTAATACATGTTATAAATCACAGTGCCTGAGCCTCCAGGAGTGCTGGCCACGAACTACTTCATTACGAGAAAGATGCTTTTGGTCAGAGATGTTTTCTTGCAAGTGCAACAGTGATTCATGCTCTGTGGTAGTACGACTGCACCAAACATTGCAATGGTTGCTTGGTAACTGGGAAGAGGTATTTGAAAGAGGGGAAAAAAAAACAACTAAAGAAATGAATGGGAAGCACCAGTTTCTTGGCTGGGTGAGGGGAAAGAAAGGGGGATTTTACGTGCAAGATAAATGTGTGATCATTCTGCTTCTGCTGCTAATAAAAACCTGGCTGGTGTCAAAGAGTGCTGCTATTTCTGTGTTAAACTACTGTCAGAAACGGCTTATGATTTGCAATAAACTCTTCTTGTCCAGAGCACCTTGAGGAAAAAAGTTATGCTTGAACCACCACTGTTTGTAATTAACTTTTGATCATAACATTATTTATAAGTTATCCAATTCTACTATACAACTAGAATAAATAACTTTCTGAGAGATCTGCTACAGAGATGGTCACTGCTAAAGCTTCAATTTGGAATCCAGTTTTTCCTTCTCCAATCCTGTGCTGAGATATTTTGAAACAGTTGAATCTCAAACTTAATCATAGTGGTTTCACAAGTTTTCTATGCACAAAGAGGCAGCTATGCAAGGAAAAACTACTTTCTTTCCCTAGATCCAGGTTTTAATAAGGTTTTATCCCTCATTTTTAGTATGAAGAAATGAGTAACTGTTAGCAATAAGGCCGATATATAACACATCTTCACTTAAAATACAGAATCCCTTACCTTTGATTGCTCTGGAAACCCAATCAGAATAACAATAAGGTGGTCAGCAATTTGTGAACCCGCATCCAGTGGAATAGGCATGCAAGATGATGGAGAATTTGGACAGACAACATTGTGTGTCAGAGACCCCAGAAGCAGCCAGGACAGCAAACGAATGTGTGAGACACATTCTATGAACTCTTTGGGCCTGTCAAAAAAGAGTGGATTTTACAATGATGCTAAGTTTTCTGGTTTCCCCAAAATATGGGGTCTCCCTATGCACGCTAGTCAGATGCAGTCTTAGTGTGCTGGAGGCACAGATCGTTGGTACAGATTATGGGGAGACTAGAACTACATGGAACTTAGTGGACTTGATGTACCATTAACAAGTCCAACAGAACATATTTGGTGGGTCTAAGAAACAGTCTCTAAAAGGCAAAAACACTCACAGATTCACTGGTTCCACACACAGTGATTTTTTTGCACAGAAATCATCAGATGGGAAGGGTTGCCCAAGTGGAAATTCTCCTCTCAGCTCCCCTGGACAGCACACGGCTGTCAGGGCAACGGTGGGAAATTCTTCATTCCCCAGTGAGCTCCGAGGCAGGCACCATGCCTTACTTCCCCTGTGTTCCACTTCCCCATCGGTAAAGTGGAGTTATTTTCTCTTTTCCTTAGCCTATCCTTGGACATTTGGACTGCGTGCTTTTGAGGACAGGGGCTATGCTTTTTTGTGACACTTAAGTACTCATCCACCATCTAGTGCAATGTCTAGTTGTAAAGCAACGTGCTTATAGTATCTAAAAGGGGATAACACTTTTTTGGTGTCATCTTGTCTGTCCACTTGCTGCTACCAAGTTCAGATTATGTACTCATTTGAATTCATAGGCACAGGAAAAAATAATTGTTTTTTGATCAATAAATCTCTACTTACAAGGCCACTCTCACTGTTTTTCATTTCTAATTTGATGTCATTGTCAAGGACTCAGCACCAAAGAAGCATTCCATTAATTATTTTTTTTCAACAGACTCTGATATGAGGCTCTTCCTCAAGTACTTATAGGGTCTTAAAGGAATTCACTACCTTCAACTCAGAACACGTAGTCCTTTTTTAACTTGAAGAAACTAAAGCGCAAGGAGATAACAACTCCTTATTTCCCAAACTAGATATGCTCTATATGAAAGCACATGCAGATGTATCTACGTGGAGCCTAAGCAGGTTAGTCCCCAGAATCCTGGGGCAGGTAGTCTGGGACAAAGCTGGGACAAAACTCTGTTGAAACACAGTCCAATTGTCTACACTCAAAACATCTCGTTTGTTGTCACTGTAAGACAAGGGACAGTATTTCCCTTCTTTTTGAAGATAAAACACTGCAGATTAGGATTTCTCACAGTGAAAAGGGATAAAAAAAACATGTCTTCAAGAGCAGATTTATCTCATCTAACTTTAACCAGATCAAGTTAGTATTTTTATCATCATATCAATAGGCTTACACTTACAGCTCTTGCTCATTTGTACTCCATAATTTCAAAGAACATTTCCCATTGTATTCTCTGTAATTCCCAATGTATTTTCTATAATTCTAGGACTAATCAAGTATCTGTGTGCTTTTTATTGTCTGTAACTAGATAAGAATCAAGTTAATTTCCAGGGTAACTCCAGTCAAGCCAATGGAGTTACCTCCACTGTCCCTTTGGCATATACTTTAAACATTGCACTGATGAACCCCTATGTTAAGGATCAGGGAGCTGCTGACCAGCTGTTTCAACATCCCACGGCCACCATTCCCTACTGCAGGTCTTATCTATGGAATCTGGCAATAAACACAGAATTTTGTGAAGATTTCTAAATCATTTTAGTATTCCTTTTTGTAGAAAAGCATTCTCACCCTTGTTGCATTGCAGAAGGAGGATGGTAAAGCCAAGGCAAGTATCGGATCACAGCTTTGTTGTCTCTGTGGTTTCCCCGTGTGATTTCCATAGCAGCGATCTGAGCTAAACCAACTTTTAGGTGTCCACCAAATGTGTCTTCATGCAGTGGCTGAGAACAAGTCTTCATGTGACTCTGCAAGGCAAAGATCTGATTTCCTATCCGAAAAGAGTATTTCACTTGAACAAAGTTATTCCAAGCAACAGCGTATTCTGTTTCATTTCCCTTGAGTTCCTTTCTGAGGGTCTCTAACTGTGTACAAAAAACTACAGAACAAAACTCAGAAATAGATTTTTAAAAATTCTCCAGTCCCTACCTTAGTAACAGCTTTATGATGCCGATCTTTCGACAGAGGGCCACATTTTCAAGAGCCCACACAAAATATGAATTGTGCACAAGGTATAGGCACCTTTTGTATCAGCAAAGTCAACAGCTGGTGAATACAAGCTAGTGGTTGCACATCCAGACAGCTTAAGTGAAGATGAAAGAATCTAACCATTTAACAAGATAGCATCTGGGCAGGAAGCGCCTTCCCTGTGCAATATGCCATCTACATGTACAGAAATAAGCTGTCACTCATTCACCGGCAATATGACTATGTTGTCCTATTCAGCTGCTACAAATGCCTTTAAGCCCTGGAAATAAAAGGGCTAAATCTCTTACCAAGAAACATGCAAATATTTATGCCTGGAAAGATAATTTATTATCCTGCTTTGTCAGCTCTAAGGAATGTTTCATTGGTGCTTCTTGAGATACTTCCGTATTTCTAATTAAGCTAACTTTGCATTACCTTCTGTTATGAGACTAACAGAACACATGCTGAGTCTATTTGCTTGCTAAAAGGAGAGCCATATGCTTTGCACAAGAAAACCCATGTCATCAATTATTAAATTATTACAACAGGATAAAAATCAGAGGACCAATAATATTTTATAACAGACAAGTATCTGACCCCAGCAACTTACACTCTCAAAAATCACTTACTTGAAGTCCCTTTCAAGAGAAAAAAAGTAATGTACCAGCATGAATATCTAATGATTTTGTCACAAAGCCAGGTAAAAAGGATAGACAGGTGTGCAGGCAGACACATTATACTTCTTCAAAAATGGTGGAATTTTCTAAATAAAACCTTGCCGAGCTTTACCAATTAAAATGTTATTCCAAAGGGAAAAAAGATAATAAACTTAAGAGAAACAATAAACTGGAATGTGATTATCTTGAGAATTAACATTTATACCTTTTTTATAATGCACTAGTTGCTAATATGCAGGACTGAAAATAATTAACCTCTTTCAAAGAAACTATTCTCAGACACGCAAAATAAGACATTGGAAATGAATAAACAACTTTAACTATTTCTGTTCACTGAATTTCTGCAGATAGTAGACATTTCAAAATTTGAAAACCAATATTAAACTTTTGCTGTTGGGATTGTTACTGGTCATATAAATCATACAGTATTCTTTGTGTTATTCTGGTAGTTCAGATGCTGTTGATAATACATACTTGTAGTAAGAAATTGTACGACTGGACAATCTTAGGACTCCCTTCCTAGGAACACCTCTGTTAATAAAACCCAAGCAACATAAGTAAACACATTAAATGAGCTTGCAAGAATGTGAATCTAGATGTTGCGAATTTGTTTAAAGTTCTGACTATTTAACTTAGAAATGCTTAGAATTTTTTTCCCCAATTATGTTGGAACCACAGTTTATCTTGCCTAGTTAAATAAGAACTGCCTTTTCATTTTCCAAAGATGGCCAAAGCTTATTCATTACAGTACATAAAATGATGGTCATATTTGACTCTCCTATTACATTAATCTTGTTCTCAGATTCCTGTATTACATGGCTAAATCAGAACAACATGGAATTTTAGACCATATGGTTCTGACTTAGTTTTAAATAGCCAGACTACACATTTGGGAAGCTTCTTGTCTAATTTCAAAATATAAAAGTGAAGAACCGGGTTAAGTTTTAGTTCATGTCCTACCTATAGCTGTAGTCCTACTGAGCATAAGAAATTACAAATCTTATCAGACTTAAGCATTGTAAGAGCATTTCTAAAAACCAGACTGCAGTCCAAGGGAGAAGGGGCAGAAGGAAAAAGTGCCAATGGCAGAGAGCTTTCTACAGAAACATTTTACACAGGAGAGAGAATACCTGCAAGTATTTATAAATAAATTTTCCCCATTCCTGGTTTCAGGTAAGTTCACGTTTTTCTGTAGAACTGGCAAACCAGATGTCTCTCTCATTTATGATTCATTTGCCTACCTATTCTGAAAGCAGTTATGAACGGTAAGAGAAATGGGTGAATAACTTTAAAGGATGGAGTGGGAAGGCAATCCAATTCAGCTGAAAATGATTAATTAGTTTGTGCTTTGAAGTAAATTTCTACTCCAGCACAAAAAGCTGCTTCCCTTATTAGAGTATTTTTTAAAACTCAACGGGATTCAAGGCATATGGCCAACAGGGTAAGAACTTAACAAAAGGGATATTTTTCCAGTAAAAGAAGGTTACTGCGAGTTTCAAGAGACATGAGTTTCAGTTTAGTTGGGATTCTTCTTCCTTTGTGGTAAGTATTATTAACTTGAAATAAGGTGTCCCCTCTGGGCATGGGGTGGAGTAGAGGGGACAGGGGGACAGTGAGCAAGTGAGTGTGCAAGGAACTAGTAGGGTAAAAATAGATCCTGGCTTCCCCCATGAAACAGAAATTCCAGGTTTTGACCAGCTAATTGTTACTAGGATGTTTTAATGAAATTCATTCCTAAATAAAATATTTTATGTTGACAGAAGTATTTTCCTATCATTCCTCTTACAATTTGGCATCAAACTAACGTACAGAAACCAAAAAGCAGTTTGGACTCCAGAGGTAAGAACTACTCAGTTTTCCCCACCTCAGCACACTATAACCTGACAAGAACAACAGCACCCATTAGAAAAAAGACATCCCCCCCCCCCNCCCCCCTTTTTTTTTTAGGTCAGATACTGCGTTTTAACAACCTCTGAACTTCCAATTAACTTAGTGTCTGTTTGTGTATGTAAGAGACACAGGATTCCTCCAGAAGAGCATAACTAGTTGTACAGGCAAGGACGTTTATGTTTCCATGGGTTATACTAAACACGACTACTTCTCACAGTGATTTTGGTATGACATTAGCTTATCATCAACATTTCAGAAAAATCAAGCCTGAATTTTAATTGTGTGCTCACTGTATTTGAATGAGCCTCCATTTCAACACTGCATAAGCTACTTTTTACTGATCCCCCAGAAGTGTCTAACCTATAACAGTACTAACATTTTCTTAAAAAGAAAGAAAAAAAACCTGTCAGTCACCCTCAAAGACTTCCAACTGTTTCTCCCAGGCAGGTTCATTACAGAAAACATATTTTTTTTAAAAAAAGCACAGACACTTTAGATCAATATATGCCCAGAACCAACCTTTAATTTGGTTAAGGTATGCATATCTGCAATGAAATCCAGCACTTCCCCAACATATTGTCGCATGCATTCCATTGCTGCTGTTCCACACTAGAACATAAAAGAAATAAGTTTAAGTACCAGGTTTTGAATACGTTCATATTTTTGTCTTTCTTTCTTGTTCACCAGAACACAATCTGTCTGTCTCAAATTCTTTATTTTACTTTTTAGATTACTTTAATTTGGAATAGGTATTCTTTAATGTTTTTCTTCTCACTGTAATACACCCTCTTATCTGATGATGGTATAAAAAGATAGCTGTAGCTTCTTCATGCATCATAAAATACTCTTATCTGTGGCAGCAATAAAAGATTAACTGATGAAGCTTTCAAGAATATCCTTGTCATGTCATCCTGAAATTTACAGTGGTCCAGAATCAAAGTCTTAAAAAGTCAATAACGGTGTAACAACCCAGTTCTTCAAGCACCTCAGCATTTCTGCAAGTGGAACCAATCAGCTACAAACCCAGAAAACAAAATTCAGTCACAGGCACACATGCCCTTATGTACACATTAATCACTAAGGAAAAACAGTTTATATGACTGGCTTCAGGTATTTTATGTGTAAAAATCACCACAATTAATACCACTGAAATTTAAGTGAGTTTTTTTCTCCTTTTTTTTTTTTTTTTAATAAGCTAACAGATGTTTTGGGGATATTCTTGAAGCAAAACAATTCAAAATACAGCATTCTAATGGCACTTAAGCTAGTTGCAATTTTCAAAAGGGGAGGCAAGGACTATAAGGGATAAATGAAATCCTTCATGAACCGCTCCAGTGCGGCCATAAAGGTGTAGAGGATTGAGAAGCGACCTGTGCCACAGTAAGAATGACCTCAAAGGGAAGACAAAAGGACTCAGTGTGGTGCTTGTTGTATTCCCACAGTACAAATGTTCATAATCCTTTTCCTAGAACACAGTGAGAAATGCGAATCTGTCCTTTGGCTAGTATAAGATGTGCACAAAGCAGTCAATGGAACAAAGCTCTCAGATTAAACAAAGGCTTCTAACAGGCAAGAGAACCTGCAGAGAAGCTTTCAGAAGGTGATACGACTGACTCACTAGGTATCATATAAACTTCTGTTTACATGGTAATAGTCTGAGGTAAAGATATCTGAACTCAAGGGGAACTATGAATGCCTCATTCTTAGGTGCCAAGTAAAAGCAATGATGAAATTATCAAATTAGGTATCTTTTTGAAGTCGCCAAAAACTACCGTATCCAAAGTCACAGGCCCAGGGCAAAAATTGCAGTAAAGTTTACAGGGGAAAACTACTCTTCTTTGACCTCTATTTAATTACCTACACTTTGAAGCACTGAAGCTGATTACCCTATCTGAGTATACAAATGAACCAGATTTCGTTTTGATCACAAAATTATCAAGCCATAATTGAGTTTTAGTGGCTCAAATTTGAAAAACCACTAGCACTCTATTTTTAAGCAACTGACCTGGGCACTTTTCATTTTTGGATGTTAATATCAATCTACATGGTGTTGAACTATGCCATCTTCTGGCTTTTCAAATGCTACGCCTGTCAGCTCCCTTGACAGAATAACAAACAGTAAAACAAGGTCACTGGCAGCCCTGTCAACATATCCTCCATCCAGTTTATGTGGACTAAGGATTCCACATGGGTTCTAAAATATTGAATAGAATTATAAAAGATACTACACTCAGACCTCTGAAAATAATGTAAAAGACTTCTCTCCAACCATCTATTCTGTCTCATTCAAGCAGCAGACAGCCTGATTCTCTATGATTTCTTCTGAAATGATCGCTTTCCTATCATGCCTTGTAACATCAATGTTAGTCTATCTATTTAAAGCAAGTATAAATTAAAATATTCTGTTGGGAGGGAAGGTATTATTAAAGATCTGCATTAGAAAAAAAATCACACACTTCAGAAGATATATGGGAAAGATCCTATTAGGTCAACCCTAAAAGTTACAGAGACACACATACAGGGAGAGGAGTTCTCCTCGGCTTGTGAAGCAGACCTGGGCTAACACTCAACGTCTGTTTGGGTACTCAGTCACAAGCATCATGGAACAAGTCAAGACCTCCAATTGTGCTACATCCTTGCATATTCACCAGGTGTATATTCAGCACCTAGGCAATTATGAGCACTGGTAATTTAGCTACACTCATCAGCAAGATATACATGAACACCTTATACATTACCAGAAAAATACCATTAAGTCCTTTCCTTAACCAGATCATCTTTTGTGAGAATGCCTTGTAGCTTTCCTCCCTGCTACCATTTTTTGAGGCATTCAGCTGGTCTGTTTCCCATGCATTGTCTTCTTGACCTAAAGCCAGTTACATGACTAAAGATTATCAGTGAAAGTGCGAGAAGCAACATCAAGTTCAGAACTTTTCCAACATGAAAAAAAAGGAAACATTTCAACCTCTGCCTGCAATACACCTTACCAACCAGAAGAGAAATGAAAAGGGAAGAACGGTAAAGTGAAGCAAAATGAGCTGAATAAGATGTATTTTTTTAAAAACCAAAACTAAGAGATGGAGTTTGATTGAGTACTTACTCCAGGCATAGAGGCAATCATCTGTTTGTGCAAGATTGTTGACTCAGCTAGTTTTGTTCCAGCATCTGCACAAACAAACTGAGAAGAAATTAAAGACAAGTTATTTTTTAATTATTTCTGGAGGAACCTGAAGACACTTATAAGTTATTCATGACTCTATTAAAATCAGTTTAGATCTCTTCTTGCTTTTATTCATGGTAATTTGCCTTTAGAGCTCTTTCTTTATAAACAACCCAGTTAACTCACCATTATAAATGAACTAATTTCAATGAAAAAAAATCCGAGTTTAATGTGCTTAATTAACACATATATGCTGTGCAGGAGCAATCTGAAGAATATTATATAATAAATCAGACTTTCTTTATGAGCAAAAATATCTATCTTTGCTATTCCTTGAATGTATCAAATGTTCCCCTTTCATCACAGAGTAAATCACGATAGAGGATGATAAAGCAGAATGCCATGTTCTTCACTGTGATATTACACCACTTTCACTGAAGTTCCACAGTGATGAATTATATGAACAGTTTTGAAGTTGAGAACATATTGTTATGGTGTGGTATAACTTCTGCATAATTCAGGCCACAATACTACAAAAATACAAGCCATTTCTGAGAGAAGGTCGGTATCATTCTGTTATAGTAGAATATCTCTAATTGCTTTCCTATGCTTTTATTTTCCTTGCTTTTTTTTTTTTTGCTTCTTTTTATTTCCAAATCCCTTGACCCAAAATCTCTGATGTCCACATCATTTATACATTAGACCTGCTAATACTGTTACTTAATCATTGTAAGCTTCAATAATGCATTGGACACCCTGCAGATGATTTGCTTGTTCCTAAAACTTGTTGTCCTAATATTGTGTTTGCACTTGAGCAACATCTGTCCATAGCGATGCATTGCAATTTTCTATGAAAGAGCAGACAGAAAAGAGCTGTCAAACCGAAATCTAAGCCTTAATTTTCTTTCTTGAAAATTAATACTGTGGTACCTTCATAAACTGAGACCAATATTGACTACACAGTATCTATTACAGTTGTCTGATGCATGTGTGTTAGCAGTACTCTCAATGCCTGACCGTTCTTCCTTCCAAATATGCTTTACAGACCTAGAATTTACTCCTACACTTCCACAAACATTACCTTTCAATGACAGATTTAATCTGAACTCAGGCTGCCTACCAGGACTTGGAAACTACTCAACCTATGTCTTGACAAAGAGTCTGTTCTTTGGGATAAACACCAGAAGGACACACCTGAATTTAGATTAATAATCTAATTAGGTACCCTCAGACATAGGCCTGGCTTCAGTTGACTCTTCTTCTGGTTAGAATTTATTTTACTCCAGAATAAACCAAATGGAAGCAAAACAGGAATCTAACTCTTATTTCAGTTGAGAGATGGCCTGGTGCTCTTCTGTACTACAGCTCTAATGATTACATGGAAAGCAAAAGAAAGCCTTAGAGTTACGGGCTGTATCAATCCAGTGGAGACAGCTGAGTCTTAGTTCAAACAGCAGCCGTGACTCTCCACTTCTCTTTTAAAAGAAGGACCATTAATGGACTTAGGCAAATACAGGACAGATTTTCTCCCAACGCACTCTATCGCAGAAAGAGCAATGCTGATGACGGATCCGCTGGACAACAGATACATTGTTTTCCCGTGTGAAGGATTTCTCAGTCAACCATTTGTGTGTAGATGAGGCTTCCCTTGTACTACATCAGCTGCAAAGAAGGACCATAATTCCCTGAAGAATCTGGCTGAGTATATTTAGCATCCCGTGAGCAGTGAGTTCAGTGCACTGCTACAGACGTTGTAGAGTACTCACCATATAAGTCAACAAAAAACCCTTGCCAAAGACAAATGTCATTTATTTCAGACATTTTCTTTTTACAACAATAATAAGCCAAAACAAGCCAAAGCAACCTCTACCGGCCTCCTGTAAGCTTTCTACATCTTTTGCATAGAGGAGTTTGGGTTAAGTAAGATATTAATTCATATGTGAAAAACAGCTGACAAGCTCCATTTCATTTCTAATGAATAATTAGAACTCGTTTAGCTTATCTTTCTCATCATCAGACTTCCAGTTCCAAAGATCCTTCCTAAAGTCGCAATGCAGTCAAAAGAGGATGGGGAAACCAAGATCAAAACGAAAAATTTCTTACATTTCCAGTCCAATTCACTGTCATTTGTGTTGTTTCCCTCTACAAATACTGTAATACATTAAGACGTCACTGGCAACAGATTTAATGCCAGCCATATGTAAAGAAAAAAGGAAAGAAAAATACCCCCACACTGCAAAAAGATGAGAAATGGGCAAATTGTTGCCATGCCTCTTACTAGCATTGTCTGCTGAGATACAGCTGCAGAATAATGTCTAAATGGGAATGTCTGCTGACTGTAGTGAATTATTTATATACCATAATCCATCTATATTATACCTCCATTCATAATCAGAGTTTTTAAAATATATATTATTATAAATGTATTATATGTAACTTTAAATCCTCTCATACAGTAATTAGTAGTTCAGATCTTCACAGAAACATAAACTGGAACCACTATATAGACACTGATGTACATTAGCTGAAGGTCTGGGTGAAAACAGCAGTCACCTAAACAGAACAGATCAGATACACTGAAGCTTAGAGCCTGACTGACCAAGCAAATCCTAATGAGACACTAATATGATTTGAAGTCAATGGAAATCCTGATGGTGTGTGCTGGTGAAATGTGAGCAGGAGAAAAGTACTTGGAAACAAAATGCTGGGTGAAGAAGCAGTTCCTATGGAAACCCATGGACCGACAGCATGTACATGTTGGCTTTCATTTGCTAGGACAAATCACGGAGACAGACTTTCTGTACCCTTTATCATCCAGGACACCTATGCTATGATCGGGGCGATCTGGTTAAAATTCTCATTCTTTGTGAAGTGGGATAAAGTTAACTCTCATTTTAGCACTGATGGCACCATGTAATCTGGATGAATGTGGGTGTCAAATGCACATTCCGAGGAATTCCTTTGTTAGTCAGCCCACGACTATCATTAAGTTAAAGTGCTCCTTGCTCCTTTGTTATCTTGAACATTTTGACTGAATCTCTGCACTCCGTGTGCGTAGTCTGTATAGAATCTTGTACACAGGCTAACATGTCCACAGGGACACGACTGTCTTGGAAATTAAAACCATTTCTGTTTGGGGCTGTGTTAACCCTGCTATAGCTTTATGGATTCAAAACCATACAATTTGCATTAATATTGTAGTGGCTTTGTGTGGTAAAGAGGTGAACCAATCCTTTTATTCTTTTAATGACACCAAAGAAAATTAAAATAGTCGGATACATATATGTTTTTACTAGTAGGTTTCTTAAAATATAAGGGTGCTTAGATGGGCTTAGTGGTTACTATGGTATTTAAATTCAAGAGGCTGTTGAATGATTCAGACCACATACTACCGAGGGCTGCCAATTTGCAGAGTCAATGGGAGAAGTAGTCATCGTGCCTCCAATAGGCATCTATGGCAGATGGTCTGAATACAACCCCTATTCTTCACCATTGACTGCATAAAAACAGAAGCTGCCTGCTTTGGATAGCAGGAAATATGAATCACTTCATCAGCCTCTGAAAGAGAGACATCATAAAAGATATTTATATCCACATTAGGTGCTGTTGTGCAAGGTATGAATACATCCCAAAGTGAATACAGCATATGGGAACAGTGCTAAGAGGAAAACTATCATTTTATCTTTATGAGATTATCATAAATGATAAATTGATCGTTTTATCTTTATGAAATAAAGATAAAATGATCAAGAGAGAGCTTTGCTTACTGTCTATCGGATGATAGACTCAATGTGAAGGACAAGTGTTTACCAGTTAAATCCCACTACCAAAACTGATGTGGCACATTTGCATTCTCAAATGAGGAATTCAGGATTGACTAGATTGTGGGATTGTCACTGTCCTGGTTTGACTGACACAGGATTAGTTTCACCTTCGGTAATTTTACTTTTCAGTAAGTTCTCTTCTAATGCTAGGGAAAACTGCATTTTTAGAGGACTCCAGTGTCTGAATTTGTGAAAGTATTTACTTTATAGCCAGCTATGGTATGCGGGTTTCAAGGTCTCAGTGTTTTCAAGCTCACCAGGTGCGGGGACAAGGAGCACTTGACCCAAGCTGGCCAACAGGATTATTTCATACCATGAACGTTCTTCTCTTCTATGAGACCCTTGAGCCCTTCCCTTCTTCCCGAAGCCACAGCACTCACGGTGTCCGACATTTGCTGTCCCCTGCTGGGAGTGCACAGCTTTCTACAGATAGAATTGGCTAAGTATAATCCTTGTATATTTTATATTGGTATCAGGATCAATATTGATTCTTTAGTATTATTAATGTTAATTATTTAGTCTTATTCTATGAAATCCATTTATATTTCAACCCTCAGGTTTCCTTGTTTTTTTCATAGTTTTTTTCCCCAGTTTCCATTTCTGGTCATCACAGAAGAATTGTCTAAATGACAACAAACTGTTGTGGGTTCTTCAAACCATAAGAGTCACCCTTTGGGATAGCCATAGGACTGAGCTGACACAACGGAGCAATGCAGAAAAATTGCTTTATTCTGTAATACAGAAAAGTCATTTAAAGTCAACCAACACTGACGCAAATGGTACCAAGCTGCATTGCTGCATCCGTAAGACAGAAAAAGGCTGGTGGTTGTTAAGTTATTTGATAGTCTTGGCTAGAACCAAAAAAAGTAGCCTGGG
>VUYV01000093.1:669755-767626 GCA_008711295.1 Anarhynchus alexandrinus | reverse complement strand
AAAAAAAAAAAAAGAAAAAAAAAGAAGTGGCAGATTTATTTCCGCTTTTTAAATTAAAATGGTTTTTAAAAAATAATCTTTACCATTGAAAGAAAAAAATCCCAAGTGTTATTCTTCCCCACACCAAATTCTTCCCCGAGCACTGATGGCATAATAATTGTTTTCAGAGTTATCTTAACTGCTGTATAATTTCACTTGTCAGTATTATTTCTCTGTCAACTGGCAACCACTTATTTACTGTGAGTAATGTACCAGTACTCAAAAGAAAACGAGCAAACGAGCCCATAGTAAGATATATGCAGCTTCCCCTCCCATAACAGGAGGGGAAAGAGTGAATGGAGCTGTGATACTGGGAGCATTATGAATGATCTACCATAACGAACACCTTGCTTGAACCATATGGAGTGCTGGTCTCCTATCATTTAAAGTTACTAAACACATATAATGGTTAGCTCATTGTAAACCATGAGAGCCCACTACCTGTGATTAAAACTGATGGACTTCAGTAAACTGTTTTTGCGGGACAGGGTTGTGGTGTCAAACGTGGCATTTTGGAGGCAGAAAAGTTTTTCACAAGTTTGTATCTTACTTCCTCAGATTCTCCTATGAAAAAGCTAGCTTAACTCCTACCTCAGCAGTCCACAGAATCACAGAATTTTCAGAGTTGGAAGGGATCTCTAGAGATCATCTAGTCCAACTCCCCTGCCAAAGCAGGATTGCCCAGAGCACATTACTCAGGACTGCATCCAGGCGGGTCTTGAAAATCTCCAGAGAAGGGGACTCCACAACCTCCCTGGGCAGCCTGTGCCAGTGCTCTGTCACCCGAACCGTAAAGAAGTTTTTCTGTGTATTTGAACGGAACTTCCTATGTTCCAACTTGTGCCCATTGCCCCTCGAATGCACAGAACAGAAATATTGTCTTTGCATCCTTTTCTGGAAAAAGCCATGTTAAAAGAGAACAGCCTTCAGGGACTGGAGACAGCTTACCGCCTGCCTGAATAGACAGAAACTCAGTTCTGGCCCATGACCAACTAGCACCCCTTCCCACACAAACTGCTCACTGGTTTTGGGGCTATGATATGAAAACAAGGCGGCAGCCGCCCCATTGGGACATGGTATAAAACTCAGTGGTCTCAATCCTTATGGGTCTCCTTCCAACTTGAGATATATTCTATGATCCTCAATAAGTCAGCAATAATGCACAGGTCATTATCATCCTGGGAAATCTGGATTCCCAATTTGGTTTCTTAAATTTTCCTGTGGGAGTCTAAATGTATGCACCTAAGGTTACAAATGTAACTGGATTTTGATTAAAAAAAATCTTATTTCCCCTGACATTGCTGGTACTTTCTGCAACCGTGTTGGACTTGCTTTCCCCCTCTGCCCCTGGATTTGGCCCGAGACAGGATCAGTATGAGAATTACATGAGAATCTCCGGTACCTGCACCAACAGCAGCAGATTCATGTCTGGTAAGGGTGACTTTAACTTGAGTGCCTGCAGTAACTCCAATATCACACTGCGCGTCAAGTAGAATTTGTCCCTTTCCTGCAACAGAAAAAGACAGAATTATAAATGTCCTGAAATTCATTGACACCTACTAGTAAACCACAAAGATACTTTTTATCTAAGTTTGAGAATAAAAAAAGTTACAAAAGTGTACTGGTTTCTCCTGTCTTACAAAAAAGCAGAGATCATTCATCATTTATGTAATTCTACAGACTTGATTAAACAGACATCAATAAGGGTGATTCTCCTTTGATGTCATATCAGGCACTATATGCAAGATGTTAATATATCACACATGAAATATAGATAGATTTTATAAAACAGTTATAAAGCCCAGGCAGGCAGCATAGCTTTCACTAAGTAGTTCCACAGGAGGGTGATGAGGCACTGGCACAGGTTGCCCAGAGAAGCTGTGGCTGCCCCATCCCTAGAGGTGTCCAAGGCCAGGCTGGATGGGGCTTTGAGCAACCTGGTCTGGTGGGAGGTGTCCCTGTCCATGGCAGGGGGGCTGGAACTGGATGATCTTTAAGGTCCCTTCCAACCTAAACCGTTCTATGATTCTATGATATAAAGGGAGACACAGGAGAACAAAACTGGCAATAGTATTTAGCGTTATTCTTTCATTAAACCTTCCAGAAATGGTCTACATTTCACCATACTTTTTTTCTATTGTGATTCCCCTTAAAATAAGCATGCCTGTGCTAAGGCAGCTTGGACATCTATTTTCATTCGTTAGACTAGCAGTACTTTTCCACTTACACATTAAAAACCATCTTGGCTACAGCTGCTACAACAGAAACATTTTAAAACATAGGGGAAAATCAGCCAAAGGAGATTAGAACACAGAAGCCTAAGAATAGAGTTGTAGAGCTGAGACAGCAAGGAGGTACAAGAGATAAGATGAGCCTGTTATACATCTTACTTCGACATTCTCTGACTTTAGACAATAAAATAAAAACGTGGAACAAATCTATAACCTGCTACTGACCACAGCAACTCAAGAATTTTGATCAGCAGGAAGACTTACACTGAGCTCTCGTTCAAATGACCATTAGAGATGAAATAATGCTGTCTAATAAAGAGAGCATATCTTAAGTGTGCTTAAGATTTAAAGCTTAGTATCTTCCATCTTGTAAATCTCATGCACCTGCCTGCTCACTGAAGTTAAATGTGTGGAACTTTTTATTCAGTCAGGGCCTCAGTTCCTCTGTGACATCTGTGAAATGGGATAATAAAGTTTGCTTCTTCCTCAGAGAAGTCTTGTGAGGTTTCATTAGTGAGGGTCACTTCGAAGGCCACCTCCAGCTGCACACAGTAACAAGTGCAGCTAAAAGGGAAAGAGTTGGAGGAGATGAACAGCTGGAAGCGCGAGTGAGCTTTGGTTGCAGCAGACCAAGACGCCAGTCACCGGCGTTCCCCCTCAGAGAGCTGATGTCACCACACTGTATCTGCGTAGCATACTGTCAAACCAAGCTTCCAGCAACACCGCGTGTCTCCCACAGCACCCACATACCTTTTAATCAAAATATTTCCATATCAGCCCCTGATCTGGGAGAAGGTGCCAGAACAAGTGAATGGTATGTCTTTCACAGACATTATGATGCCAGTCTGTGAATCAAGAGACCTTAATTCAAGGTCCTAGTTTGATCTTCAATTACATGGACAGATAACACATTTAGCTGATGGAATGGGCCCCAAAATACCGTGGTCCTTGTCTGACTACATTGCTGCAGTCTAGGCAGCTAAACTCACAGGAAGCTAAAACTCAAAAATAAATAAATAAATTAATTCATTCCCTTACAGGAGCAGCAAACACTGGATCAGTTCAGCTGTATTATGAAACCACTACTTGAGGGGACAAGTATTCAAAAGTCACACATCCCACATGCATGAGTGGTGCTCTGGTAAGAATAACATAATATAAGAATATCCAGGAAGGTCAGACCAGAACAAGTGTCCTCAGTAACTTATCTCCCACAAGGCGATAAACAGATGCAAAAGGAAGAATAAAACCAAGGCAAGCATGTATAATTCCCACTACGACTCTCCTAGCCGCCAATTATTTTCAGCTCAGGGAATGTCTGAGCTTAGTGTGGTTCCTGTATAATTTATAACCCTCAGTGGATTTCTCTTCCACGTTTGTGTCCGTTGATGTCCTGTACCCATGTCAACTTTTAGCACCCACAGTACTTGGCAAGGAGTCATGCGCTGTTGAAGAACCACTTCCCTTTACTTGCTTTGACACTGGTTCCTACAAACTTAATATGTTTTGTTCTTGTACTGGAAAGGCATGAAATTACGCATCCCTGTCTGGGTCACTTTTGACCTTACAGACCTCTCTCACATTCCCATCTGTTGTTACTTTTTCAGACTGAAGATCCCTAACTTAGTTGCTCTGTATGTGGAACTCATCTCACTGGTTGTTCTTGTTACCATTATCTGAACTTTCTCTGATTCTACTATATTATGATTGGGAATGGGGAACCAGAACAGTGCCCAATACTCAAGGTGCAAATAGATTCTGATTACTTGCTAGATTTCACCAGCAAGAGTGACCCTTCCCACCATCATGTCTTCAGAGTCTTGAGACACATACATAATGCAGTGCCATGCTCAGACAGTTGACAATTACATCCCCCAAAACACTGGACAGAAGTTCCTATCAGTAACCCAGTACTGTAGCCTGCACATACTGGAAAAAAAAGAGAGGTAAAATTCTTTCAAAAGCATCAACTATTTTACAGACTAACACCTATGCTACACAGGATATAATTGGGCCATAATAAATTGCTTTGTCAGAACACTGGGAAGGAAGCACAGGCTTCATGAATCCCAGCTTTCCTTGGCTCTAAGGATAATACAACAGTGAGCTACCTCATTCTCAAAGTCTCCTATCTCCCAGCCTAAACTTATAACGTTTGTTAAGCACACGCAGTACAGAGAGATGAAGCAAAAGCAAACAAAATGTTTTTTGACATCTGACCTCTTGCTTCCTGCCCTGTAAATCAGGAGTGATGACACCAAAGTCAATAACCCAGAGTACCCTTCCTATCGAAGTCTGCTTATTCCTATCATTCTGCTGGTGATAAATACGTATAAACACAGTTTGTACATAGTTTAAGAACTTTTTCTGCCACAGAGCTGTAAATGGGTGTTAGTTCCATCATAATGACACCCAGGCGAGTCACATGTGTAAACCTCATACCAAAGAGTCAAGAATACAACCCCTTTAGCCTCTGTTCAGCCAAATTAACCCTCTCGAATGTCTATGCATACCTACAAAAAAATGCCTTGCAACCTTCAAACTGTGATTTACCAGGGGTCTATGTGTAGAATATCAAACTACTGAAGTTTGTTTCTAGGAGTATCTCAGGGCCCAAACTTAGTAATAAGAATAGTAAATTTGGTTCTTTAACAGAGTGGTATGCTATCCTCCAAGTAACCCAGTATAAAGCAGAATTCTTTATTCTGCAACAATTAATTGTTGCTACTACAGTAATTACAAATACTGACGATCGATTGGCCACTTCAATATTCTTTAAAAAAAATTCAGTAGCAAAAATCACATCATGCCCAATTCATGCATTCTGCATTTACTTAATAAGGGTCAACAGAATGCTAGCAAAAGGCTAAGTTGAGGTTCAAGCTTCTGCAGCTGTAAGAGATAGGAAAGCAAAAATGTGTCCATTTAGGACCTTAAGATACTTGAAAGGACAACTAAAGATAAGATTACAATTCACAGAAGAGATGCTACTCTCAACTGAGAGTTCCAAAAGCACTGAAAAAATTAAATTGCTGACCTGGAACAGAAACTCAGACAAGGAAATATCAGATTGACGTGAGTCTTCAGGCTCCAAGACCAGAGAAACCGAGATATTCCTGCCACAGGGTATTAGGAAAATGTTGGAGATAAAAAAAGATTTGGAGTGGTTTTACAGCACTGACCTCTACAAAGTGCATGTTAGAGTGGCTTGGTCTTTGAAAAGACAAGAATCCTCCATAGCTTAGCTGAAAGTTCCTGCCAGGAACTTTGTCCCAGCCAGCTCGTTCAAAGTTGCAAAAGAAACAATTAAATCTGAATAGTTTCAATGATCATAAATTATATTCCTTCTGGAATTCACTTCTACGTGATATTCTATCACAAACAACACTCTTACTTGGCTACAGTGATTTCCACTGTAGAAAAACACAGACACCACAACTGATTTGTTTTTTTCTAACAGCAGTCATTAATTTGATATTTCTAATGCAAAACCATGGTAAGCTTTCAGAAATAACGAAGATAATGTAGTGTGGAGTTCCACTAAATTAAGAATTTTGTGGCTATAAATTGCAGGAGACCATTCACTAATGATTCCATTTCTGGGTCACCAGGTTGCATTAAACAAAATCAAGGAGGAGATTTTACCAAGTGCTATAATCCAAGCTTCCTGTGTGCAATTAAGCACTCAATATATTAATAGAACATTGAACCAGGAAGCACGCAAGAAAAACATGGGTTTTTTTAATAGCATGGTTTTAATAAAATTTTCTTGAAAAAAACTGTAACTGCAGAGCATGAGGGGAGTGAAACATTTCCTGTATTTCACAATTTGCTTTAGCAGGCATACATGAAAGTCTTATCAGACCACAAATGCAAGAGGAATGTCTTTGCTTCAGTTTTAAATGGGGCTTTTTTTGTTTTACTGAAAAAAATGCCAGTGTTGGACTTTAAGTTAACATTTTTCTCACTTTGCCTTGTGCAAAGCCTTAACTATAGATCTAACTCAAATTACTTCCAAAGCTGGACAGGCCCTCCTGTATTGATGAGTTTTTTTCTTTCATAAAAACTCTTCTCTTTCAAATGAGACAAAAAAGGTAGTATTTGCTTGTTGTAATTAAACATACTGTTAGTTTCTATTTAATGCTTCAAACCATTACATCTAGTAAAAGTTTTTCTCATTGTCTTGTGGTACAGTTTTTCTGAGAGTGTCATTGCTTTTATCATTTCTTCTTCACTGTCCAGTGATATTTTTAGTCTTACCGAGACTGAAGCAATGCGTGTTCCAGTTGTACATTATCAACACAGAAAATCATGTAGCTACTTATGAGAGAATGTTTCCTGAGGATTAATTACTGTTTTGACAAAGATATCGAGGATGGAAAACCATGCACTTAATGGCTGAAGCAGCATTTTTGTTGAGTTCCTTAACTATCCACATAATGGAGCATATAGGGCCTTAGTAAAAGGTTTGATTAGTTTTGGTGGATTTTGGTGGTGGTGTTCAACTTCTCACCAATAGCTACAAAAATGAACTTGAGTAATAACTGAGTGTTATTTGTACACCATAGCTTTCATCCAAGAATCTTAAAAACTTTTTAAAGGTGCACACTGTTGTCTTTTCTACACAGCTTACAGCCACGCACGCCAAAGTTAGATACCTAATACAGAATGAAACAGGTTCTAAGCTGGGAAGCTCCTAACTTGGAGTCTTCCACTTTACTTCGCTATCTGTTGCCTCCCCTCACAGCTGTGCTCTCAAAAGGCACTACCAAGAATATTTAAGTTTTCACTATACAAAGTATGTGGCTAAACTTGTGCACTAGAAAGGATATGACTGTACAGACATTTTAGTTCATGCATGAATACCAGATATCATCTCTACAAAAGAAAAAAACTTCCAAGTCATGAAATCACACCAAAATACTTGTCTGAGCAATGTTTTCAGCAGGTTCCATTTATCAGTCTATACTGCAAATGTGAAACTCAGTTTTATTAAAAGGCACTGAATCATGATCACTACTTGATTAGCCAAACTACATTAAAACTGTTGACACGTCTGAAACTTGGCACTGATTTCATCTTTACGCACAAACATACTACTTGGGGGAAGTAGGGCTTTGTCTGTCCTATTTTCAGTTGTCCCTAGGGAAGATATATTCTCATTGTTACCTTGGTGAAGGCTCTGTAGCACAAACCACACAGTTCCACCAGGTAGGCCAGAGTGAAGACAGCATTCTGAATTACAAAGCTTAGTAATTTTGAAAAAGGCTCCAGAAGACTCTGTAATGACATGATTTAGAGAAATCAATAACTGGTTGCTCAGCAAAACAAAAAGCATTCCCCATCTGATACGCCTGAATGGAACAGCATTATTTTTAGCTCAGAGGCTATCTTGCTGCAATTTACACTGTTTCAGTCAAATGGCTATTCTAGCTAGCATTTGCCTTCATGCTTGCTTGAGAAATTAGAAGCAAAAAATTAGGAAATAGTTTCACCTCTCACACAGTGCTTGTGAGATAGAAGAGATTCTGTAGTGTTTATGCAGGAAAACCTCACTAACCCCAGTGGAATTGTACTGCAGAACTTCTTAGAAGTTTATTACTTTTTTTTTTTTTTTTAAAGAATAAAGGAGGGGGGAGAAGAACATCAAATCTTTAAGAAGATATACATTCACACCCACATAGGAATGTAATCCCACCCACACTTCACTGTAACCTAGATTCCAAAGCTCTTATCATTCTCCAAAGAGTATCGGACCGCACAATTTTATGCTTATATGTAATACTTTCCTAGCTAGGGGATAAGAACACATTCATAGAATAGCGCAGGCTGGCTAAATTTGAGGCAACAGAGTTTTCTCTTTTTGGAACTTACCCTGGTGGCACTAGTGGTAGGTATCTTCAGCAAGCAAATCATGATTCTTAAACTAGAATCTAAAGAACACNATTTGAAGGAAAAAAAAAAAAAAAAAGAAAAAACAGAGTTAGTACCTTTCAGTGCACATGTCGTGCTTTTAGTGGTAGCAGCTATGAAAAAGTTACAGGTGAAGTCTGAAAAATTATACCTGATGATTGATCTTTACTTACTTGGCCTAAACTGGCTTATTCCTGAACACAAAGTCATTCCCAATCAGTGGTAACATACCACAGCATGGGCCTTGAGATGAGAAACTTTCACTAAAGGGCTAGTTTAGAAAAGTTAACTTTACCCACTTTATGACAAAAATTTCCTAGAAATATATTTCCACTGTAATAAAAATGGATTGGAGGGAAAAAAAAAAAGAGAAAAGAAAAAGAGAGGGTTAGCAGAAGGTACGCACGATCTACCTCATGTTATATTTCTGTGGTTGCCCTGGGCTGTGACATTTCCCCCCCCACCCCAAGACAGCGCTGCAACTCACACCCCATAGCACCAGAATGTGC
Source organism: Anarhynchus alexandrinus (assembly GCA_008711295.1). Lineage (NCBI taxonomy): Eukaryota > Metazoa > Chordata > Aves > Charadriiformes > Charadriidae > Anarhynchus > Anarhynchus alexandrinus. Next base: position 758,934 of record VUYV01000093.1, on the reverse strand, counting down.
CCTGGCAATAGCTGCCCTGGAGGACCCTCTGACGTTGTTCCTAATGGTGTAATTGATTTTTCTTCTGCGTAAATCACACAGGTTGCATAGGTTGCAGTGAATGGGACTTTACAGGGTCTATCCATTATCTTGCATCATCTCTGCTGCAAATATCTAGAAGAGCAAAGAGTCATTTATGACCCTAGAGGAAGGAACAGGAGATGGAAAGTTCAAGAGCAAGAAATTATTTTACTTGTATCACTAATGATACCTCCCATGAATAAAAGGGAAATCAGAGCAAACACTCCATCTCTATGTTATGTGAATGGCAGATATGCAGTTGGAACTATTAAGATCCAGTTCATTTCTTTTTATTTCAATTAGACAAGATGCAACAGACTGGAGTGACTAGTATGCAAAGGGAATGGTTATTGCCTGTTTGGCTTAGGAAGTGCTGCAGGACAGTGCCTCAATTTACCAAAACCTAAAGAGGTTTCAAGATCTGACTATTGCATAATAGTGTCAAGGAATTTAATGTCATTCATGTAATTTGGTGGTGACACCCAATTTAAAACACAATGTTTTAAGTCACAAAGTTAGATTTTGGATCCTTCAGCTCATACTGAGCAACACTGCTTTGCACAGAAGAAATGAGCACTGGGCTCATTCATGCCATCAGGAATAAAGTCAGAATAAGGGCATCAGAATCCTCTGTTTATTGGAAAGACTCAGAAAAGTTTTTACTGTGTTTACTGAAAAGACATCTGGAAACATACACAGAGGGATCTTCTCTCCTAGTGTATGTCCTCAGAGCACTCAGAAATCAGAGCCCAAGGCTTCTAGATTTAGTTTCTGCAACTATATTCTGATTACAGCCAGAATATAGTATGAACTAAAACCTGATCAGCCAAACAGGCCAGGCTCAGTTCCCAGCAGTCTCAGTTCTCTCTGCCTGACTACTGTGTACTTTTAGCAAATTAATTAGGTGGTGCTGCTCTTCCTAAGAGTTTTATTATGTTTTAACCAGGTGTATTTTTATTGCCAAAATCAAATGCAATATTCTAATCTGACAAAGACAGGGCATGGAAAGTGTAGAGGAAAAAAGCCAACAAAGAGGTGAAGAGTACTCTGGTCAGAGTTGTTATTGTTACCCACAGAAAAGATAATTAAAGGGATGGGTCAGACATACAATAAATCCATTCCTCTGGAAACATTAGTTGAATCATTAGAAAATATTTACAACATCCCGCTCTGATTTCTCATCCACAGCTTTCCCGCTGTTGGGTACGTCCTGACCAACGGCACTATAGCTCGTTTCAGATGTCCGTACATCATACCTTAAGTGGCAAAACACAGGGGAGTTTAGTGAGGAAGGTCTGAAACTGATTACTAATTGTGGTCCAGAGGTTGCTGGGTGAATCCATCGGCAAGGCTTCCATAAAGGTAGCAATATTTTCCAAACAGCGTAGCATTGCACCCCCTGCTGGTAAGTTCTTTTTGTTGTTTAAACCCTGGGAAACAAAATGAGAACTGTAAACAAATGCACACATGCAGAAACAGACCCTTAAACAGTATTTGGAAATGCTGAGGTTAAATTGTTCAGACCAAGTACTACTAACCTCTTCTATAATGCTAACAATAAAATGTTGTGCAGGGAATTTGAACTGTGTATGTGACAGTTAGGACTAGCTCAGTTCCTAAAGTATCGACCAAAAGATTTTTGAGCCAAAATGTTATAAGCAGGGTCCAACTCATAATCTGGTGAGACTGGCATGGCAGTAAAACAAGTGGAACTTTCAGAGTATTCACCAGTGGATTGCCCATGTTTTCCTTTGTACAGATTTTAACAAGATGTGTTCATTAATGTTGAGTGGCCACGTATGCTTTTTTGGCTTGTGTACTAAGGGCAGGACTGGAAAGACATAAGCATTTTTAAAGTGATGTCAAAATCTTTGCATGAAGCAACCACCATGTTCTTGGAAGAACAGGACACATGCAAGTGACTAGTGCCAGTGGGAGGATAAAAGTAAAAACAAGCCAAGTGCACAGAAGTCAGTCAGTGAAAGGCAGGCAATAAATCTTTGGACTACTTGGAGAAACTGCTATCAGACACAGAGGAAAGGGAGAACTGAGATATATGAGCAGAAATGTTCCTGAAAACCAGAAAGAGTGTTGGGGGAAGGGATGGCCCACACTACCACTGTGTAGGACAGCTCCAGGAGCTGGCCTGAGGAAAAAAACCCAAACCAAAAAAAAAACAAAAAAAGAAAAACAAAACCAAACAACCAAAAAAAAAAAAAATCCAGTGAGACCAAAACCCAGAAGGAAAATGGTGAGAACAGTCTAATCCTGCTTCCAGAGAGGACCAAAAAAAAAAAAAATCCAGTGAGACCAAAATCCAGAAGGAAAATGGTGAAGACAGTCTAATCCTGCTTCCAGGGAGGACAAAAAAAAAATTTACGTTGCTTTTGGTGATGCAAGTTTGCAGTCTTAACAAATGAGGAGAAATGATCAAATATGCCTGATAACGCCACACAAAACTAGCAGCATTAACCCATTAACAGAGCCGATTGCCTGCATACCTCTAACAGCTGGCTCAGAGCAGCAATGGAACTCAGCTCACTGAAGTCCATAAGAGATGTGGCCAACGTCCGTAAAAAACTTCCATCTGAAATTCAAAAGACATTTTTGCACTGGCTGTCCGTACAGAGGTAACTGAAAGGGTCAGAAATGCACTCAGGTACCGCACATTACCTTTAATATTGCTCTGGAAGAGCTGAGGGAAAATGCCATTGGGAGCCAGCTGATGGAACACACAGCGGAGGAACTGCTTGGCCACACCTGCAGCATTTCCAGGGATCATCATGCTGAAATGAAGGGAAGGAAAAGGAAGAAGAAAGAAATTGCATTGCAGATGAAACACTTATCAAAGCTGACTACACGGATATATAGATAATAAAGATAATCCTATTTTTTTCATTATGGAAGTGTTCAGTTATGAGTATGACAGTCAAAAGCAGAACTGTACTAATCCCAAAAAACAGTTCAGCACATTGATTTTAGGACTTAAGCTTGACTACGCAGAGCTGAAAAAGTTATGTACACATACCTAAAGTATTTAAGTCTCAATAAATAGTTGCATTTTTCCTGATTGTCCACATAATTTTATTTGAGTCATCCGAGTTTGAAATATAATCCTGTTCTCACCTTGTATATTTCAGTGATACAGGATGAAGTTTTCGGCCTTACCATAACACACACGAACAACAGGTAAACACACACATTATAATATTAATTTGCCAGGTAAACACACACATTATTAATTTGCCTCTTGCAGGTTCCTTCAAGACATGAAGTACTTCCTAATCACTCATAAAATCAATGGCTTCATTTAAAAAGCTAAAGTATTATCTATTTACTCATACACTGCACATCTTAACATTTTTTACAGCTTCTCAAAATTAATTTATCTTATTCAGCATCTGGTTTACATAATGAGACATCACTACCCGGGGTTCTCCATGGCCAAGGATGATTCACTTGACTGAATGTATGGAGATAGTTTATCAAGACAAATACTGAACACAGAACAAGCTAGAAAAAGCAGCACTGAAAGCGTGGGAAACCAGAAGGCATCTCTAAATTATGTCTGAATCTGAGTTTTTTCAAGTTCGATACATATGAATATGGGTTCCTGTTCATCTTCAGAACACACAAGATATTTGAAACAAGTGAGAAAGGACAGGCTTTTCCTTTTTCAAAAGTTAAATTTAGTTGATTTCAGGGCCAGGGAGGATGATGCTTTAGATTAATTGTTTCATTTTGGCCAAGGTATCCTTTGCTACCATACCTTTCTGCTTGATTAGAGAAACTGGTACTTGATGCCAACCTGGAATAAAAATAAGAAAAAAAAGAGTGAAGTTCATATGCTTTTTTTTTGTGTTTCATTTTTAAGCAAGCCAATAAAGTACCATTTTTTTAAATAATAAATAATAATTTTAGAGACCATTTAAAATGACACCAGAAGGGTCTTCTGAAGAGCACATAAATTCAGTCAAATCATGTTTGCACGACAATATAAACTCGATTCAGTCTTGCAGCCTCACAAATACTTAACAGCTCTAAAAACAATTCTACTTGCCTCCCTGTACTAGCATGAAGATAATGAAGTAAAGCTGTTGCCTTACATGCACATCATGGAGAATTACTAACCTAGAGGGATTTGGAGAAAAAAAGTTTGCCAGAAGCTGCCTACTGACTGAATTGTTTCTGATTAACACAGCAACATAGACTAAGCCAAAATTCTCTACTTGGCAGTCTGAAGTGAGGCTTCTAGTTCCAGATTTTGGCACCTAATTAACTGGCCTAATTTCAGAAACACTAAGTACCTATGAGCTTTTACAAAGTCAGATGAGAAATACTGCGTTCTCAAAAATCAGGTCATTTACTCTAGTACCTAAATATAGACTTTAAAGCCAAATATGGGCATTCAGTGATAAAAATACTGAACACAATCTTAAAGCAAAATCATGCCTTTCAATATCCAGGACATGTAAACGAATAGAATCAGGGCTTATAATATCAAAGCAATACACCTTTAATACTAAAAGCCACTAAATAACAAATATGAAGACATACACTGGAAGCACCTCTTACAAACAAAATACCGTACAATTTTTACTTTCATCCACTATGCATCAGTGTTTCAGCTGGTATAAGTTGATATGTATAAACAGAAAATTCATAGAGCTAAGCTAATTTACATCTGCTGATGATCTGGCCTTCAATGTTTATCTTTGATTCCCGATCCTTTTAGGCTCAATTTAGCTGCTGCTCAATCCTCTGTCAGCCTCTGTTCTGAAGACAGTTTCCTCTCTAGTCACCGCTGCAAAATCCAAAAAGGACCTTAAGGCAGCTCAGTTGAATGCATCAGTGTAAACCAAAATGGATGGTGATTTTCATTAACGACGCATGACAAGCTGAGGACACAGCATACTTTCAACAGTGCAAAAATGTCAGGCTAGATGGTGCAGGGGATTGAAGATTATATTCTCTTTAGTCATCCCAGCATAAATCAGAAAAAATCATTAGAGCCCCTGACTCCACTGTTGTTAAGAGGAGGCCACGCTAAAATACAACATATTAATTTTGGTGTGCAAAGCTAATTCTGGGTGAAAACGGGTCTGAAGCTACCTTCAAACCATAAAGACCTTGATTCTGCAGTAACTGTAGCATCTGCTTACATTAAAGCACATGAGGATTTCTGCAGAATGCAATGAGACAAATCACATGCCCAATGGACATGACACTTATTTTCAAAAATCTACTCAAGCATGCAAATACAACAGCATAAAATATTTCTTCTACAAGAAACCAAAGTCCTGTACAAAGTTTTTCTCTCCTTTTGAATGCAATAATGCAAGTGGGTTTTTAGGATAAACAAAACATTTGGTTTCTGACTTCAGAAAAACTTCATGAGACCTGAACTACACTAAACACTTAAGAACACCTGAAACTCTGAAATTTACAGCTTGTATGTATTTATCATTACTACTCTAAATATTTTGTTGCCCAAAGGCCACAAACCCCCATCATTACCTCCACTTTGCAGACCACAAAGCAGAACAGTAAATGGACAGTAGACAGTAAATGGATGCATTCAAATTTGTACATGTTAAGAACAGAAGTTAAGCTTTTCAATGCTCCTCACTAACTCAAGAGCCTAAATGCCATTTTCAAACAGGACTCTGATGCTTGTAAAGCTAAATCTCACTGGAGATCAATGAAATAAGAATCAACATGTCAAAAATCTTGATTCAGGAACTAGAGCATAAAGTTAAGTGTATGCCAGAGTCTAGCAAATATGTCAATCTCAGTCAGGAACTTGTCAATAACATGAACCCAGAACTTTTTCTCTTCTGAAAATCCCAACAGATGCCTATCTGTACCTGTACCTACTCAAATAACTTTTGAAAACCTTTCTGTATACTGTTTAGGTATTCTGAAAGTCCCTGGATTTCCTAACATCTTGCTTCCTCTTCTAAGCATGAAAGTAGGAGTTCTTTTTCTAAGAAAAAAAAATGCAAGAAGTCCAATTCATTCTCACCTCTGCTGTCAGATGGGTATTTAGAGGTAATGATATGTCACTGCTTGATGAAAGGCAGCAACTTAGGTTATATACATGAGGCACCCGAATGCCTCTCTGCTTGTATATGCTACTTATTTTGCACGTATTCAAAATAATTCCTTTATGGCGAGCCTCCTACTGGACTTAGAATTTGTCAGAAATGACAGCCAGTAGGAACAACACAGGACATTTACCGGGAATGCGCCATGTTGCATGCCATCTGCTGCTCTAAAACAATCAGCTGTCTCACTCCAAAGATGCAGCATTTCTTCCTCAAAGCACAGAAAAAGGTAGCCCACTCGGCCCTCATCCCTTGATAATTTATCTTCCAAATGATTTACTCTCTGTAGCTGTAGTCCTGCTGTATTTACAAGAATCACACAGAATGGATAGCATCTGTCTCGATTAGAAACTTTGCCTCCATCAGAGTTCATTAGCAGCGACAGCAGGGAACTGTTGCCTTGCAATTAACGGAAATGGAGGACTTGAATAGCTGCTGTGTTTAAATGGAATTGGGAGGCAGTGGAGAGGCAGGGCTGTGAAGAGCTGTGCCCCTGCAGAAGTCACAGTCAGGCAATTTTAACTTCAGTCACTGAAAAGAACATGGAAAAGGAGAGCTGCGCATCATTTCTGCACTTCTAGTGCTGCTCAGAAGTTCATTCTGAAACACCCCCAACGCATCCTCCCACCTCTTCGGCAGGACGTTGTGGAAGAGGCAGAGGCAGCAATGACAAGTAATACAATAGTAGTGGTGCACTGCAATTATCCCATGCGCACTGGGTAAAAGTCACAAGAGAAAAATAAGACACCAAATGTTTAAGACCTCATGAGAGACAATCCTATGCAGCAGCTGGTTAGGAAGCCCTCATAGGGATGCAACTCTTTACTTAGTCTTAATTAGCATAAAAATATGGTTGAAAAGCCTGAAGAGCTCCAGGTAAGCTAATGAATGATCATACCCAGGAGTCAACAGTCCTCCAGGAGCAACAAAATTCAGAAAAGCTGACCACATTTGTGCGTAGCTTCTAAAGCAGGAACCACATAAAAGTGAAAAATTATGTCAAATCAGCAAAAAGGGGTATCCAAGAGGATTCAGTCTTTACAGGAAGCACAGAAGCTGTTTAAGAACATTACATTGGAGGCACAGGGCCAAGATACCCTACTCGGTAAGAAAAACTTCAAGAGAGCAGAAGAACGGAAAGGTGAGGGAGGTTATTAGAAAAAACAAGGCGTCTTTCAAAAAGCTGAAGTCATGTCTCAAATGAAAGCAGAAAAGAGCATAAATTCTGAGTAAAAACCACAAGGCGGCAGGCCAAAAAACAGTTCAAGGAGCAACTAGCAGAAGGAATAAAAACTAACAGTAAATTTTTCTTCAAATAAAACAGGATCAAGAAGCACACCAGAGAGTATGCTGCATCAATGGCTGTTCAGGTAATAAACAGGGCACTCAAGGAAGATAAGGGTACCACAGAAAAACTGAGTTAATCCTTTACATCGCTGCTTACAGTGAGACAAGCTGGGGAGATTCCCAACCCAGAACCTCCCTTTGGAGGGTAAAAGGGCAGGACATCAAAGCAACTGCCCAAAATTGAAGTGACAGTGGAAGGAGTTACATAAGAAATTGATGAAATGATGAGTAACAAAGCAGCGGACAGAACCAGATGTCATTCACTTAAGAGCTCTAAAATATATAACTTCACTATATGAAGTTTATGTAAACCCAATTCCAGGCACAAAATTTTTTCAATCCCACGGGAGAGAGAAAAGTCCTGAATTTACCTTCCTACAGACTGCATAATGTCCAACAGCAGAGGCGCAGCCAAGTCTGGACTAAGGTGAATGAAGGTTGAGAGCACAACTATGGCCAGGCCTAGTGTTTCTTCATCATATTCTTCAAGAATAGCCCCACAGTCATGGCACCTGCAAAGAACAGTTTTAAAAACCGACGTGAACAAATTTAGAACAAAGTATTACTATATATACATATGTTTATAATTATGTCTTTTTAAAGTACTGTTATTTAGTATATTATATTCAAAATTTATTTAGAAATATAATCTAACTGTGATCTTTCTATAATTAATAACCATCTATGGCTTTCAAACATTAATAAAGCATCTCACTAGCTGCACTGGCTGTTTCCTCACTGCCAAATGAAAGAGGGCCACAGGGCAGGCCTTGTTTTGGGTCCCTCATTAGTAATTGTTAGCCAGCTCCCTCACTGTATTGCACTGCTTCAGTCTGCACTATCCAAGAGGAATCTGCAGCAGCGAAGACTAACCCTCAGCAATGGGAACACCCAGCCAGTTCAGGCCAACTGGGCTCAGGCGAGGGCTCAAGTCCCTGGCGCTCTTCTATTTAGCAGCCTAGACACAAACGGTGACGCTCACAGATGATCTTAAAGAGATGGAACAATTTCGTATTGTCCTTCCTGTCAGTCATGAATTATGAATAACAAATTCTACAATTAGGAAACAATAATCTGATTGGTTCCCACAGCAGTTATGGCTACTGAGAAAGAAATGAAAGGACCTCTCAGGGGCACAGAACCGTAGATTTCAGAGAAGTCTCCTTTCCCAGGGCAGATTTGCTGCTGAGTCACTTATCCTTTCTGAAATGCTCAAAGACAACTGATGAAGTTCTGAAAGGGCTCCATAATGTCTAATTATAAAGGGGATGTCAGATTTAGGAGGGATGAGACAGGCTTTCACAACCTACGAAAAAGGCAAACCAACGTGGGAAACTGGCTTATCTCAGCCCAGTAGGAAGGCTTGCTTAATTTGATCAATCAGTTGCTAATGACTCCAACAGATTGTGATATTTTAACTTAATGGAATTGTACAGGCAATTTTCTTGCCTTTGTTACTTAACAGAAAGAAAATATGCCAACAAAGTCATGAAAGTCAAGCTCAGCTGGTCTGCCTGTTAACAGGTGGTGCTAGAGCTCTGGGGAAATGGCCAAAGGAAGTGCCAAAGACAAGCCTAACTTTTGGGATGCCTCACTTTGTCACACAATAAGGTCCACTTCCAGTCACAGACTGCACAATGGCCCTGTCTTTCTCCAGTGCCCATCCTGGAGCATCTGTCTACTGGACTGAGCGCAGGGGCACAAGCAAGAACTTACAGCTTCTCTTTCCAATTTTTGACCAAATCAATGCATGGTTCCTTGCTGACTGCTTTACTTCTCCATTAAATGAGTGCATTTACATTTAATACTTCCTTTAGAGGCATTTTAACCAACCAATTAAGGTTTGCAAAAGCTTTCGGGATCAGTGAGTATCATCTTTAAAAACGCTATGTTGGTTACACATTGTTACACATCAACAGTGACCTATTTCAACAGAAACCCAAAGGAATTTTTAAAAAGAGCTTTTTTTTTTTCCTAAGGTGAAAGTGGTTTCTGATGGATCACAAGGAACCCTTGATTTAAAATAGGATGGGAAGTGCTTCCCCTGCCCTCCATGCACACGCAATAGCCTGAGTCATCATTTTACCTGTGCAAACTCACACAGATCCTACTGAATTAAAAGCACATATTGCTGGCAGTGTTTAGAAAATGTTCAATCTGGGGTAAAAAAAATAATTTAAAAACTTAACGTACAGATAAATGATAGAATGGACTTTATATTTCCATAGAGTATATCTGTACTTTACTTGACCTATTTGAAGTTCAACTACTTCTTTGAAAGGAACAGAAAAAGAACTTACTTGTCAGTCATCAAGGTGGGCTGGTCATCAGCAAATTCTTCTGGTGCAGGTACAAACATACTGACTATACTGGGTGCTGACAGCAAGCTAGATTTTGTGGCACCTTAAGGCAATTAGGGGAAAAAAATTTTTAAAAAACAAAAAAGGAAAGAAAATCACTAAACAGAAATCCAAACTGCTTGAAGAGCAGACTTCTAAAGAACAGCCATAATAGTTCTACTGTGCATAGAAATAAGAAATAAAGTGTGTATACAAAAGGATATATAGCACATTCCTTGCATCTGCCAGATTATTCCAATCATCTAGAACTAAAAAAAAAAAACCAAACCAACCACTTAAAAAAAAAAAAATCCTCGGAAAAAAAGACAACAAAGAACAAAAATTCCAGGAAGGCAGATGTAATCATTTCTACTCATTTTAGGGAGAGAGATGATGCTACAGTTGCTCTGAGACTGGACAGCAGCAGATTTGCAGTGTTCCCCCACACTTCTGGGGAATTACCTTCCCATAGTTTTCAGTGACATGAAGAAGGAAATTTCCTATGTCTCAAGACCAGGCCATCAAGCTATTCATACCATCCCTAACAGAGGCATAGGAGAGAAATCAGGAAAGGACAGCTAGAAGAAATAATTCATAAGGACTTGAGAAATGTTGAGATCATTGGAGGACTGATGGTTAGAAATGCTTTCCATTGAAAGTCTTCACAAGCATCTTTATTCTCCAAAGCTGAGTTGTTCAGCTGGGGGCACAGCCACTGTGATCATGCCAACACCTGGGGCTCCCTTTGCCTTTGGCACTTTTTGTGCACCTAATTTCTGATAGACGCTTGTTTTAATAGGAAAAGTTATGTATAATGGAAGATTCAAACTCTAGGCTTTTCTGAGTTCTGCTTTCCAGAATTACAGCAATATAGGGTAGTCTGACAGTCTAACATCTCTCCAGTATGGTGGTTTTCCTCCCTTTGTCCCTTTAAGCAGGCAACAGCAATTCCAGAAAAAAAAACATACAGAAGAGGCAACTCTCCAGCTAGTCTGGTTGCTAAGAAAACCTCAAGAAGAATAATCAGACTCATTCATGAGCCATCAGAAACTTGGATGAATGCTAACTGTGATGTACGAGCCATGTCATTCATCTGAGATGCCTTGTGACGATCAATTAAATATTGTTAGGAGTTTCATTCTCCAGGTCACTGAGACAGAAAGAGGGATTCATTTCTTAAAGAAAAATATCTCCTTTGGTTGCCACACATAGCTGACATGACAGAGAGCAAGCCTTACTGTTCCCATACAGTTCAGCGCCAATAATGAGTCCAGGGAGCTCAGCTGGTAGGTACCATCAATATGTATATAAGCTGTCCCCCTGGGCATCTCATTCTAAAGATCAATCAATGAAAAGTTCATTTTTTGAACCGATGTTTAGAAGAGTACCAATGCCCTTTTAATGCCAATTTAACCATAAATTAAGTAATCCATTATTGACTTTCTAGCTGGTTGCTTCAATCTGCAGATTCAGATTTAATGCTAACATTAGCCTCTTCTGATAACATTTAACTATGGAAACAGGAGGGAGCTTCTCCACCTAGGCTAGGTTCAGATGGAATTTCTGATGAGATAATCCCAGTTTCTGCAGGAAAAGCAAATTTAATATCAGCTCTCAGGCAAAATAATCTAAGAAGCTCCCACAATTTCTGAACTCAAAATATGTGCAGTGATGAGGACTTGTTACACAAGAATAAGACAGGTTTTACCCAATTATTTTACTAAGTATGGAAGGAAATATTTCTTTTACATATGGAGTTCAGTACTTCATAATTGTCCCCTGAGATTTTGTTGGATATGAGCAGACACTCCAGGAAGTCCAGAATACTCTTCAGTAATGTAGGACACCACCCAGAATGCAAGGAATAGGAGTAGATTTTCACATATTTCTAGGTTTTTTCCCCCTCTCACAAATGAATAAAGAACCCTCCACCATGATTTCAGAAGTTTCACTGTCATGTCCTCTAGATGTGAGTTCCATTGCAGCACACAAATGCTAAAAGCTTTCATAATGCAGGTTACAATGTTGAATTAAGACTTAACTACTCAAAATAAAAATGTCCTCTCTCATGCACTGAACAGTAGTGAAAAAACAAGATTTAGGCAAAGAAGGTAGGTCACTGCCCCATTGCAAGGCTGTAAGAAAGTCTGGATGTATTTCGGCTGTGAGGGAGGGGAGTTCATTAAGAAATGAGATTCAACCGCACTCTGCATACAGAGTCTTTTATTTCCAGGTTGAAAGCCAAAACAAGTACGAGCAGAAAGCCAGTACTTCTTTATCAGTTGTCCCTGTCTTGAACGAAATGTCTTGTCTAATAATTTTTCAATAACCTATGTTCTGCAGGACAGTTGAAGGCTTTAATACAGCTGAATGGAACATAAAATTCAACACCATTTGGTACTAACCAAAAAACCTTCTTGGCAGTCTCAGCAGAGAGATCAGGTCAAATGGGCACTGAACTAACCTCTGATTCTTAGTGGTGGTCCCTCCAAGTCAGGGTTTAGGCAGACAGGGACATTACACTGCCGTTTTCCATGCTGTATCTGCTCTGTGAATAAATACAGAACTTCAGTCTCTAGAACTATGAATCCATCATCTGTCACCAGCACCACACATCTTAAACAGTTAAAACAAGAGAAAGACAAATACAAGAGCTATTGAAACAACAAAGAAAAGAGTTAATTTTTTAAGCATAGAAAAGGAGGGGAAAGGAAGGGGTAGAGAAAGATGAAAGAAGTCCACAACAGAAAAAGGACACAGATAACCTAATACCAAAGAAGGCATTTCAGAAAAGTAAGTGTCATTAAACAAGACAGGAAGTGCTAGCCACAAAGATTCAACAAGTTATGGAACATATGAGTCACAAAAAGAGAAAGACTGTTTAGAAATACCAAGAGACTAGAAGTCAGGTATAGTTTGTGCTGACAGAAGGTAGACACAAAATGATTTTCTTTAACAGATAGCAAGCTTGGGAAAAGTGTAGTTTGAAATAAGAAATGAGAGAGAGTCATGCTACTTACCAGTGTTAAAAATAACAATAATAATAACAACAATAATAATAAAGCATGCATGAACCAAGCACACATCATATGCTTGTGTGGCATAAGACTATTTCCTCGTTGTTACACCTGAGTATAATAAGTCTTAAAATTGTGCTGTGACATTGAAATGACAAATAGTCACACTGAGCATTTGTCCTAAAAAAAAAAAAAACCACCACACAACCCAACCAAACCAACCTGATTTCTGTCCAAATAATAATTTTACTTTGAAGGTAGTGGTTGAAAAGGAGACTGAGGGATGCAAAGCTTTTTAGAAAAGAGCATTTTACTTTGTAACTCCATGCTTGGAAGCCTTTAGCTGGAAGGAATGTTGGAGGCAAAAGTCATAGATGTTGTGGAGAAAGCTAGTGGACTTGGAACAAGATTAATATGACAGAGTTCCTAAGTCAGTTTTGAGTACTGACTTGTTCCTCTTGAATGCAGGCTAACTACTTCTTGCAGAATGAAAGCAATAACTTTTTCATCTCTAAACCCCTGCCTGAGAAACTAGGTGATACCAGCTAAGTCTCTTCAATAAATAAACTTACCTGCTGATGGGACAAAAGAAACCACTGTTATCATGGACAAATTCCGATCTTAACGATTTAAGGATCTCACGCTGAGCATGCTACTCAGCAGACTGGAGTAGAAAGGATAATCTTGAACTACATACCATACCTTTAGCCATTCCTCAGCTACAAGATTCAGTTTGATGGAACTTGACACTGAAGACTGAATTAAGCAAAAAATTTAACTCAGCTGTCCAGAACTGGTGGTGAGACATTCATTCAGCATGCTAAGTTCATATAACATTTTAAGCATTCCTTTTCTCTGGATGCATCTGGATCTGCTGATGAATTCCTAAGAAGCACGATTCCGTAATGTCACCAACATCAAGATGGGCAATAAAATATTTAGCATTTATGATAAACTACAATGAATGAATTGTTTAGCAACATCTGATATGGGTTTGGTCATAACAGAAAATCTTTTATAGAGAAAAAAACCAAGTAAAACACTTGAGTACTGAGGAAATTATGTGCTTAATTCAGTTTTCATTGCTTTGCGCCCATCTTAAAGGGAGAAAAAACAGGTCAGTGAGTGAACAGAAACTTCAGGTGTTTAGCATGAGCTGACAGAAACTTCTCTGAAGAGAAACAAGACTAGCGGGTATAAGGCACAACTCCTTGGTGTACCAACACTGTTGTCAACATACATGCAAATAAATGATTCCATGCACCAGGGATGAAATCCTATACCTAGTGAAAGCAACAGTCATACTTCCATTTCATTCAATGAGGTCAGGAAATAATCCAAGTAATATGCAAAACTGTAGGAACACCACTGTACCAGAGGGACTATCTTCCAAATATGTAACTACTCCAATTCATACTAGGTGAGAATCTGGTACTTACTATAAAGTTTCACTTTAGACTTGAGATTGATTACTTATCTGCAATGGTAGAACAAAAATACTCACTTTTTTAATGGGTTGTTACGGAAAGTAATTGGTTTAGGAAACAGAAAAAAAGAACAATAAATGCAGCTCACCAGTATCCCAAGTGCTGATATTGTGGGGAGCACTAGACTGGTGTTCCAGCTGCCTCTTCATTAGCTGGTTCATTGTCAGAGCTCCCAAAGAGCCTCTTTTCATTTGTCTGAACTGAGCTGCAAGTCAGAAATGCAAAAGGATTTCAGGGGCTCAGACAACATGTAAAACTACTCTTATTTCCTGATCTTACAAGCCAGCATGAGATAAAATACTGAAAGGGCAATGACTGCTTCCTCTAAGGATCTTGCTCAAGTCAATATGCACTTTTCACACAACTTCACAGGGTACCTGGCCCCAACAACATCAGTCATGAGTGACTTAGATTCAGGATCTCATCCATTGTGTCAACTGTCAGTGCCTTTTTGCCTCCAAATATCACGAAAGCTCTTCAAAACACTCGGTATCTCTGAAGTGTAAGATACTACCCCAAAATTCCCAGGCCATCAGGTGATAAATGTATAGATGAATCTCACTCACATACAACATACCGAGGAAGGAAACTCGGTCTCCTCCAAGGAAAGTATGGAGGACTGCTCTGTCGACGCTCACCATAGGAAAGCAAGTTCACTGACTGTACCACCAGCACCTTTCATGGGTGACACAACCTGAACAGGCCTCCTAAATACCCACCACTTGGGCATAACACCTGCACATTCTTCTGAAGTGTGAAGCCAGCATGCCCTTGAACAAGGGTCCCTTTTCTAACTTCACTGCCATTCTTCTTACATGGAGCTATCAAGCAACAAGCATTCTAATCTTCCTCATCCGACTATTTACAATACTTCTTTAAATGGATATTACTGTTTGCTTTAAGAGATGTGTCTCACTGGATAATGCTCACACACACCCCGAAAAAAGAAAATTGTGGATTTAAAATTTAAGATTTTTTTTGGTCATATATTTGAGAAAATATATGATTTTTATACACTGAGAAGTGCTTAAATGGAGGAAGAAACA
This sequence comes from Anarhynchus alexandrinus, assembly GCA_008711295.1. Lineage (NCBI taxonomy): Eukaryota > Metazoa > Chordata > Aves > Charadriiformes > Charadriidae > Anarhynchus > Anarhynchus alexandrinus. The sequence goes on along the minus strand of VUYV01000093.1, from coordinate 743,531 downwards.
GATCATATACAACTCCTGACTTCCTTTTTTTCTCCATTCATAAAAAAATTCAAATTGAACGAGCATAATATATTCGCTTTGACATTTGAGTCTGAGCAATGTATTTCCACCACTGTAAGCAAAAAATCATTCTTCACAGTATGAAGACAGAATTTTAAGGCCCTGCTTGAACAAGGCATAAGAAACTGCTGACATGCATCTCCATGCAGGAAAGCTTTTAAAATGCTGCCTTAAGTATATGCTTAAGTGCTTCCCTCAACAGGGCCTTAAAGCAAGGGCAAAGCAAAATCTTCTCATAATGATTATTTTCATCCGCAAATATATTCAACATCATTAAAAAGAGTATTAATATAATATCAGGTAGTTCCGTTCTAAAACTCCAAACAGTACGCAGCTAAGCTCTGAAAATAAACCCTGCATTTCACATTACTAATGGTGATGAAGTATAGAAAAGGGATAAACTACAACTTTCAGAAAGCTCTGAGGGGTTGAGTGCCTTCTTCCAAACTTGTTCTACTCAGTTTCTATACAAGAGTTTCAAATTCAGAGAAAGCAGAGTACTCCTTAACAAAACAAATACAGGCCCTGACTAATAATAAATACAATAACTTCAGTGGAAATCTGCACCCTGAAATTATTTTATTAGGTGAAGTATTTTAAGTTTTCCCTCATTATATCTTTTCAATGTATCAGAGTGTATTCAAACTCTACTTTTGGTCCAAGTACAAACTTCTCCAGCATTGCTGCAAAGCAGTCCTTGTATAACTGAACTTCTGGAACTGAACCAGACCAAGAGACCATTCCATGTTTCACTTTTAAAAGTTACATTGCAGCTGCCTTTCACAGCAAATTAAGGAGAAAAATAGAATTTCCATCGTTTCCAGGGCAAGGATTTTAAATAGATGCTTTATCACTTTATCAAGCATAGAATTTCCTGATGAAAGAACAGCAATTAACATTAGAAGTGACAAGACTGCTTGGAGTGCAGATGACTGTCAAATATAGAAAATTATCTCTTTGAATTTTCTTAACAGCTTTTGCGATTGTAATTAAAAAAATTTCATGCATATTTCACATAATCAGACTATTGTTGAGCAGGTTTGGATTTCCAGGGTTATTTACCTGATTTCTCAAGGACAGCCATGATCTCAAATATTGGTAAGTTAAGAAAAAAATCTAAAAAACCAAGAACCCAGAGAGCTGCCAGCCTTTGAACAGTCTTGGAGCCAGGCTCATTGCTGTGGACCAGCACGTGACTTTTCATGCCTACAAATGACTAGTGGCATAGGGAGGGAAGTTTTCCTTGATCAGGTTTTCTACAAGAAACCTAACAATCATGAGAAGATCAGTAACCTTCATATAGTAGCCAGTGAGCCTTTCATATTTTAGCTTGTGATCTGGTCCATCATCCCTCCATTGCTGTGGAATTCTCTACTCAAGAAGAGAAGTCCAAAGGCAAAATCTTCCTATCACAGTTAATGACGTATGCTTTCTATTTGTGTGCTCACAGTCCTAATCAGGACTTATTATGCAAAGCACTGTAAAGCCACACAGTAGAACATCAAATATATTTCAGTCTAAATGAACAAGAGACACAATGGAAGCCTTCATCTCCCTTATTGCAGGTGTAAACTGAGGAACACAGAAAGAGGAAAGGAATATTTACTCAGCAATGTAGGCTCAATATCATACAGATACTATTCCCGATTTCATATACTGGAATTTACAGGAATACCTAGCACTCAGTGAAACCAGAGAGATATAGGTCTTAACTGGCACCTCTTTAGCTGCTTTAGTAAGCAACATCTGTATCATTAGGTGTCCAACAAATGTACTCTGACAAGATGCACATGACATGAGACACTTGTGGTAAAACTGGAGAGGAAACCTCTAATTTGGAGTACTCATCTAGCACGTCTAAAATAACATCTTCCTTTAGTAGGCCAGACACCCCTTTCTATCAAATCAGCAAATATTGAATTTCAGAAATTAAAATTTCACTTTTCAACAGCAATCTGAAATTGCAGTTCAGCAAGACAGTTGAGCTGATCTAGCGACTCGCTGGTACCACAGCAGGTCATCATTTCCCCTTCCTTTTCTACTACTCACAGTCCTGCCCTGTCAAACTTCGGATGTATTACTTAACATTACCTAGCTGGACATGCCATTCTAGATTTTCTTAGTGTTCGCTTTCCATTGAAATCAGTACGGGAGTCTCAGATATATAGTTACTGCATTTCAGCGAGCAGCTGAGGAAGTGGTGTTTCCAGGCATTTTACAAAAATTTCAAGAGATTTTTTTTTCCTAAGGTACAGCAAGAAGTGTGCAGAAGACCATAGTAACAGCCCTGTGGAGCTCTCATCCTCTGCTTCTGTGCACTGACAGTTGACAAAGCTTTCTGTCACTGGAAAATAAACATTCAGCTTTGTGAAATACTGCTTTTGGCTGCTATCTACTCTAATTCAAGAAAAACACATTCGTCAAATTTGACAAGTCACAACAGAAAATCTTGCACCCACTAATTGCTAAAATCCTGCTGACCATCAGAGATTTAACAGATCTAATGATATCCAACACAGCTGTACTTCCAAGAATCAATGAAACTCAGGGGAAGGCATTTACCATACATGATATGCATCTGACACACAAATACAGCAGATTAGATTTAATCCTCAAACCAGAGGTAAACTTACTTGATATGGAAGAGTGACTACTTGTCTCTGGGACACCTGCTTCAAGGGTCGGTGCAGATGATGACTCTCTTGGCATTTCCAGTGTTGAAAGCCCTTTGGCAGCAGGATCTGCATAAGAAAATTGTGCTTAAACTCTCAGTATTTAGAATCAATAAATATTTTCCATCCGCTTTCTCCCTGGATGCCTTTTTCACATCTTTTCAGTCATCCGTTCACCATCTGGCATTCCCAGCAGTTTTAAAAGGATTTAGTGTGTGTGTCGTAAAAATTTTTATAGAGGCACTGGGATCTACTGCTTAAAATCACTTTTCAAAGGGGGTTTGATTTTGATCCCACTCACAGATCAGAACCACCAACATGGAAATAAGAGAGGTAACTGATATAAAACTAGTTTAACTGACAGCTTAGCATCTTTTAACAGCCTGATCTGCAACATGTTATCAGTTTTCATCCAAAAGGCTGTTGATCTAGCAGTTGATCCTAAAGATTCCAAGAATTTACAATTCTATCACTAAAAAGAAAAATAAGCCCTTAAACTTAATGATTTTATTTTATGATAACTGATACTGTCAATATGGGAAGAATAAAGTAAAAGAATTTAAGTGTTGATGGCTGGTTTCAGCTTATCCTATAAAAATGGATATTTATCTGTGCTGTAAAGTCTCAGGTGGGAAACTGAGGCCCAGCATTGTGCACTTGAAGAAACAACCCCTTTGGATATTTAATTCAGAGATCAATTATATCAGAAGCCCTTCCAAAGCACGTGGAAGTATAACAGGCTGACAAAGCTTGAGTATGACTTTGAAATTATAATCAGCCCATTATGATGGTGAAATTAAGCCTACTTAAATGAATTACAACACATATGTTCTCAAATAAACTAATCAATAAGGGTAAACAAAGCAAAACGGAACATAAGAGACACATTAAACTACCCAAGTCACTAAATTACCTAGTTATCTGAATTGCCTGTATCAACCTGTAATGTAAGTGAGCACTTAATGAGTCATTGTGAATGTTTTATGCTCCCCTTAGATGACATACATAGATGCATGCAACCAAATGATCATCTTGTATGCCATAATCCTAGGTTCCACGTGGTGTTTCAGAACTGGGATAACCCTTCCAAGCAGTTTCAAGGATGACAGTGTGTTACTGCATGAAAACTGCCCCTTCCTAATGATCAAAAAGCATTTGAGTCTAATTGCACAATTCTTTCATGACCATTCTTCTCTAAGAACCTATACGAAAGGTTCAAAAAGCACTCAGCTCTCTTTTGTTTTTACAAAGCTCCAGTGGTTCTTCAACTTACAGGAACCATAAATAGGATGATAGGCCTGAAACATAAAGGGAACAGAGTAACTATGATCACACGGAATGATTTCTCCTTGTAAAAGTGGAATAACACAATACGGAAGTATACTATGGTTCTGTCTGAAGCAGTTAAGAAAGAAGTGAGGTCAGGAATGCATAAATATTCCCCATCACTTCACTGGCAACAAAGAACTGAGGCCTGAAGGATTCCTTCCTTTTTTAATTAATATGTTAAAAAANTTGACACATCCAACTGGAAACTGAGGAAACAGCTAAAACACGCTTTCTCTCTACCTGAAAAACTTAGTAACCAAACCCTGTATTAAAATGACCTGAAAAAACCTGGGATACACAGAAATACTGTACGGCTTTTCCTATGCTTGAACTTCAAATCTTTAACAAACATAAGCTGTGTAAACTTTGTGGATACCCAATACAAAGAAGGCTATAAAAAGTTTTTCATGTATAAAAATAAAATACATGTGTATGTCCGATCCAAAATGCAAACTACAGTTAATTCCAAGTGCTCTTGGTTCTAATGTCTACAGCCTGCTCAGCCTTACACTTCCTGATCCACTCTGCTTTCCATTGCCTTATGCTTGCAGAAGAAATAAAGGTCAAAAATCCCTACAAACAAAAGGGAATCAGTGTAGCACGGACTGCATTAGCAGGATAAAAGGCACAGAAGTATGACAATTTTTCTGACTCCCCGCATAAAGAGGCCATGGAGTTTCATTCCCTAACTTGGATATCAGAACCGATATTTTTGTTACTGAGCTCCACTTCCTTTTCAAACGGGCCCTCACACAATACCTGTACAGTTAGTATATCCCTCGTGAGAAACAAATACCTGGAAGCATTCAGCTAGCTCAGACTATATCAGGTGCTATATATACACATCTCTCCCCATATGTATGCACATCTCTCCTTACACTGGTCTGTTACTAAGACCTTCATGCAGTAATAAGCCTTTTGATTGGGTCAGTGATTGAGCTCACCTGCCTCCTTCTGCTCTCCCAGCTTGTCGAGGATGTTAAAGGAAATGTCCAGGTATTCTCTCTGAATAGCACTCACAGCAATCTTCCTCTGCTTCCTCTGGCGAGGAACAATCTGAATCTTAAATTCTGACTCCTCAGTCTCCTCTTCTTGTTTCTGCTCCGTGTTTTGTTCAGCGTCAGACTCTGTGTTGGTATCAAGTTTATCACTTTCTGTTTGGTTTTCAGAATCTTCGGGGACTTTAATAAGGACTGTCTTTACATTTGGGCTTGGAATTGTTCCACTAGGTCTAATTTCCTCCACGCTGAGCTCGGAGCTATCATCAAGGGACATTTCTGGAAGGGCAAATGACTTCTGCAGCAGGTCCCTCTTCTGTTTCAGTGTTAGTGGGTTCCCAGAGGACATGTCCTGAAGTTCTTCTGACTTAACTAACTCTGAAGAACCCTTTTGATCTTTGGGAGAAGTGGAAAGGATCTCATCTATTCCTGCTGAAGCATTGTTGCTCGAATCCTTAGAACTAAAGTCTTTGGAGCAGTCTTCAATGCTGAACTGGACCAGCGGAGTTGTGCTGAGGCTGAGTGCAGAGACATTGATAGGAGTTGAGGGAGATGAAGCAGCAGTTTTGCCAGAGACATCATTCAGCGGGTTTGTTGTTTCTTCTTCTTCATCACTCTCCACTATTCTAAGGGGAGGAAGTGGTTCAAAGACTAAAGAGTCACTGTCTGAAGTAGAGAGTACTGAATGCTTTTCAGGACCTGATGTTGAGTCAGAGGACAAATCTATCAGATCTAAATCTTCCTTGGGACCAGCAGGTTTAACCGGAGAGTCCACTTTCACTTCATAGGTTTCCATGCAGTTTAGCCTAACTTCTGGTATGACAGGTCTTCTCGTTTCCTGGAAACTCTCTGTATGAGGAAGATTTTCTTGTGTTTCTATATTTTCAGCTTTAGTAGACGAATTCTGCCGAGATCGTCCATAATCACTCTGCCTGTGTATGGCGTAAGCAGCAGGGACAGGTGGTTTTTCTAAGTCACACCGGTCTATGCAGGACTTCCTGCGATGCTCATCTAATGAAAACAACAGGGAGTCTGCATTCCCTATATCAAGAGATTTTTGTTTTAGAGAGCGCAGTTTTTTTTTCTGAATGCTTTCTTCTCTCACACAGCGTAGAATACTGTCTTGTAAGGCCCCCGTCTCTCTATATTCAGCCAGCTCTATTTCACCTGATTAAAACAGAAAGAGCTAATACTACCTCAGTTGGAGACTTCTGGCAGATATCTTCATCTTTATTCTCACCATTCAACATGACTGGCATTTCAAATACAAACCCAGCATTAGTCAAATTGTCTAGATTTTGTTTTAACCTCAGAGCCACATTACATAGATTTTTTACAATAAACAACAAAAAAAACCCCTGCTATTTGGATAATAGGGTTTATCTAAATTCTGTCCAAGTTCTACTCATCCTGGACGGATGTACCCTGAAGACAGACTGTTTAACTGTATGCATTGAAAAGAAGATGGCACAGGCAAGTAATTCCTGCAGACACTTTGAATGGCTGCATTAGGCGTGAGAGATGAAAAAAGAAATGAGCTACGCAGATCATTCTTGAAGAGGTTTCCAAATGATATGGGCATCATTTGGACATCAGCGTATATCAGAGTACACCTACATGTTATTTACTGCAGCAAAGTGCGCTTAAAATGGATGCTTCTAATTCAAGAAGCAAAGGTAGCAAGAGCAGTGAGGATGTGGCAGCATAATTACGAGATCAGACAGGTGTTCAGAGAATTCTTCCCCCAGTTATCCTCGACCCCAGCAGAGTCTTGCCACTATCCCACCACAGTCATACCTCCCTGTCCCAGGGAGGAGGGAAGTGAGCAGTCATACTTGCTGGTTCTACCACTGCATCCGTATTTTGCTATGTGAACACATTCATTGAGAACATTTTAAAAGGTTATCACTGTTGTTATTACAAATAACATTTTCACATAAAACCAGAATATTCCTGAACATTATTAACCCCATATTTCAAAATGCTCTGCATATGAATCACCATGCAAAAAAAGCAGTGAGAAAAGTTAAAGTAGATGTTTGCTCTAGTCAGAATCATTCCCCTCTCCCCATGCAAAAACCTGAAATAAAAAAAAAGGCAGGTGGGTGGTGGTGAAAATCTCTTCAATTTTTTTTCAGGGTATTCATTTCAGAAGCCTAAATTTGAAAACAAAACCCTTCCTATTTTTTGAAACCACCAAATGACCCTTTTTACCAATGGAAAACCATAATATTTGCAGCAGCAACCACAAATTTGCTTACCCTGGAGTCCCACCTCATCAAAAAAGTCTATTTCTGGGAAAAAATAAATTTTGAGTAAAAATCTTCAGCCCAATGGTGGAAGAAAATTGCAACCAATCCTCTTAAACATTTTTACGTTCAAAAGTGCTTAAAGTTTCAGAAAACAAGTGCTGATTTTATGTATTTTTATGTTGGAGTGCCTACTTTGAGATTCCTGTAAGAGAATTCATTCAGGGAAATGAGGAGTACGTGCTCTCAAAAGTCAGACAGAGGGCTTCTATGCAAATTAGGCAGTGCAACAAACTCTATAAAGAAAGGTGGTAGCTTGAAACTAAGAGTAGGAAATTGTATTTCTGCATGAGTTTATACCGACAAAACAATTCATACTTCTCTGAGCATTCATCTCAACTGGTTGATATTTCACCATTTTGCTGCCACCAATTCTTTTCAGTCTTGCAAAGAAAGTTTGAGATTCTTTATTGCAAGGTCCAGTTGGTGTATCATGAATATCAGATTCATCAAAAACACTGTCTTCCTCTGCTGGAGAAAGAAAAAACTTTATTACTCTTAAGAGAGTGCAATTCCTTGAATGAAAAGCTGTCTATGTAACAAAACCTCAGCTAGTTTCAATTAAACTTGAATTGGAAAATGAAGAATCATCTGAAGTTTGCAAGAAAATTTATATCCCAGGTATAATTGCCATTCTTGTTACATCTTGAACTAAGGTCAGAAAGGACAGAGATAAATGAAAAATGGGTTACAATGCAACAAAAGTATACCAAAGCTTTTACCATTCTAAGCTGATCTTTTCTATCTTTTTCTGATAATAATACAGATTCTTTAGATGGAAGAAATACAATAGATCTGAACACTGACTCGAGTAAATAACTTCTACGGTGCTCCATGAGAAACAGTAAATTGAAGAAAGTCAAAATTAGTACAAGAACTGCAAGGTCAGTAATAAACCAGCCGAATAGGAAAGTGAAAAAGAACAAATGGATAATCTTGGCAAGCTGATAATAGTAATAGAATAAGACCTAAGAGTATGAATTATGAGATTACTGATCTAAGTACTAAAAGTAAAACATTATTAAAACATAATTTGAGACCTGCTGGTTTAAAATGGCAGAGAGAAAGAAAGATCAAAATCTATTTATCCATCAAAAAATAACCACATCACCTGTATGAAATGGCTATAAAAAAGAAATAAAAAAAGGAAAAATCCATATCTATCATGTATAGTGGTTCATCTACAAGGAAACAAGAAACACCACTGGGATGATAAAGAAAACAAAGCATTCAAGAGAAGAGTTTATTCTAGTAAGCAAACATGGAGAGGAAATGCATTTGGTGTCTAGGAGTGAAGAGGCAAGTAAGCCAAAGAGCTAGAATGGCCAAAACCTGAAGACTTAAACTGGACATTAATATCTTTAGCTTTGAAATTGCTGGAAAGTTTTTACTACATGTGAAGCTATGGAACTCCCACCTAAAAGCACCAAGGATAAGATACCTAATTGATATGATGAATCCAGAAAAAATCAAAGTTGATAGTAAGAATTTCTACAGGGACTGGATATAAGAAGTTAGGAGATCACTTTTAACATCATGTCCTATATGTCTTCTTCTTCTGCTTCGCAACAAATGCTTCTTCTCACAAGGTATACATCAGCTCTACAACAGTCTGTACACTTGCCACAATCCCCACAACAAAGTTTGACAGAAAAATTAGGAAAAAGGTTCAATGGTGGGGAAAAATCAATCTTTAGCATACGTATTCTTGCTGCCCGACAATGAAATCCACATCTGTTGATGATCTAAACGCCTCTTTCGATGATGACAGCAGCACACACGCTACCTGACCAGAGACTAAACAAGCCTCCTTAGAAATGGTGGGAAAGGCTTCAACTTTCCAAGTTCCTATGGAATTATATTGGCTGCTGCTTGCAGGTGGAAGAAAACTCTTCTACATCCTCTTTTTTTCTGCAGCACTTCAGCAAGGGAGAAGAATCAGACCTACGATCAGTCAGCGTTTACAGAGTAAAATTTGCACATTTATGGTCCTTTACCTCTGAGCTGACCAAAGCCCTTCACAACAGCTTTGGAAAGCAAGTAAATATTATTCTTCTTACTTTGAACATAGGGAAACAATGATGAAGTGAGACACAAGGACACCCAGGGAATCAATGCTGGACATGGGGTTGGAATATCAAGTTTTCTAAACCTTACTTGGCACTTACTGTGAACTGCAAGCTGGGTACTTAGGCACCTCGCTTTGTCTTAGAAACATCTCAGAATCAATCCAGGAACTGAATGCATTTCATAAAGGTATTATTACTACCCTCAGCATTATTAAGTCATTATGCATTAAGTCATTAACTCAGCTCAAAACAAAGACAAATTCATAGTAAGTCCACAGTCACCTGAACAGTCTTAGCCCTCCTCTAGCAATACAAAATGTCCAAGTGAGTGAGAATATGCTATGCATCATTTACATCTGCTTTAAGGTTGCTTTAATTTGCTAGAGCTAAGTAATAGGGTGTTCAGGTAAACAGAGTTTTATGTTCTTGTTCTGCTGGATATCTTTTCATGAGCAACAAGCAGCAAAAGAGGAAAAGCTACTGATGTGTAAAAGAGTGCTGCTTGTATTCTTCTTCAGAAGAGTTTGCTGCACACTAGGAAGACTGTTTGAGAAGGAAGATGTAAATAGCAAATAAGCAGCTAAAAGGCAAACTAGCTGAAAGGCAGCTACAGGTTAACATCGAAAGAACCTGTTAAACTTTGATCATAAATACTTATCATGTAATAAACTTCACAATTGTAAGGAACTATACTCAGTGACACCATGTTATTTCAAGTGCCAGCCTTACACCAGTTCACACCATCACAGTACCTCTGCTACAGCTAGCAAACATACAGAGTCAACAATCAGATGCAGATGCTAAGGGGTGCACCATTCTCTTCTGCCTTTAGACATCCACATCATATACATCTCCATGTAAGCTAGTCAACTTCAGCTCCTTTTACAGAGAAAAGCAAACTATATACTGGATTCATCATTTTTTCTTTTCAACATCAAATATTTGCTACTATGCCATGATATTAAAAAAGTATAATCAGAACATGGTGTCAGGCTGGTTGCACACCTTGTGTGTGGGCATGATCAGTTAATACTGTTACAGAAAAGGCCAAGGACTATCCAGGCATGGTGACTGAACTACTAAGTCTAAGGTAAATTCCCTCCAAGAGATGTTAGACTGCTGTGCTATGCTTGGCCTACAGAGAAATTGTGAATTTCTTTTACTATAGATGGCTATAGCTGGTCAGATAAGTCACACCTCGGACTTAATTTTGCTTATTGTGTTCTAAAATTCAGACCATATTTACCCACTTCTAAAACATCTGCAAGACTTCATTAATTAAATCAATGACTATCAAATAAATGAGTGTTAAAAGTACCTTTCTCCTTTTCACTGTATCGGCTTATGTTACTGTTGTCACTATACAAAGGACCAGCAGTTGCATGGGGCTTGCAGCTGTGATACTGAGCGTTGAGGGTATTGACTGTGATGTGGATTAGGTGAAGTACAATCTTGCTGATTTCACAGTCTCTGTAGGGGTACTGTTCAGTGAAAGAGAAAAACTTCAGCTTAAAAATTAACTTTTCTCCTTGGATAAACATTTAGGTGGTAAAATAGAAAAATGACAAGAACATTGTCAGCTGGATGCCCTTTGCCTTCCTTTGATCACACATTTCTAAATACATCATGAGAAGCAGGACTGTTTTCAGCTTTGTACACAGAATTATTTATAAAAAATTTTAAAATCCCTATTAGTAACATTTAATATATTGTTTTCTTGACTTTTATATGACAAAACCAACCATTAATAATAACGCAAAAGGTCTCTCATCAGAATTGTTCTCCAAATACTATATTTCAATCAGCATGTTATCATTCATTTTGAGTGTCTCCACTTCCTTGTATGCCCTATAGACCTGCTAGAAATTTGTTAAGCATATCAAAAGTATTCACCGGTCCATTTTAGTGCATAAACACATTACATTTTAACAACATCTCCTAAAAAGCATCACTTAAGTAAAGAATACAAGTTGTTAAGCTGACCCCCCCATTGAAATTACTATTTTTTTAAAAAAACTAATTTTAAGTTATTCGAAATACTCTTCATTGGAACTTTATAAAGCATTTTCCTATTTTCAAATCCATATTTCCCTTTCTCAGGTAACCATGTGAAAGGCAATACAGACAGCAGAAGTAATAGGTCAGCAGAACAGATGAAAGCCTAACTACTTCAGACACTGAAATTAAATGCAGTGAGTAAGCAAATCAAAGAAAAGTGTTCTTTACAGTTCCTTTCACCTGCAGTACAGTTAGGTGTCCCATGTAATAAATTTCAAATTGAAGTGTAAATTTAATGTGGACAACACCTTTTTAAGACCACTCACCTTATAGAGAATGACAAGCAAAGCCTTTAACCACATCTGCCGAATGTGAGGTTTGAGGGACCAGAGGGAGCAGCGAGGAGGCTGCTGAAAGTAATGCCTTAGCTGAGGACAAGAGCAATATTTCAACACCTGCACCACCAAGGGAAGAAGGTGTTTTCCCAGGTTGATGTTATAATCCATCACCTGAAAAGAATATTAGCACAGGAGTCAGCTCACCAAAATCAAATCCACTGATGTTGAAAAGCAAAATAACTAATACAGTTGAGGCATTAGTTAAGTGAAAAGAAAGACATTTTTATGGAAGTCTAACCATCAATTAGAAACTTTCTGCCAGCTTGCCACATTCTCATTTTAGCTAGATAGGTAAAATGAAACAAAAGAAGATGTGTTCTGAAAGCCTTTCATCCTGCACAGTCTAAATTTTAACATACATTGGCAAGTTAATAAAATATATTATGCTGGGATAGCCTTACATTATAGCACAAGTTGATGACACCTCAAGAAACAAAACCGTATTAGGTATATCCCATGTTTAATAGATAGGATGCAATCGTAGGTTTTGGGAGAGGGGGTTGTGTATTTTGATTATTTGGGATTTTTGTGTTAACACTGCATTAACAGTTTTCATTATTTTCTCATCAGGCTTGCAACATTAGCTGCTAGGGTTTTTTTAAGCCCCATGTTCTGGAATCAGGTAATGAGACAAGAGGCCCACTCTTCACTATAGCAAAGGTAAGAGCGCATCTGCAATATTATGCAGAACGTCTAAGCATGCAAATCCTAAAGGATCCAAGAATAAAGCTAATGAAAAATATTATCTTGCTCTAAATAAAATGTTCATCAATTTTAAATGGTGGTGTTGCTGGAGACAGGTTGCTGTTATCACTGCTAGTCATTAGCCTTGCCTCCGTCGTGACCTCATTTGAAGAGCATCATGCTGTTTGGCACCTATCCTCAAGGTTTGGATCCTGATGGTTAGGTGCAGTGTGGCCATATATATTCCTGCTACCCTGACACAACTGTGTTTTTGATTGAAACGGCATTGCTGGTTTTCATTATCTCCTCATCAGTCTTGCAACACTAACTATTTTTATTTAAAGACGTATGTCCTGGAATCAGCAGCTAAACTAGATCACAACAAGGATCCACAAAGCCCTTGTCTTTGACGCTAACCTATACTGGTTGACACCCAGGAATGTATAACAGCAGGCCAAGGAAACTCCAGCACAGCCCCCAAGATCTAACAAGACCCTCCAGTTTCAGTGAACTTAGTGCGCTTTATCAGGAGCCCCACACATCTAAACGGACACAAACATCAGTTTCATCCACATCATCCATTTCCTCCAGGTCCGTATTTCTTTTTTTGGTTTTGTTTTTATTAGAATAAGGGGATGAGCCTTATTTACAAACACAGAACTCATGTCTCAAGTTGCCTCCTGAACAAGCTGACTAGAAGTTTTTTTCCCTGTAAAATTCTCTAGTTCAATGTGCAGCTGTCTCAAATTTTTGTGGTGCATGCATAGAGCTAAACAGACGAATCCCATGTCTATCCATGTAGGGTTAGCCTGGTGAACGGATGATATATAATCACCAAATATGGTCCTACCCTGCAACGCTGTGTCCCCTCAGAGTGCGATACAGCATGGTTACATGGTTAGGAAAAACTCATCCGTACAAGGAAGACAGAGCCCTGCCTTAACACAGCACATACTGTAATGCAGACACCTGAGCAGACCCATTTTTTATGTTGTCACAGGAAGATCTGGAATAAGTGATGTTGCAAAGGCCGAGCAGAGCTCAGCCTGGGATGCCGAGCAGAGCCGGGCACTGCTGGCCTCCCCGCTCCCGCAGGCTTGTACAACATTGCCACCATGCGGGGCAGTACCGCACCGACCGCAAACACCAAAACTTGGCCACTTCTGCTGCTAGGGACAGAAAAAGGCATTTTATGCTTTCAAGAATTCCACATACACAGATTTTATGATGAAAAATACTAAGAGACATTTGATTTTTCTTTTTTTCTTGAACTGACCATTCCAATCAAGCTTGGAATTAAGAATCAATGAAACAGCAAGTCAGCACAATCCCAACCTTTGTGGAACTGATTGGAGAAAGCAAGTATTTATGACTGCGTGGGGGGAAAGTGTAACTGAAATAGATCTCTTAGAGCTCCACAGTGAGTTTTCACTCTGTAAATGCATCTTGGGATTACAAATAGTGTTTCTCTTGCAGCAAAGGAAATTCCCAACACGAAGCAGCCCTACAGCTAAGAAAAAGAAATCTCCCCAAAAAAATCTAAATTAAAGTTTTGATGTGTGCTACATGGAGAAAAATCCTGGCCTACTGAAGTTCTCAAACTCCATTTGATGTCAGGGGAGCCAGGATCCAACTACAAAGCTTTTCTAACAGAAATGGTGGATTCAGCTATTATGAGACATTTTAAAATTCGAAGAGGAAAGGCAGGGGCTGGTATTTAGAGCTGCAGTTAAGTAGTACTGCTGAAAATCAAGTCAATTACAATCACTGAAGTTTGGGAATCCAAACTTGGAAAACATGTAGAAAAATGTGGAAGTTACTGCCCTGTTATCTAAACTGCCACTTCCAGACTCTCAGGCCTGAATCTCATTTCACATGCCTCAGCTTAAAAACATACAAAAAAAGATGATTAACAACATGGAGCAATGGCGCTCCAAGACAATGGATCAGGATGCATTTAGAGCTACCCAGTTTAGATTAACATCTTCTATTTTGCCTACTGAAACACGGATACCTGATTTCTCCATGACTATGAAAGTTTACTCAAGTATCTACATTCCAACTGACTTCAAAAAATCACTGATTTCAATGTATGAACCAGAAAGTCCTGATAAAAATTGCAGACACAGAAGAGGCCAGGATAGCTTTGAGCAATGTTTGAAGGTTACAGACATCATTTTAAGAGCTGGGGCAGGGGGAGATCTGAAATCACAGCCCTCTCTCTCCCCTAAGGTAATCCTTTATGAGAGACTGTGATAAGGAGAAAGTGTGGAAGTGATAATGTTCCATTGCAAATAATAAGAATGCTCTGCAAGTGTGAAATGTTTTTCACATCACCAACTGCTCTATCAGTAAGAATTAATTGAGCCTTAGAAGAGCCTTGAGATAGGAAATTACCGTCCTCCTTACAAGATGGAGAAAGAAAGCACAAGGCAAGGATGTGCTCAGTCGTTTATCATAGCAATATAGGCAGAAGTTTATCATGGCGGCACCACTCCCTAAGAAAGGGAGAACAGAAAGTCCTGGTGCACTCTAAGGAAGGAGGAGAATGAGTCTCCTGCAAAGTGAAGAATGTCGAAGAGTTTACAGACCATTCATGCAGGGAAACAAGCAAGAGCACATGGGTCCCAGGTCTTCCTGAACGGGAAAGGAGGAAATGTAATGTGAGGAAAGTAAGGCATTCAAAGACTAGCGAAAGAAGGTGAAGAGGTTTGGAGCAGTCTCTAATTTTTCATACAGTGGTAGTATTTGTGTGCCTTGACACACACACAATCGTTACCTCTATGCCAATGATGCAGCAAGTTTAGAGTGCTCACAGGAAGCTATAAATTAGCATACTTCCATTTAACTATTTAAACTGCAAAGCAAAAATCTACAGAAAGTACTTGATTCGGCTACACAGAGCCTTCTGAGATAAAAGAAGCAGCCATCCTTGTTCACAAATTCTTTCACCAACTGAAGAAGTGTTAGGAAGTTTTAGGTAGAATTACCACATTCAACCACTATTTTGGTACACAGAAGGCTGTGCTACCACCATTTCAACAACAGGCAATGAGAAATAACTGCAAAAAGTAGTAAGTGCCTTCACCTACTTGTGCTATTCCAGCAATAAATGCATTAAAGCAGGTCGAAACACGCATTTTTTGTGGTGCAATCATGAAGCATCCTTCCTGCTGATCATAACCAAGCAGGACGTACAGATGGCGCTTGACTGTGTTGAAAGCTTTAGCGCTGCTGATGTCCGACTCAGCGCTGCTCTCATCCTTTGCCATGAACTTCATTAGCACAGTAATCAGCTGGTGGACAGTCTGGTGATCAATCCCAGCATCCTCTGGCAGCAGGTCTTTTATTGTATTATCATTCTCTGGGGAGGGTTGTCCTATTAGCACAAGAGAGATATTGGTATCAAACACCGGATAAGACTGTAAACAGGGTACAGAATACATCACAATATTTTTCCATGGCTCCATTTCTGCCCAAATGCACACGGTGAAGTCACAGCAGATAGGCATGCATTTCTGAGGGCATTGGTCCTCTGTTGCCTCAGGCTCAACAGCACATCGACACCTATGGTGTATACTGAACTCCATTTCTCAGCTTCCCC
Source organism: Anarhynchus alexandrinus (assembly GCA_008711295.1). Classification (NCBI taxonomy): domain Eukaryota; kingdom Metazoa; phylum Chordata; class Aves; order Charadriiformes; family Charadriidae; genus Anarhynchus; species Anarhynchus alexandrinus. The sequence goes on along the minus strand of VUYV01000093.1, from coordinate 727,410 downwards.
ATGTTTAACTGAGCTGCTTATCTTCCCATCCCAGTGCATTTCTGCCAAATTTGAGCGGTGTTATTCCTTCACATCTCTGCACTAAAGGAGAATCAAATCCCACCCCCACCAAATTCTCATCTGGCATAGTTTTCAGTCTTTCCTCAGCAAGAGTGGATATTAGTCTTTGCCAGTAAAGGATGTGCAAAATGGCAAAGGTAGGAGACGGAGAAAATTCTACCAAATAATGCTAAAACAAAGAATGAAGACTTCCCTTTTTGCATTGAGTCCGTATTCCCTCTCAAACAACTCGGGCCAAAATGCAGGCACTATAATTTATTAGTGTTTTGGACGCTATGTATTATGTCAAAACTTTGATGACTTTTGCCAGAGAAGCAGCCTAAGACTTGGTTTTACAAACACTGAATGGAAATAATAATACTTTGCTTGGGAACACGACCATGTGAAAGGCGAGAGGCTACTTAAAAAGCACGAGGAAGCCTGGGTGCTGGCTGTCACTATCCAAGCAAAACAGACACACTGCAAATAACATTGCCAACTGGGCAAGTATTTTCATCTTCGTACTTGAATATTTTTTTCAAATACAGTATTTCCAGTTACTTTTAAGTTCATTTATCATTACCAGAACTCTCTAGTAATTGCCTTTGGAGATATCCTCTTCCATTTCACACTATTTGTAAGGCACTTCTTTAGTGCTTAGCAGTTCCTAAAGATCTATGTTATCTAACACTAGGAACTGCATTCATGATAAGCAGCTGCTATTTCACACATCAGTATATCAGATTCTTTTTATTAAATCATTCCAAATAAATGCATGGCTAAAGCACAGTAAAGTATATTATTTCGACATGTTCCATTTTAAAACAGGAATTTAAATTAAACACTTCTCTATAAATAAAATGCATTATATACAGATTATATGCAAAATAAATAAAAATTATTTCCACTGGGATAATCAAAGGGAACAGAAAATATTATTTTGACAGCATCAAAACAGGGCAATACTGGAAAATTAAGTTTTTATTACACCATTAATTTTAGTTTGTTCATTAAACACTATAACTGTTTACAATTACAATTAATTGTTACTAAAATGTATCCTGATGCATTTTCTGATCCGTGGTTAAAAATCTGTCTAACAGCAAATAATGGAGATAAAGCAAGCTGGTATGAAGCAGAATTATAAAACGATCTACTTTTGTTTTCATTTCAAGGTTAAATTCTTTCAACTATTGTAAATAGTCCTTACTTTTGCAAGAACAGTTTAAGTCGATGTTTGCAGGACAGACCCTACAAGCAAGATTAACTCAAAGTATAATCTTAAAATTGCTCTTGCATGTCTGTGTTAGGGTTACTAGCCAGCAATTAATACCCACTTAGTCTGTTAGAGTTACTTACATGTCTAAGTGTTTCTGTAAATTCATAGCTATATATTTATAGCAAATACTAAAAATTATTTTAATATTCTAATTTACCCACATTCTCAATGTAATATGCTATTCTGACAAGGGATTCCTTTGCTGGTACAACTGCATCTGTCTTAGGTTCTTCACCAGCAAAACTGCAGCATCTATAATTTTTTTAAATAATTTTAAAATATTTATGTTTTATTGGTGGGAGGGCAAAGGCTTTTGTTTGATTGGCCATTTTGCTGAGCATGGGAGAAGGCTGCTATTTTTATGAGAGCTGAAACATTAAATCTAGGGGGGATTTTCAGAATCATTTCCATTAAGAATAACGTTCCTTTACTGGTCTCATTTTGGTAAAAAGAAATCATGAACTTCGTATTATATAATATTTTTCATGCCAAACAGTTTTCACTGCTATTTTTGATTTACAGAAACCTTTACTTGAAAAGAAAATTCTCTATCCAAACTTTTGCTGGACCAAGATTTGCAGATGCAAAAAGAAAACAGTAAATTCTTAAATAATTAGAATGAGAAGTACAGCAAGTTCCATTTTCAGAAGCACATTAAAAATGTATACAGAAAATAAATTTAGATTTGTGGAAAACAACTGAGAAATAATCTTTCCACATATTATACCCACATTAGATCTTTCCATGAAATTGTATGAAAAAGACACGATTTTCATAAAGATGATATTAGACTGTTTTCTTCAGCCCTAATAATTTTTAGCTCTATTACATGTTGTGAGATTTTCCATAAAACAAAGAAGAAGATAAGATGGAATGAGTCAAAAGATCATGTGGCTCTAAATAAATCCTGGTTCTCCGAATACAACTCAATGAGTAATTAATCTGAAAAGATTAACCTATTTTACTCTCATTTGCTGAACAACATAATTAGAAGCTCAGCGATAAAATGCTCAATTTTGCCATGAGTTCATAATACTAACACCAGTTAACAGACACTTTCCAGGACTTTTCCTGACGTTTTACTTTCCAGAAATATTATTACACTTTCTGAAGCATTAAAATCTCATTTCTCATACTTTACCCTCGCAGAAAACTATACAGCCGGACACATAGAATAGAGCTTCACCCTGAGTAGTCTGTCATAGCTCTACTAAGGATCAAGGGAATGTCAATCACATCCTGGTTTTATTTCTAATGCAGAAACCTGCAATGAACCAGCAGTGGAGAACTGCTCGCTTAAAACTCCAAAAACCTTATGATCTCATTCAGGCAATAGGCTTTCAGAGTCCGGAACACCTTCTTCTGCTGTCTGAAATCAGTATATTAAGCTTGAACTAAACTTTCACTTCATTAACACTTGATAGTGTTATCCTGTACCAAATCAAGGTGTTTAGAGTCAAGCTAAGAATGCAAAACCAAGGCAGCCCTGTCTTTACAGTGGCTGTGGTGGCTTCTACCCCTCAAAATACGTGCACATACATACACAATTTCTGTATGTGTTCGTGTGCCTACATACAAGGTATACATACACACACACCATGCACACACCACCACCACCCCCCCCAGAGAGAAAACCTCACATCACCAAACACACAGCCTTCTAGTTAATATACAGCCACCATTCCCGAATTCAATCTAGCCTTATGCCCACAGATTCATATCTTTATTTATGCATCCCTTACAACAGACCCCTTTACCTTCAAATTACTTTAAGATGTATCAAAATATAAGATAAAACATCAGATCACAATTATATCATGCTTCATCCCACTTGGGATCCCTGTGCCTATGAATGAAACTCTCTCCAGGGTATTGCAAATGGACAGATGAACAAATACATGATCCTGGTGTCTAATCCCTAGGGAATGCACACTGAACTCAGCTTCCATTTGAACTCTGCAAGGACTACAGTTTTAGGTCTAGAAAGAGCAGATGAGCATGGGGACTGCTTCATTTGAATGGAATGTATAAAATAAATGTTTTTCTGCAGCAGATGTACAGCCTATGTTTAGGAGTCAGTTAGTTCCTCAGATGAATCAGATATGCTCAGTACTGCCAATGCAAAGTGTTAAAAACTGTGAGTCAAACCTTAAAAAACAAACAAAAAAACCCCAACCTGATTTTACAAAAAATTAAGATTTTAGAAAGAAATAAATACTAGGTAGGAGGAGAGGGATGGTCATTTTTCTCCTAGTTTCCAAAGCATCTGTGATAATTTTGGATCATATTATCAGCCTTTTCTTCACATCAGTAGTTACTAGCAACATGCAACTTTTCACATATACATTTTTAGTGGAACCTGAATTTGCAGCTTAGGCGATCAATTACCAGAACCTGGAAACTGAAACTCTGAAATACCAAAATACTTCTAATAAAATCACAATGGCTAACAACGCCTACTGTGAGGCTGACACTTCTTACATTACACGTTTCCCTAAGCCCAGTATATAGCAGGTGAATGGTGCCATTAAGTGAAGAACAAGCCTTCACTGACACATCTGTTCATCGCACCATTACTTCACTTCTTCCTTCTATGAGCCTGTGACAACCCACACATATGTTCTGTAAGGAACTGGTTGATTTCCAGCTCTCACTAGTATGAGAGGGCTATATACTGCTAATTCAGAAGCTCTCTTAGTCCATTTCGCAGCTTGGTCAGTGCCTGCACTGGCAAGGTATTTTCCTTTCAGCTGATCACCCAGGAAGCTGATCTGTTCTAATTCTGAATTTGTGTCTGTTGGAAATATTGCAAGTGTAGAAGGAATATGAGAAGATCTGAATCTGAGATTTCTCACTTCCAAATGGTCAGTCTACACAGGACTCAGAGCAAGAACTGTCAGTAGTCACAATTATTAACCATGGTGAGGCGTGATTCACCATACCTTCTAGACAACTTTCATCTTGCGTAAGTTTATGTCCTGAGTCAGCAAGAAAGCTAGTACTAGTACTTTTCCTGTTCCACCAAAACACCCCCCTTGTCAAACCCACCTGGTGTTTGCTCTGGTGTTCCTCCAAGTGCTGGAGCAGACTGCTCATGTCTGGTCAAGCTCACAGCTTAAAAATAAAACGAAAGAAAACAAAAGAAGAGCAACTCTGTTTAAAAAGGTAGTACTGACATCATCTACTTCAGCATATATTCAGTGCTAGCATATTTATGTTCACTTACTCACGCACTGTTGTCAGGCAGTGAGTGTAACCATTTGAAACATCACTTCTGTGCCCTACAGACTTTTTGCACCACGTTCTAACACCCTAGTTTTCTCAGTTGTTCAGTTTTGCTGGTACAGGAGTCCCCACACAGAAACCCCTGAGCAGGATCAGAAATTGGTCAAGAAGGATTACCTAAGAATCCCAAAATATGGTGGTGTTTGTTTTGGAGAAAAGAAATTACCTTTTATCTTAACAGTTCACCAGCACCCACGTTTGAACATTTTATCAGTTCCTATTATACAGGTAGGAGCAACGTGAGAGGTCCAATTTGAATATAAAGACTAATCTGTGTTTGTAAAATTCTCTAAACGGGAATAAGTAAGCTTTATTTCCACTTGGAAAGATATCTGTACAGCGCTCCATACAGGCCTATGGATTTCCAGCACCTCCTATACAAACTGGCAGGAAGGATATGTTGCATGGGCGTTATTTTCCTAACAAAGGAATTCTGAAGATATCCAAAAGCTCATTTGAGACATTAACAGTTGTTTTTAAGATGTCTAGCATATGCTGCATACACTGATTACTAATTACAATTAATAAATAAATTAGTAACAGAGGAATATTTCTGTAAACACTGTATCTATTGTACACAAATCTACTGTGTATTAGCCACAAATAAAAATTAAGATCTATCCACAAACTAGTCTTGGAGCATTTTGTTCTGGCATTTTAAACAAGCACAGCATAGACATAATGTTTGTCTATGCTCTTTGTCAAACTCACCAACTTGTCATTATCTGAATAATGCCCAAATCAGTCAGAAACCTAAATTTGCTACCCCAGTTGGATAAATATTGACTATTCTGATGTGTACCCAGCAATAGGATACGATCCTAAGGGAGAAGATACAGACGTGTCACAAAAATATAAATAGATACTCAACGAATTTTGGTGGTTAAGGTTTCTGGAAGGGAGAGCGCTCTCTTTGACTCCACTGGTCCCTTCACACTGTCCCTCAGGGAACGCACACTCTTCTGACGATTACGTGCGAAACGAGCCCTCTTGATCTTCCACATTGCCGCATCACTGAGGTTGGCGACATTTGTCCGGACAGCAGTGATAGCTTTGCAAATGCAATTGACCAAGTTAGGATTCATTCCACAGCATGGTGAGGCCCTAACGCTGCCAAGTGCCAAATGCAACTGGGCCCCAGGTCCCACTCAAGTCAAGAAAGCTTCATATGGGCTCAAGGGGTCCATCTGCAAGGTACTCATTTGCATGCTCTCATTCCGAAATCCATAAAACCCCAAACGGCATAACCGTGTTGAAAAAATTATGCTGTTACTTCTTTCTTTAGAGACTGGATAAAAACAGGTTCTTGAAACCAAAGCCCGAATTGCAGGCTAAGGGAATATGAGGTGCCCTCTATTTAAAATGGCAGAAATCTCATGAGTATGGACTACGTTTAGTTCACTCATACCCAAACGCAGCCTCTAATTTTGCCTCACTGACCTCCTGTCCTGCCTATACCTATCATCCTGGATTTGAACAGCGCCTCCAAGAATCTGTGAGTGTCATTATGCGTTTACAGTGGTGTCACCAGCAGTATCACTGCATGTGTTAATGGGGTCACCAATACTTCTCTATAATTGTGTCTATAGTGCATTCAGACACTTTTGATTTCATTTATCTGAGCGACTAAAGCCAGTGAGCCCATCCTTTGCACCACTCGTGTCTTTGAAAAGGCAAAGAGGAAGGTTAAAAAGAAACTTGAAAAATATCTTTTGCATACTTTAAACTTTAAATATGAATATTTGGGAGTGATTTAAAGATATGACCCTACATTTGCAGCCAGAGGTGCTAGATACTAGTGCCGAGATTCCCTCCTCAGGCCACAGCAGGAGTTCCCAACTTTGGGTCAAGCTACTCACATACGGAGAAGAAAATATGTTTGCAGTTCCACCCATCTCCTGTACTGATGCAGCAGCAGCACCTGGACTTTTTTAGGCACTGGGCTCCATGCATGTGTAGGAGGAGGCATTAGGCTGCTGAGTGAGCACACGCTGTCCAAAACAGCTGTCCCACCTCCTCCAAGCAAATCAGATGGAAATAGATCTGCCTCGTGGGCCACCACTTGGGTAAGGAAGTTTTCAATTACTCAGGATGTTAAACAATCATTCACAAATTACTTTTTAGCCCCCCCTAGTGAATGGAAGGAGACATGGTATCTCATCAAGAAACCAAGTATGAACAGGACAAACACTTATAAACATTTGTCACTGCAGGAATAGTTAACTGAGCTCCAGCTCTAAGAGTCTGTGTGCTGTGCCCCATGCATTTGTTTTTTTTTCCAAGGTCATAAAGTTCCAAGGGCTGTCTTTGTACAGACCACTATAGAATAGGGTCAGGCATGACCTAGGCCTTTGAGAATAGCAATGTAGATAGCACAAAAACTTGTACAAAAGAACAAGTGGGTTAATGCAAGTTGCAGCTGATTGCAGAACCAGACTGTGTTTCAACCAAGGCTGGCAATCGCATCCTAGAGCAAGTAAACACAATGCCCAAAGGTGCGACAGAATATAGCCTAAGATTTCTTAATTTCAGACAATTTATACAGGTGAGACCTTCATCCCTCTCAGACCCTTACAGGCAGCCGAAATTCCAGAAGCTGATAAAAGGTGATCAGATTGATTGGGACTCTGCTTACTTGTTGGGAAAGGGAATTCTTTGTTGCAGTCCAGGTGAAGCTGTGCTTCCAGAGACAAGGTCTCAAAGCGATTCACAAAGAACTCCCAGCTCAAAGCTGGAATATCTGCCTTTAGAAAATGCAGTAGCAAAAGCTTACTAAGAATGGTGGGTCTGTCCTTGACAACTGTGTCAAACTGGAAATCAAGGCAGAGGCAGAGACCCTATAGAGAAAAAAAAAAAAAAACAACACAGAACTGAGATGTGAAAACTAAGCATTTTTTAAAGCAAATGGAGGTCAAAGATCACAACTTCTCCTGTTAATTGGTACATGATAAAGATTTAGCTGCTTTTTCCTACCAAGTCCTCTACATCAGGACTAATGCTACTGATAACAACGGAAAAGTAAGATAAGGCAGGAGATAAATGAACATCATATTTACAATGTAGGATTTGCTAAGATTTTGAGGAACACAAAGGTATAGGTAAAGTTCTATCCTACTGCACATTTGGTATACAATATCAAAGTATTCTCTTCACACACCCCTGCCTGAGAGAAGGCTTATATTTAGGCAACTGAATCAAGCCCTTAATTACAAAAAGAATGAATCACCAAGCCCAAACAGAGGAAAAAAGATTATGTGGTGAAATGTATCAATCAGAAGCACTTTGCCTTAAAATGCTTCTGTATTTTATTTCCACTAGAATTTTGTGCGCAGCATCAAGACTTATGTTTGAGAAGAAAACCCACACATTAAATATGAAAGTGCAGTATACTGGTAACAGCCTCACTGAACTCAGTGAATTCAAGTTCTCTGGAAACTATTTTGAAAAGGTACTATATGGAATAAAACTAGCAAGTATTAACAGCTTTTTATAGGCAGTAACATTGAACTTTTTAAAATACATATTCCTTCTATTCTCCAGAGAACTAGAACTGAATTGTGTACTATGAGCTTCTTTTATTTTTTCTTTTATCTTGCTTGTATATGTAGCCTCTGATCCACTTTCATATCTGCTTAGTCTTATTAATGAGAATTCCAATTGGCAGGGTCTCTCACATGCTTAAAATTACATGCCTAAGTAAGTCTTGAAATGATCGAGCCCATGTTTGGTTTCGCTTGAATGTACGTTCTACTGTCAGCTCAGCAGGGTGTCATAAGACTTATAAATTTATTGCTTTTAAATCGAAAAACATCCTTGAATTTTAAAATAATAAAACACATCTACAGCTTTCTATGACAGCAATTCAAATGCCATAGTAATCCTTTGCAGTTATCAAAGTTGGGGTATCAAAGCAGTACCATTTCCCTTGGCTCTTTTGTGCGTATGTCAATTACCAAGACCTGTAAGGCTTGACTAAAGAGGTATTAGCAGTGACTGATGCTGTACACCTGAACTGCTTTGAACTTGGGATGAAAAGACAAATTCCTGTTTGAATGTATTTTTTTCCCATATAATGAACCTACCTGTAAAGCTGGCCTCTTTATGGTATCAAGTAATAGCCCGGCTCTTGTAGCTACTGCTGGGTTGACATCTTCCACAGCAGTCAGGAAACAGCAGAATGCATGAGCCAAAGAGTACTTCAGTAGGTGGTTTTTTGTCACAGAGTGAATATCCAAAAATCTGCACAACACAGCCACTTTCTCCACTGTAGCAGCCATACCCCCAGACAAAGAAAATATGCATATTAAGTTAGGCTATGGCTTCTTTATGCACTGATTAATATACCTCTCCTAGAAACATGCACATCTGAGAAAGTAACAACAAAAAATAGCCAGCAAATGTTGTAATTTTTATTTCACTTTGATTATCCAAAATGTCTCATGTTCTCCTCTATTTTACTGCATTGTTGCGCCATAGTTTTGCACCAGACTATCTCCAAAACTCCCCAAAGCAACAAAAAGATAAACTTCTATTATAGGTCTCCTCAGTTACAGCAGAGAAAGCTCTACCTCTTCAGTGAAGCAACAAAGAGCAAATAGCATACATTTCTCTGGCCTACCTGCTTCAAATCTCATCTTCCAATCTTTGCTGTTGAAATTGCTGTTTATGATTGTCCAGAAAATGTCAGCTCCATGGGGAAGCGAAAGTGCATGAAGAAGAAGTGGGACTGCCAGGGAAGAAAGCTGAGAGAACTCAGACTTCACAACTCCCCATAAGCTGGAAAGACCAAAAAAGAGCATGCATGCTTATAAAAACACTCCCTTGACATGCTTCCTTCTTAACACCTGCACTGTATTTTTGGTGGGAATGTACTTTTCATTAAAATCTCTATGAGCCATCCTGGGTATTTAATGTGAATACTACAGAGTTGCTGGTAGGAGAAAAGAGCTACTTGCAATTCTTCAACTACAGCAGTTTTTCTCAAAAATCCGGGTTTAAATATTCCTTACATTGAAACACTTCAAATTCGATAGGATTTTGCCTAATTCAAGGCAAAACTGCCATGGAACATAATCTATGCTATGAATTAGCAGTTTCAGCATGACTAGCTTCAGCGCATAAGCCACATGAACTGTCTTGGAACCATGAATCATGTGCATCCACAAATGACTAAGACGTCGGGTGCTCACAATTTGCTGGTATTTAGATTCAGGACAGATTCTCTAGTCTGCTAACAACCTATGGTCTCAGGAGATGCTCAATGAAATTGATACTGAGAAGCTGTAAGCACTGATGAACACGCTCTATTTCAGAACATCATATGCTGATGTTTATTCAGGGAGCTTTCTGCAAAAGTCACTTTCTCCAAAGACAATCTTAAAAAGCACAGATTTCAATCCAATTCACTCTGATACTAGATGAAAAAACTTCCTTTACCTCTTAAAAATGAGGTGCAGTACTGCACTGCACTGTTCTCTCAGCTTTAATGCTAAAGCCCTATAAACTGTGTGCCTGTCTCTGCATCATCCTTTGTTTTATTTTGTACAGTCAGGAAAGATACCTCAGTCTCAGACCATGCTTTTATCCAACATGAGAAAGTCTCTAACTCACTGCAAAACAAGTGCTGCATGACACAGTCACCATGATGGACAATGCAGGGTACTTTAGTTTCATTTGCAACGTCTTAATTAGCCTGTACAATGTGCCCTTACAGAGTTACTCAACCTTTCCACACTTCCCTACCACCCTTTCTTAGTTTTCCATACTAAACCATATAAAATGTGTGATAAAACCATACCTTGAAATCAGCATGTGATCTTGAATATAGGCAAGAAACTGTGGATGGTCCTTTCTTGCTATATACAGGCATTCCCCATGAAGACACAGGATCTTCAGACAGTTCAGCATGTTAAAAAGAATGTCTGGTTCTTGAAACTTTGACATTTCCTGTGTAAAGAGATGTACTGCTCTCAACACAATGACACCACTTAATAAAAAATTCCAACTAAACAAACAAGTAATTAATGTTACCTGCAATATAGTGTATATGAGCCTCAAGGTAACTGGAAGTTGCTGATAACAAAATTTTCTTTCTGTGTCATTCTTTATCGCTGTTAAAAAGTAAGTTACACAAAATGTTGTTAAAGTTCTCTCACCTGTAGGTTCGAAATGAAACTAAAGAATGTCAAAGTGATGAGAGAGAAATTAATTCTAGCCAAAGTAACCCTGCAGTCAGTAAAGTTACAACAGCACGGAATTTGACATGTAACGTTTTTGCTACTTTATATGTTCAAAAAGCCAAGATTTCTTCTAACACTTTCTAAGAGACAGTCATACTTACTATCAACATAAATACAGTCTTCCTATTTGATTAATATGTTGAAAGAATTAAATGCAGAAGAAAGTGACTGTGCATTGCAGCACTTGAAAGACTGCTTCAGAACCTTGTATTCTGTACGAGTAGAAACATTTCATTTAAAGTCTTACTGAAATACTCAACCTTCCCACCCTCCACCTACCAGCATTTTCTGTGGTCTCTGTGTGATTTCCTGGGTTTTCTCCGTGTTTTGGTGCCACTTTGTCTTCCTCTTCTCCTTCAGTTCCTATAATAAACTCAGGTCTAGTATACAGAAGACTGTCCTCCAGGTTATCTGTGGGCTCCTTTAAGAACATAATAAGTTAAATTCATTTCTCGATGTTATCTAAATACATGAGGCCATATCCTGCTGTTTAAGTTACGTTTGGTGTGATAAGCTGAGCCCAAATGAGGCACTGTCTAGTTCCACGTACACTTCTGCATTCAAATCACCTGCGTATCTAAAATTCTGCATCAGCAAATGCATACCGACAAGCCGACTATGTTTCAAGCATGGATTTAAGTGACACCACTTAACAGAAACTGTGTATCTATGTTGGAGCTGAGGTGGATCCAATCACAAGGCCGTGGTTTCACCAAACTCAGAGGAGTAACAGACAGGAGCAGGGCATATTTCCTACGCTACCGTGGAGTTACAGGCTGAGAGGCAGGAGCTACCTCAATCACTTTGACATTGAGAAAAGGACCAGGCTGGAGTTATTTCCACCTATGGCCAGGAGCTCAGCATTACAAGTTGCCATTGAGAGTTTTATTTTATGAATTACAAGGTGGATCCTAGGAATATTACCAAGCCCCAGCACTCAGAAGACTTCACCACTTGCTACTTTTCGGTTGAGGTGAGAATCTGAACTGAAAGGACATGAGATTATTTTTCTAGCACAAATTACTGAATACCACGTGCACAATACCTACTAGTAGCATACACATCGAAATGGAATTCCGAAACTTTAACACATCAAAAGGCATCACTATGCCCACCAACAAAAAAAAAATTACTAATAAATATCCTGCCACTACCATGCCACAGCAAACGAGCACTCAGAATAAGGGGAACGATGCTGTCTTCCGAAATATCAGATGGAACAGTTACTTATAATGGACATAGAGCTTAAAAAAAACTCATCACACCACGAGTAATGCTTCAACTTTTCTGCGGAGCTACAGATGACTTTAATGATGACTGGTGATTACAGTACATATCTGTGCCTGATAAAGTTGGATACTCAACCTGAAGTATATTCTGTTTTTCAACAGTGCTCAGCATTTGCAGCAATCAAGCACCAACTAAGACTTGCTCACTTGACAACTGATTTACTCAAAATCATTAATAATTTCAAAATATCCGCTCTCAGCCTTTAAAGAAGACAAAAAGCACTAAGTATTTAAGCACATTTTATTTAAGACACAGCATCATAGGCACGTCCTTCCAAAGTGAAATAGCACTTCAGTGTTGATGGGGGAAGAGTTTATACTGGATGAACATTGTCATCTTCCCTGAGTTCTTTGAATCAATTCAAACGCAGGAAGTTTTACAATTCAATTGCATTTTGCTTTAACCTCCCAAATCCTCCATGCCAAAGGTCAGTGCAGCTTTGCTGCCTTGTGCACAGTGTAATGGGAACAAAGAAGCAGAGTTTCAGCACACCAATAATATAGGCCCTTTCTTGCTCTACCTACCACAAGTCTGATTTCTTCTTTCGGAGCAAGCTGTTCCAGCAGCTCAAAACCCAGCTGGTAACACAGAATGCTGGACTGACACAGACCACACTCAACTGCTTTTTCATCTTTCTGACAGGTGTGAGAACCGCCCCAGGGTGCCTGGAGCACATTGTTTATGATGGATATTATATCTTTCGAAATGCTGTTCTCTAAGCCCAAGGTGACACCATCATCCTGGAGTTCCATCTGAAAGAGAGTGAAAAGAGTAAGGATTTATTATTTATTTAAAAGCTAGAGCACTAACTATTCTGCCTATTTCGAAATTTCTGCCAGTGTTACATTACAGTACTGGTAAGAGTTTGAGATAAACTGGAACTCACAGTTTTGAATTGTGACTGGTGTTGAGGCCCAAGCTCAAGCAGCTAGAGTAAGATTTTGAAGATAAATAGACAATTTCAAGCACAGGATCCATGAATTTTAGCTGGAGACGGTTATCCAAAACACCTGGCCTTGGATTCACAATGTACAAATTAGCTATCCAGAAATTATGCATCTAATCTAAGCCTATCAACAAGCCTCTGCTTCCAGTCTGTAGAAATAAATGTATCTCCAAGAAGCTCCTTTCACTCATATGAGCTATCTAATGTGAATGTGGAGGTACCTAAACTTCTCTTCATTGATCATGAACCTATAACTCCTATATGGGTAAAGGCAGACGACAGCTGTAGAGAGATTTGAATGTCTTATACTTCATGCCAGTTCCTCAGCAGAAATGGACTCAATACAGGATTCAAGGAGAGCCAAAAGTGACTACAGAACTTCAGTGTCCCCTCAATGTGGGTGTTTTTCTTTTGCAAGTACCTGCTTCAAGATGAGATCAAACATCAGAATGAAGCAATTAAGATTCATTTCATCATCTTCACAGTCAAAATCAATTGTCTTTCCACTGGGGTGTCCAAAGTTCTTGAAAGGGCTGTGAAAAGGACTACGTATTGGACTCCGAAATGGGCTCTGGAAGGGGCTTGGGAAAGGACTCAGCATATTATGCTGAACTCTGCGCCCAGGATCAGAAGCAACGCTTACCTGAAGACATAAAGAATCAACATGTCCAAATGACTTAAGCATTTAATCAATCTCATTCTATACAAAACTGCAGAAAATGGCAAGAACATTGACAGTCTTTCTATTCCCTTCTGTAGCTTTTTTACACATCCCTTAATGCCATTAAATGATAAAATATGATAGAAGTACAGGAATCATACTTTGCACTGATGTATACATTCTCTTAAGATAAGTGGCGGGAATACATTATCTTACTTCTACTAAGAAGGAATTTTAACATCATAAACCAAACAGAAAATTAGTGCAGGCAGTAAAGTGGCCATCAGGTTACAATGATCTGCTCCCTGATCCAGGGACACAAACTTCAATAGTAGGAGGCTAATAAAGAAGCACTACTGCAAGAGAAAGTATAACTAAGGCTACACCAAGGATACAGGTAATAAACTAGACACAACAGTAACCAGATGTGCATGTCTGCATTGATTTATGTTCGCACCACAGTAGGCCACCTAGAACACCCTGAGAACCTTTAAGTGTTGCAGGGAGATATACAATTAGATGACACGAGGTCTATTTTTAGGCCAGCTATGGTCTGAAAGACAAGACAGTAAATTGGTCTGCTTTTTCTGCTTAGTTTAGAAGTGATCATGGGCTAGCTGTGGGAGTCCTCTCTGCTGATTTACATGAGCAGACGGCCACACCACAGGTAAGGAATCATCAGCTGCCTAGATGCTGTAGTTCCTTCAATCTAAATCTATGACCTTTCAAGCACTCTTGTTCCCGCTGTCCTTGCAGCACGTCGCCCAAGACTACTGGGCAGTTAGTCACATTACCCCAAGTATGTGTAGTGCCTACAGATTTGTACATGTTTTATTCCAGACCATTAAGTCTTTGACAACTTTTGAACAATTTTTGCATCTCTTGGATGGGGAAAAATTGCAGGGAAACATAAATGAATTCTGTTATGTCACCCTCCCAAAACACATCTAGGCCCACCAAATTTGTACTAGAACACAAAAGCTCACTCTGGGTGACCAGTTGTCCACAATAACTTGTTGACGGTTATTAATAGGAGGTGCAGAGAATGAAAATGGTTGGAAAAGATATCAAGAACACTCCAAACATATCCCAAACAAACCAGTTCACTAAGGAAAAACTGCACAGTTTTTCTGCAGTCACTATCTGCATTATCTTTACACTGACCATGTGATAGAGTGGTATTAATTGAAGAAGTCACACCAATTTCCTTCCATTCTCAAAATGTATAGTGTTTCCAATCAAATGCTGCCATATTGAAAGATGACTTTAATTCTTCACATGCATTCTATTAGGAAAACTTTTCTAAGCAAAAAAAATAATCAGGATATATAACAGTTACCCTCCGAGCTGCAAGACTTCCCGCCAGTTCACCAACTCTCGATTTTCTTTGATTTGCTAACTCTTTTACAGAATTAACTCCATCAGAAAACATGCTGATTAGCAACTGAAGAGGAACAACAATGTCTAGTTCAGATAACACCTGAGGAAAGATAATAAATAAAAAAGCATGAGTTTCAAGTTTGACCAAAAATGCCAGCCACTTTATAAGCACCTTTAACATACGATCCTCAGTTCAGCAAGTTCCATGCTTTTAATTTTGGGATTCAATGAGGTGAGCTGTGAGCTTAGTTTTCTGTTAGAATCAGGGCAAAAGACAACTGGGGGAAAAAAAAAAAAGGTATTTTCAAAATATTACTTAGAATCTGCTTGGTGTGCCTTGAGATCAGTTTTGTGCACAAACACACATGTGAGGTTCCACAAAAGTATTTCTGTAAACCAAAAGTATTACCAATATTTGGATTAATAGCTATTTACTATATTTATTATTACTTAAAACTGAATTCCTGTATTTATTCTAGGAATCCAGCCAGAATGGTTGCCTACAGGTGTCAACATAGTGACAGAATGGTTATCTGCAAATCACTGAGGGAATATTCATCATCTGTTTTGTCACTAACACTCAGACTAACATGAGCTCATTCATACTTGTCATTAACTGTTATTAGATCAAGAAAAGTCTAAAAAAATCATACTTTACTTAAAAACTCTACATACATCAAAATTTCCACAGTCACCAGGTAAATTGGTCTTTGCAGAAGCTTAACAAAAATAACCCTCAGCAGAAAAGAAGCAATTATGAAGAACACAGGTATTATTCTGAGGTGCTGTGGAAAATTTTATACCCTTTTGAATTCACTACCCCCAGCTGACATGATTGTTCCTGCAGCTTTTGAATATGAACTCTGGGTGAATGCCAGCTTTGTGGGCAAATATAGCACAAAAGGGCAAGAGCAGCAGAAGGCCTGATGGGTACAGAACCAGTCTAATCCAGACCTTCATATGTGGGAATAACTACAGCTGCTTCTGGAGTCTGGAATTAATTTTGGAATCTACAGACCAAATTCTGCAGAGACTAAAATCTACTGCTGGCAAAAAGTCAGACAGATGAATGGCCCTTAAGATAAAACGGACATTCAAAGGTAAAAGGGATTTCCAGGCTTCCATTATATTGCCCATGATGGGATAGTAAGACAAAGCTTCCCGGGATCTGTCTACCAACCACCCTTACACTGGGGCTAACCAAAGGGCAGATGGCTGCTTCAGCACGACTTGTCAAGAGAGGACACTTACATGCAGCCAAAGCAATGCCTGCTCTTGCACAGAGGATGGATACCCCGTGAATCGACAGCTAATGAAGCCAAACATCTCCTCCATGGAGAAAGGGAGAGGGCAAAGTTCAATGTCAAACATTTTGCTGAAAAGTAGAACAAAAATATAGCATCGCTGAGTTACCACGGCATACACTGTGTGAGATATAACAGAAAACTGGTAGAAAGGCAATCTCACTACCGGCACTGACGATGCTTCTGTAATCTTACTTGCATCCTCACCCTCCACGGGAGTTGAGCTAGGCTGCTGATACCGCCTCTCCTGACTACACAAGATCATCTCTGAATTTGGTGATGCACCTTAAGAACTTACATCACATCTCATATCATGCCCGGTTTCATGTGATAGCGAAATCTTTTTCAACACTGAATGTAAAAATTGGAAAATTTCTCATCTCACCACTCCTCCCCTATTCCATACTAACACTAAAAAAGTTTTCATCAATACCTACAAATATAAGCTTACAGTCAGTTTCAGAGACTCTTCATCAGTTAAAAGGCAATGTTAAGTTTTATTGTCAAAGACATACACCTGACATGAAATTATGACTCAGCCACCATTCTTATTCTGGTGTTTTCTTTGCTCAACAGGGGAAGATATTAGCTAAATCAGTACAAACCATCAATCTTTCAGTGCCAGATCTACTAATCCCCACCATTTCTCATCAAGAGCGGGCCAGGAGGAGAAAGATGCTTCTTCCGCCATGCTGCAGGAAGCCACTGAATATGTGTGTTGCTCACAAGCAAAGAATTTATCCGTGTAATTGACTCCTGATACAGGTTCGAGGATATCAAGAGCAATAAAAGGAAACTTTCCAAAAGCTTAAGTGCTTTAGTTTAAATATAAGTCATAAAAAAAATTCAGAAGCATTTACTCACAACTGTCTATTGCACACAGGTATTTTTATTTGTTGTCACCATCTTATTGTGCTAAAACCCTCAAAAATCAACACTCAACGATAGAATGGTTCCTACATATGTCTACATACCTCAACACTTCCCGGAACTCTTTCAGTTGATTATCAGGCACTTCCGTCCTTATAGCTTCCAACCACTCTGGCATGATACATTCCCACACCGGCTGATTTATCACATTGTACGGAATCAAGCAAAGGATTCGATTCAGTCCTTCTTTTAACTGGGTCACAGCGCTACACGATTTGTCCCAGTATCCACCAACCTGTGGGTATTTCCAGAAATCATATAGATGAAAAAATACTTCTAGTCTCTGTAACTTGCCCAGCACCACACATTTGCTCAGTGTGTTGCAGCCAAGATATTGTGGGGCGTGATCATTAGCACCTTCCAGCCTGAATTTAAAATTCAGCCATGGGGATTGCATTGGTTTTTATCGCTCTCATTTGACCCATAGCACACAAAAGCACTGTCCAAGATTTAGATGAAGTTTGCTCACTTCCAGGCCATGGCACAGAGTAACATCTCATTGTTTACAGTTCTCAACGAGGGACAGATTTATTTGGTCAAGCTTGCACCTTCAATTATTTGCTCTGGGCAACTTGTTACAGTGCTGGGTCTTTACTTTGAAAAACTTGGTCTGTACCAGGTGTTCTTTTGTGGTTGTTTGTTTGGGGTTTTTTTGAGGGAAGGTTTTAAGTGATGGAAGCCAAAAATATACTTCTAAGTAAATAAGTAACAGGGCTACAGAGATTAATTATTCTAACTGACCTCAGCTCACATCTGTTGCTCCTGACTAATGGCTCTAGAGATGCCTGCTGTTTTGGCAGCACCTACTGCTAAGCTCAGCCAACAAACTATTTTTCCTCCATTCATCACTGCTAATTTCATGGCTGTTTGTCTTCATGTTCTAGTGAACCCTTGCAAATCTGGCAAGTTGTCAGTCTAGTATGAAGTATTGCAGTGGGGATAATAAAACTCAAAAAAGGGGCTGGATCCAAGACAAGAAAAAGATCCATAGCAGATTATAACATGAGGTTCAGTCCTTCCTTTCCCCTTTAGCCTCAAAGCCCTGATCTCTTTTCTTCAGTTCTAACATGCAGAGCATCCATCCACCTCAAATTCCCTCAGCTGCCCTCCAATCCTCCCACAGCCAGGTGTATCTTCAGAGCAACACACATACACGTGCCAGTCTGTGCACATGCAGCAAATCCCGTATATTAGGTCATGAAAGATCCATGGATACGCGTTTCATCCCTGATGATGTAATAATATATCACAAAGTCTTTATGGCACTTCCAAGCCTAGCCACTTAATTTTAGGAAACAAAACCAACATGATCCCTGGATGTTTTCACTAAGAGGTTCACAAAATCAAAGTCTTCTTAAAAAAGCACACGTGGTATAGTTGGCAGTGATAAGTGACGGAAAAGTCTTAAACCCCTCACAAATATTAAGTTCCTATTGTCATGCTGACGTTTCATTTTCTAGAGAGGAATATTCACATGCCTGACTTTGTTGCCTGTCTTCACTATGCAGGTTAAGTGGCAAGTTCTGCTTTATAATTAACGGACAGAAAGACAGACTTTTCCTAGAAGCGATTCCAGCACCGGTCTCACTTAGGCACCCTGAATGACCTTCCAGGTAAGTCTCTTTCTCTCCATCAGCAATAAGGCAAACCATGGCAGAGTAGTCTCTTAGCTGAGTCACTCAAATTAGGTATCTGAAGCTACAGGACATCAGTATGGCCAGAGTTCCTTTCAGTTACAACTGTGTGATTTCATGAACCTTAATTCACAGCTGCAGAGATGAAGTATGCAAAGAACAGAGAAACATTAGTAAAGCAGACTAGTAAAGGACAGGCTTATATATGGGAACAGACAAACGATACCTTTTCCTAAAGACAAACTTGGATGCTTCAGCAGCATAACAGAAACGTGCAGCTATCAAAAACGAACAGTATCTTTCAATAACTGCAATATTCTTCCAACCTGTCTTCATATTACTGTAAATAATCCCCCCTCTCTAACACAGTAAAACTAAAAATGCTATGAAGAGGAAAAATTCCTGAACTCCACTGCTCCCTCAAACAGTGAGATTTCTTTTGCCTTGAGGGAGCTGGGGGAGAAATGGTCTTTACACTTAAGACTTTAATTTCTGTGGCAAACAATAGAACCTTCAGATAAATTATTCTTACCCTGGCAAACTCCATTGGTTTAGGAAGGAGGCACATAACCATGACATCAAACCGGACATCACAAACTGTCTTCAACCACTTGGTAACAAACTGGGGTTTGAGCTTTTCAACCAGGCTACCAACTTCATCATCCATCATGTAAGCTGTAGAGTGAAACCACTGAAATACCATGCTAACCAGCCTTGCTAAACTCTCTGTGGGTGTATTCTCACTGGGAGTACAAAGGCTCACCTGGAAGACAGAAACACAAATCTAGTTTCATTTCTAGAATTAAAGGTGGCAAACCATTTGTCTACTATATTTTGCATATTCTCAGAAATACAAGGATGCAGATTACACGGAAGACAAATGAGCTGATCAGTTTTACGTAGAGTTTGGCACAGGACAACTGACAAAACATTTCCAAACCAGAAAATAACAATAAGAGGGGAAAAAAAAAATAGAATAGATATATAGAATGTTTGACAAAATGAAACATTTTGTTTTGAATTTTAAAATGACTTTTAATTTCAAAAGGTAACGTAATGCCCAGTAAAATATATGTGACATACACACACATACATAAAATGTACAAGATAAAAAGACAAACCAAATGAAGAGTTTCAAAAAGTCTGAGAGAAGATGTCTACTTAATATCGTAAGTGATCTTTGCTTTGCAAAAAGATTCTCATTTTGGGTTTTTGTCCTCAGTTGGTGTGGGAATATGAGTTTTAAATCCTCAAAAATTCTCACATAATAATTAATATTCTTCTCCCTTTCTCCAAACTCTCTCTTTCTAAAACAATGTCTGCACTATGAAACTGTCCCAAATCTGAAACCCCAGTTCACAGACCAGGCACATTGCTAAGCCTGTAATCACCCGCTATATGAGCTCTTGGTATCTTCTGGTGACAGGAGACAAAGTTTCAAGTCAGGTTGCTGCACTGAATCCAAAGAATGGAAAATAGCAGATGACAGGAGATTTAGGAAGCTGCTTCAAGCACCTATCAGCTGTTTGTTGCCACTTCCTAGTGAAAGCTGTACTCTCGGCACCTGGCAACCTGTAACCAGCAACTGCTGCCTTGTAGTAAGTGAGCAAAGGAGAAATATTCACGTCATTTCTGGGGAAACAGCTGACAGCACTGCTTCCCAGGGAAGACGAGAACCCATCTTACAAGTGCTTTTCCCCCATGTTTTTTCTTGGGATGAGGCAGCTAATGACACCCTTGCCAATTCAAAGCAGTCTTCACTGTTCTACTTCACTGCAGGTTGAAGTTAAGGCGTTTGCTTCCTGGTGCCTGTCTCAGTTGAGTGTTAACTCAAAGGCAGTATCAACTAGCAGCCTTCTTAACAGCAACTCTTGAGCTCTGTCCAGTTTCTAGATGAACAGTATTCGTTTTATGAAAGAAAACAGCAACCCAGTATTCCTCACAATCTGCGCTGTCATCCCTGCCAATACTCACTACAGAGAGATCAAGAGATTTTATGAGAATAGAATGAAGTCAGTGAGCTCCCCCTGATGAGGCATGTACAGTGTAACAAAACCTGTTCTGTTCTTGTTTTAGTTCTACTTCTGGAAACGTAGGCCTTCAGTCTTTACAAAATATCATTTGAAACAGAATAGATGAATATGGCACAATCAAAAAAAAAAAAAAGAAAATAATAAAAGGCTCTAAGTCTAAAACAACGTTAAACAACAAAACCCACAAGATATCAGCAGAATACAGAGTCTGCTCCTGTAGTCACTTGAAACAGCAGAGCAGCTTTGTTAGCATTATGGGATTCTAGACCTGCCACCCTGCTGTCCCTCTCTCTGTTTAGATGATGGATAAGGGGTCCTACTATTCCCCACTTGTCACTGGGTAACCATGGAGGAGAGAGCCTGGGAGCTCAAGATGAATTGCAAAGAGCCTGAGAAGGGAAATTCTCCTTAAGAATTGCAGAAACCAATTTCTGAGGATGTATCAGGCCCCCGCCTGGCCTGCTCATGAATTAGACAGAAGAAGCTTTGCTATCTTGTAGTAATCCCTACTAGCTACTGTGAGGGGTAGAACCAGCAGGGCTTCACGCTGTCAACCCACACGGGGTGAATTAGCTGGAGTACAGTGACAGGGACTGGTTCAGCTAGACCAGTCTAAAGGCAGGAAGGAAAAGCAGCCCACCGAGACTCCTCCAGCCTCTTCAGAGGTAAGACAGAAAGCTCAGCTTCCAGAGAGTGATGCTGAAATATGGAAGGGGAAAGGTAGATCTTCTGGGGATTGCCTTTTAAGGTTAAAATAATGGCACTCAGCAGATGGCACTTGTGAGCAGGAGATGACGGCACATAGAAAGTCAATAAAAAAAAAAACTAAAAAGGCGAATACTTATGTTATACACTCTATCCAGGACTTAGAAGGCAGTGAGCAGCTCCACCCAAACTAGTTCTGAAATCTCCAAGTCTGACAGTTTCACAGAACTCCTTTTTGCCTACAAATCAGGAAAGTATCCAACCAAATCCAAGAAGTGGGAAAAAAAAGAGATTACACTGAGGCTTCAGAAAGAAAAAGAGAGGGAAGCGAGAGCAGTGAGAGATGAGAGCAAGAATTTCTTACCAAGAACCAGATTCCAAACTGGCTCAGGAGACGTTGGTCATGCTTGTCATCATCTTTATTATCAAAGTCTGTGTTGTCCAGGGAGTGATGGGAAGAGGAGAGGCCCATCTGTCTCCTGCGGTTGAGTTCATACTCCCTCTGCTCAGCATGAAACTCTGCTTCCTTCAGCAAGCTATAAAACAAGCCTGTGGTCAGTGAATGCAGCTAGATACAGGTATCTGATCAATAATAACTAGAGTTTAAGGCATCTGATGTCATCATTTTCCTGAGAACAGTAATAAAATAACATCAAATTCTAGGATTCAAGGCTAACTTCTGCCAGGAGGACAACACTCACAGCTGATCGCTACTGTGCTAACGCAGCAGGAGTTCAGCGCCCCTGCTCTGAACCTACCCTGGTGAAACTACAGACTTGCACAAGGTTTGCAGGCATGAAATCATATTGGTGCCTCATAAGCTGCCACATTACCTGATCACAGCTTCCACAGTACAAACAAGTTCCTCTGCCCCACACTCCCGGGTATTGATGGGGGGTGGTGAGGTCTGATAAAGATGGGTTTCTGCAGCTGCCCCAACTTCACTGCTGTGATGATTGGAATGGCATCTTTTGCAATAGCGCACCGGCCTGTTGCCATGGCGGCCACAGCAGCCGGCTGAGAAGCATGTGACAACAGCTCTTCTGACATGTGAACTACAGTTCTGGGGGGAAAAAAAAAATAAAAAAAAAAAAAAAAAAGAAGATTTTATCAGGCCACAAGTATCAGGAAGTGGAACTGAAAACGGGAATGAGAGTCAGCAC
This sequence comes from Anarhynchus alexandrinus, assembly GCA_008711295.1. Classification (NCBI taxonomy): domain Eukaryota; kingdom Metazoa; phylum Chordata; class Aves; order Charadriiformes; family Charadriidae; genus Anarhynchus; species Anarhynchus alexandrinus. Next base: position 704,522 of record VUYV01000093.1, on the reverse strand, counting down.
TGGGGAACTGGCTCAAGTGTCGGTCATTTCCAAAATCACTATATATAAGCCCAACTGTGTGCAAACTCCTGATGCCAAGTGTCACTGAACTTCCAGAAAGATGAGCTCAGGCCTAAATGCTGGGCCTGGACTTAAATGTCATGGTTGCTCTTCTTTTGGAGCAGGCCAAACCAACATTTAAGTCATCAACCTCAACTTTCTGGCTTGGAGCAATCTCTAAAGTTTGCAGTAGTTCTCTTAACCACCGCTTATACTTCAGGATGTCTTTTTACATTACGTGTAGGAACAGGCAGATCCTTAGGAGTGTAATCACGAGTGCCACATCAGTTTATGCTATGTAAGGATCTGCCTTATCATAGGTAACCATCCAAGCCTCCAAAATATGCACTACCCTTATTTTTGCCACCTGGTAATGTGGCCCAACATAAAAGCCTTCTTTACCACATAAAATGTAGAGTATGTTATACACCGTATTCCTCATTATTAGAATGTTATTAAAACCCACTACCTGGTATGTATTGCAAGCAGATTCTTTTTGTCAGCCATCTTTTCAGAGCCAAGGACCGAACACTTTCAGTCCATATATTTTTAAAAATATACAATTTACAGCAGGATTTTTGTCCAATTTAGGATTACTCCAAGACTTCACGGAGGTGAGAATATATTAACACTTAGATTTAAAATTAATCTCTTGCTCTGTCCTCTTCATAAGCAGAGTTATAGAATAAAAACTGAGCTCAGTTGCATAATTGAATTGCTTTACTAATTGCCACTTCAATAAAAGTCTACAATTCAAATCAAACATCAGCAGTTTTAACAAAAAGAAACCTTGCTGATGAATCATTCCCATCCACCAACAAATGCATTCATGGATAAATTGTGAAAATTTGGAATGGTACAAAAAAGAACGCACCACATAGTAATGGAATGACACTACACACAACATCAAATCATGCCCCATCACACAAATGACTGAATCTTACCTTCTTCTGACATATAGCAGAAATTTCAGCTGTAAGGGGAAGGCATACAAAACATCAACACAGAATGACGATCCTTCTGTTTAACTATGGCAGCCATGGGAAAATGGACTTGCTGCAAGGAAGCCTCTGAGGCTAAGCTTGTGTTTCCAGACACTATTGAAACCCCTAAGCCTGCTGGACCATGCGAGGTAGGTCACTGTATGCTTCAACCTACTGGCTATTTCTACACTGAAATGAAAGAACAGCTTTGGTGCACTGCGTGGTGTGCTCTGCATCTCATCCACCTTCCACCGATGCTTGTTCCTCACAAACAGCTTTGTAACAGCAGTACACTTGTAGGCACACTAGCATGGCATGCTGTGGGAGATGTGGCTCAGATGTGCCTACGCTGCCTGGGAAAGCTTGCAGGATGAGAGATTAGTGAATATGGATGAAAAATGTAGAAGCAGCCACTATGTCTGTGGCCCATAACTCTATAGCAAAATGTTTGCAGATTCAACCTGTAAGCAGTAGCTATTTGGTCTGTTGCCCTGGCAACATCCGATTCAGTACATATAGGTGGCTGAGTAAAAAGAAGTATACTTCCCTCAAGTAAATAAAACATTCTTAATCCGGATTAGATTTTAACTAAAAGGAGACAGCAAAAAAAAAAAATCTCCACTGCCTAAGAATTTTCAGTTTGCAGAACAAAGACAAAGTGTATTTGTTCTGTCCTTGAAAGTGTTATTTTAGAGAATATGTGACTATCCTTGTAAACCCAGGAAATTCTCATTAGTCTGTCAACAAGCTTTGTCTGCATTCTGGTAGAGAATAGGATATCAGGATCTCCCACTGGCCAAAGAACGATGGCTGAATCAATGACTGGATCACTGAAAAATATTTTATGTCCTTTTCTGATACCTTTTACAGCCTTCTATTCACAGAATAGATTTTTTCAGAACCTTTAAGAGCTTTCGAATCAGTCAGAGGTTTCCAGAAGGACTAGCCCCTTTTCTTCACCACAAATTGTGGATGTGTCAAGACTTGAAAATCTATTCAACTGTCTCTGTTTCCTCACACATAAAAAGTTGCATGCTATTTCAGATAGAGAATTAGTCAATTCTTCATAGTACTTTAAGCAGCATTAAGTACAAGCTACTTTAATATTCTAAAAACTTCCTTTAGCATAGAATGCAGCATTTCAAGTAATACATTATGCAGAAATATCAGTAAGCATAGGGTTGTACAATTATGACTAGTTTGTACCTACCCTTTAAATACCTCTTACCTTGTGGTAGAAGAACATCAATCAACCATTCACTGTGATCCCTACAAAAATTGTATATCTAATTAGCTTTCCATTTTTTTATTTATATATGCATTTATTTTTGCACAGAGGAAATTTATCTAAATTCATGTGGTAGGACTGACATCATTCTGAAGCTGCTTTTTTACAAATGTAGTTTTATAAATTGCAGGCTGCTTTACATTGCCTCTCTTTGTTGTGCCTGTCTTACTGTAAATTGCCACTTTGCCGATGTCAGTCCACCATGTTCAGAGCTTTCAAAAAATTACTTTTAAGGCATAAATTTATCAAGTTAAAATAGTGTGTGCTCTGAAAGTCTGAGGGCTAAGAAATTATAGCAAAGAATAACAGACGAACATAGAAAAAAAAACCATGTATCAGTACTATTTTCTGTGAGTCTCCTTAGAAACTATGCTTCTACCAAATTCCATTACTTTGTCCTGCAGCTTTAAATCAATTTAAAAATCAGTTTAAAAACCTTAGGTGAGATGTAATTGCTTTTCCTACAGCTGGTTTGATATAAAGGTGTCAAAGTGGAAACAAAAAAAAAACCTCTTGTAGCTTCTGAACTACCTGTAACCTTGTCCATTTGAACTAATGATCGGAACTCCCCATTAGTATTAGTAGATCTTGTGAAGTAATGCAAACCAAATTAGCAATTTTAAAAACATAAAAATAAATAATAATTTAAAAAAAAGAAGCAGCAAGGTTAATTCCTCTCAGGCTATATTTCTTCCAGGTACTGGACAAGCCTGGACCAATTCTTGACTCTGCTGCTTCACAGTATACCCTAGAGAATAATCTGAAATACACATACAGAAAAGTAATGAAGTCTCTGTGAAACAGCTTTTACGGTAATGTCCTGCTTTTAATGGCAACTAAAGAATGAGGAGAAAAAAACATTTCATAAGTAAAAGCTTGTACATTAATAAGGTTCCCCTATGACAGTCAATGCATCCCACAGTATCTATTCATTCAGAGTGCCTAACTTTAAAACTCACTACTGTTCAAACTAGATGCAAGTGCTGATCATGTGGGGTATATTTCTGTAATCCTTATTCATACTGAGTGACAGGGCGCTCCATATATTTCAACAGCATTATTTATATAAATTATATGCTAATCATACTGAAATAAAGCATAACTCCAGAGTTCTGAAATCTGGAGTCTGACTATACCTGATCATTTTCCAGTTCTTAGATTACCTACCCGGCAATTCTCTGGCTGCATTCTTCACAAAGATATAGGGGAGGTGGCTTATCACCCAAAGCCACAGACAAAGATGGGTCAATGCACATCTGAAACACAGAGAAGAAAAAGAATTAACTCATCTGTTCATTGAAGTTCACCGAGAAAGTTCAACACATTAATGCTAGGACATACAATATAACACGGCTTTGGTATGTGTTGAGAGCACTTCATATTCTGAAAGATGGTACTCAGCACCTGGCAGTACAAGATCTCAAATTATTTCTAACAAAGAGAGGCATGTAACTGAAAATGAGAGCCTATGGAAAGAGAACAGGACATATTTCAATATCAGTATTATCACTCTCTGAAAGACAAGTATATTTTGTGCTACACATTCACATTACATAGTCATGACAGACTTACTTTTTTTTTTTTTTCTCCAAAGAGATAGTCACTTAGAGGATCCATTGCTTAGGTAATGTAATAGTCTAGTTTTTTCTCTCTCAGCAACACCTCTTCCAGCAGAATCTGATTTTCAGTTATCATAGTTGTTAACTATACAGCATGATTCCAGTGACAGAATGAAGACCCACAGTTCCCTTGGCAGCATAGGTCCAAAAATCTGTCTTGCATTAGCTTTTATCCTTCCACATTAGCCAGTTACAGAAAACTGTTACAGTAAACAGCCAGCTACGTACACATTTGTTTATATTTATATTTGTTATAAGGAAAAGACGAAATTGTAGGCATACACAATATCTTAACCACTTAAATCAAAATGTTTCTTACTCTGTTCAAGTGAAAGATCTTATTTATAAAGACAAATGCCTCTTTGAATATTTTTTCATCTTTGTTAACCAAATTTACATTCATCTATCCAAGAGACAACAGACTGCATTTTTCTGAGTGATGACTGACCAAGACTGGTTCTGTCAAAGTTAAGCTAAGAGATCATTCAAAAATATTCAGGTATTTCATCTGCAAAGATTGGAACTCTAAACTGCATTGATATTTTGCTCTACTCGGTGATTACTCTGAATTTAGCGATCACTACAACATGAAGTAACAACTGCCAGCTTTTTTTCCTATGAAAAGGGATCATGTAGAATGATTGGAGTGGGCAGGAAAGTGATCCCTTGCAGGACTTGTGAGACAGGTGTCACCATTACGCCCTATAAGTATCACAGCCTGTGGAAATGGCTCACTGAAGAACTTTTTGACTAATGTATTTATGTTAGTATGTGAACTGATGCCAGGAAAACTGTTTGTAGCTACATATTTAACCAGATACAAAACTAATTAATTTGTACACCTAACTGGTGCTCTGGACTTGGGATGCTGTTCTTGCCTCTGCCATCAAATTGCATTATGATCCTGGTCAAGCAATTTTACTTTTTGTTACCCTGCGTGTAAACAGGAAAGATATCATTTACCTCCTTCAAAGAAGGCTGTAGAAGAGGTAAGTAAAGCTTTGTTGCTATTTGCTTTAGGACGCATTCCAAGCAAAGAATCACAATCAGAGTAGGTGCACTGAATGACCTCAGTCAAGATACAAAGGCAAACATGTGCCTATGTAACTGACATAATGTTTCCTGTATATGGTAATATTTGTGCACATGAGCACATATTTACACACTTATGTGTGTTCAGGAAAATATTTACATGGATTAGCCAGGAGCCAGCTTAGAATTCTATAAATGGCTTTGCAACCATCATGTTTAATATCAAGACTTGGCCCACTGTAGTTGGAGGAAATAGCCCATCTTGCTTTAGGCAGCCAAAGAACACATTCACAAAGTTCTGGTCCCCTTGGTCTCGACAGGTCTTACTGTTCCCTTAGCTCCTGCCCTTGGTCATCTGCACACAACCAGAGCTTATGGCTGGAGTCAAAGTGCAACCTCCCATACCCCCGACAGTTGGGTTTGACCCCTGAAGAAATAGCAGTACCTTCACAGCTGGTTTGTTAATTGCGTTATGGCATTCAATGTGCTGGCAATGAATAGGATTCCAGGCTGCAAAACCAAAACACAATTGATTAATAAATGGAGAAAATATATTTACATTCTTTGTGCCTAGTGGTATCAATTGAGAACAAGATTCTCTTGGACTAAGTGCTATACAAACACGAGAGAAGACCTAGCCATTCCTCAGGAAGGCTAATAATTACAATAAATGTCCTAGAATATACATGCCTACTGACTTGTTTGGGATATAATTATGAAATGAATCATGAACTCAGTGAAGAAATGGAAAAAGTAAGACACAGAAATCCCCGTTGTAGACCCTTCCTGACGTCACCAACGCCTTGAATTAATTAATTATCCTTCCACTTCAGGAGCAGGATGGTAGGAGTAGCTCAGTAAATTCAGCAACATTCCTAAGCAAAAAGAAAAAATAGTCCAGCCACAGAAGGAGCCTTAGCTTTGTGATGACAACAAGTAAACAACAAAGGTATGTTAAGTGGCATCACTTGGATGCTATAGAGAATGCCCCCAGGTCAAAATGCCATGCAACTGCAAATAATACTCATGCCATTCTGGGATACATTAACAGAATATGCACATATAAGAAAACGATTCCAGTCTACCTAGTGCTACTAACGGTTCAGATGGAATATCATGCTTAGTTTACAGACCTGCTTGCATGAAAAAAGTTATATAAAGCAGTACAAGAAGAATGATTTATTAAGAAGTCAAGAAAATCTATCAACCCTTCAAGGGAAGGCTTTAGAACATATCAGACAAACATGTACCAGGAACACTCAGTATGTACTTGAGTTGGTCTAGGGGGTCTTCTAAGGTCTCTCCCAAGCCTTCTTTTTTTTTTTTTTATTAAAATCCCACATTCTGGTCCAGAAATGTTAAAATTGAAAAAAACATATCCCATGTGACAGAGATTATTTGAAACAGGCTGAGACAGGCAAGCAGGAAAAGCAAGTCCTGAATTGCTGCTGGACAGCCCCCACCATATAAGCACAATCCCATCAGCATTACTGGGGAGTTTGGTGGACAGAGAACTTTGTACCATCCACCTACTCAGCTCCAGCTGCATTGCTGACTTTCTCATTTTCACCCCTCGGTCAGCCTTCAGAACTTAGCCATTATACCGACTGCACCTGACATCACCTTTTTTTTTTTTTTTTTTGACAGTAACAGCCAGATAAGGAGTCTTAGCAACAGCAGCAGTGATAGCAGCTGGCACAACAAAAGCAACCAAAGCAATAATTGAACAGAACATAAGCCAGAACCCTTGTGAGGCCAAGAAGGCAGTCTCACAGACCATTTGGAACGCTGTATTTATTTCTTCTCCTGTTCTGGTTTAGTTAGTATTGGGAGTAACACAATATATTTACTAGCCACAACCACAGGTTTTATTTTTCCTGACATCTTTTGAAAATACAGATAAATGGATATTGTATATACTTATGAAAGTACCAACTTATAGAACAAAAGATTTCAAAATACTTTGTAGAACTGTAAACATGTGACATTAACACACTTCTAATCATTTCCTTTATATTTATTTTGGCTTATACAAAAACTGACCTGTGTACTGCAGTCCTCTGTACTCACTGATTGCTCCAGGGGGTTTTAAATTCGGCCAATAGTGAAATAACATTTGTACCGCTGGAGGTTTAACTTGAGATGGTCCATAGGCTATCACATATAGCAAATCCTAAGGAAAGATACGTACAAAACGTTTATTTTCCAAGATAACAAAGCACAATTCAATACATGTTACTTGTCTTCACAAAGATACCTGAGCACACAAAACACATACATTTTGTGGCCTACCAAACATCCTTTGCATGCTTTTACGGGTAGATTAGATGACTAACTTCAATAATATGTTCACAATTGGCTTCTGTGTTTGATCGGAGCATCCAACAGCTACCACCCACCCCACACAGTATACTAACATATAGCAAATGAAGGCTCTGTCTAGCCATGGAGCAAAGAGGTGTGATACAGATAAAGAAATGGATCCAGATCAGATTAAGGATAAGACAACACTCACAAATAGTCCTCGTAAAAGTTCAGTCCCACATGAACGGAGAAGATCGGTGGTTATTAAAGTTTCTGTTAATTGGAGCCACAACCACATGGGATTTAGGAAATGGAGCTCTGTTTTACAAAACACGGAGCTGCTTCTGCAAACTAAAAATCAGAGGGAACTCCCTCTCCATAACCCAGAAGGCAAATTGGACATAAAGATCACTTATAACTTCCTGGCACACAGTCAATTCAATTTTCAAGCCATGTGGTTTTCATTACTATCCAAATACAGTCATTTCCACACAGTATATATGATCATAAACTTACTTTCCATACTTCTTGCTTATATTTCATGAGGCATTCCAATAATTGGCAGTGATACACTGAGAGAGAAAAGACAGTATAGACATAATACTGAAATTGAAACTCAAGTTACAGAAGTGACGTAATTAGCTGATTGGCCTTGCTTTGTCTGTCCAAAACTCTAAGCCTCATTACTTTTTATTTTAAAAGGTTTGCTGAAGAATCATTGCCCTGAAAGTCATCACAAGAGATTAGAGTAACTTGTTTCTGTCAAGGAACGTGTTATGAGTATACAGGCTTTTACACAGCAATGAAGATTTTTCAAACACATCTAGTTTAAGAATACTTGCTAATTCGATTAATCTTTGTCCCTCTGGCACAATGTAAAGCTGTAAATTAGTATCTTGTCATTCATCTTGAGGCAGCAAGAGAAGTCACATGTAGCAATATGTTATTCCTGTATATACCAAAGGCTAGAGGAGCCACTCTGCATCAAACAAACATGAAAGCCAAATGGACTACTTTACATGTTTGTCTTCCCAAAAACCACAGGGCAAAATTTTCCTCAGATGGCTGGAACGTAGAATTTACAAACAAAACCAGAATGTTTCATGAAAAAAAAAAAACCCTAACTTATGCAAGTAGCTTTTAAAAATGGTGTGCTGCTTTTATTTACCACTGTGAACTATGTTCACACGATGTGACACTTCTCATGCACATACTGCAGTGTGGGGTTCCTCCCCCCACATAGCATCTACCCATCTTCGTAAAATGGGAGACAGTTGACTATCGTGCAGTGTAACAGCTCCCTCAGGTTAAATTTTGTTTCAATCTGGTCATGATATCCCACTGATTTAACTGGCACTGTGCCACAGTGAGAGAGAATGGCCTTGCGTTTAGGTACTTATAATTACATTTAAATTCATTATAGTTCTGTTGAGTCTGCAGCCAGCATTACCTGTCTTCTTTAAAAAACAGTACCAGCTGTGAACTGATATACCATAGTATAAGACAAACTGTTACTAGGAATTTCTATAGTCACTTTGACTTTAATGGTGATTTCTCTCCAACACCGATGTTATATATCAATGCTATTTTCTGGTGTCAAGCAAGAGTAGATCAGAGTCTCCATTCCTGGGCCCAATCCTATTTCTTCATCACAATGAGATCTCTTATCTATGCAATGATTACTTCAAGCATGATGCTCAGAAATTCCAGTTTTGACTAAAATCACTTATTTTTCGTCCTGTGTTGAATGCTGAGACAGATTTTTCCCATCATCTGAACTTTTCTGATTGCATTTGACACAGTACTTCATGACTCATAGTTTTAGAGAGAATGATACCATGTTGCATGTTTACACATACCCGGGTTTGATGTGTACTGCATTGCAATCATTAGCATTGATGATGCAGACAGATTGACATGTGCTGGAACACCTTCTCTTTTTGAGGATCCCACTTAAAGAAAGGGAAAACAAAAAAAAGAAAACATTTTCTATTGTGTAACAAGGAAAATTAGGCAAGAACAGCATATAACTGATGGCAACCGATGCAAATAAAATCCCTAAGGTACCATGTCATTAAAAAAGAAAAAAAAACAAACACCAAAAAAAACCCCACTAAAAAACTAGAAACATTCTGTATTGGAGGGGGTGGAACCCCTTTTCTGCTGGAAAAGAAAGATGACTAAGAATATGATATTGATTCACAGAATGCACACCTGGTTTTCCAGATCAGTGAGATTTAATTCTCAGAGCTGCATTAACCAAAGACAGCGATCTTCTCGGGCACCCTCCTTCAGAGCCCACAGACTGGTCAAAACAATGTCACTTGAATAGTCAAGTGCACCTAGGGCTTGGATTGTAGGAAAGGTAAGGAGGAATTGGAGGGTAAAGAAACAAGAAACAAAATGGAAAGCCTGCTGTTGAGGTGTACTGATGAAGGGCTGGGGCTGGCTGGTGGCAGCTGCTGGCTGTTGGTGTATGGCACAGATTACTTTTCAGGGAGCACATGGTATGAGTTCAAGTTAGAGCTACATACCAGAAAAATTAGTCCCCCTAGTTATATTAACTGTGCTAAGATAATGATAAACAGTAGCACTGAAGTATAGCTAAGCTGCTGTCACTTTGACCTCACACATAAAGTGGCTAGAGTTCCTTCTGGTCTCCTACAAAGTGGTTACTATTAAATGGTATGCTTGGAAAAACCCTGCAGAGTGTAGGTGTTTATTTGCTGAACTATAACATGGCAATATGGCTTTGAAGGCAACCTCCTACACAGAGATGTGGCTTATATCTTCCCCATCCTCACTCACAGCACTTTCCCAAGCCTCGCTGCCAGGACCCAAATACCAAGCATTTGGGATAGAAGCACAGAACTGTAGCTACCAGTTCAGGGCGATGGTTTCATCCCTCCAATCTGGCTCTCCAGCTGCTTACACAGCCTCTTGCATCCTCCCTTGTGGTTTGATTCAAAGCTGAACACTAGGGGAAGGAAAGGTTCTGCACTCACATTGTAAAGGGGCATATAATTCCCAGTGGGGAAAGACTAGGACACTAATTAAAAGAGCATGCGACTGGAAAAGAAGGAGGGAAAGGAAAATGAAGTATTTCTCTATCTGGAACTGCTCCACATGACCCAACGTTATTATGACTCTCTTCATTGCACTTCATTTGTTCATTCTTTTTTGAATCTCATCAACACACATAAGATCCCCCAAATTATTACAGCAAGGTCTATTTGTATGGATTTAAGTTGCAAGATACTCAGCAGCTCTAACCTGGCAATTAAAATGGGGCCATCAGCAGAAAAGTAGGACACAGTACTAGAAGTCAAATTTAAGGAGCAGCAGACTGGTTTCATACAGAGATCTAACCAAAACAGTTTTAGGAAAAAGGCAGCGTGACAAAGGTTGCTCCCCTGCTCTACATGGATGCAATCTCTGCCAAGGGCAGTTGGGGAATAGTACGTATTTAAGTAAACCAAGGATTTAGCTTAATCAGTTACTTTGGAGAACAGTTTTATGGATCTGAAGATGATAGACAGGAGAGGATAAGTCACTTACAACAGCTGTTCTTTAATAGATAACAGTAATGGAAGAAAAAGTTTAATGCAACATTCTGTTCTTAACCCAAAGAGGACCTATTGCACATATGTATGAAATATATCTTAGTAATTTTCATTTGCATATGGTTATTAGACCTGTCAAAGGTAACAGAGAAAACATCATTGCAACATCTTACAAGGGACTATTTTACATGGGGAAACTGAGGTACAGAAGAGTTAAGGGATTTCTCCAAGATCACTGACTGGTAGAGCCAGAAAATGTATGTGATAAATTTCCATAAAAATCTTAATCTCAAGATGCTTCTTTCCATGTTCTAACAGCATCTTCTACATGCTTAAAAATGACATCAGTGTTGATCTCTGTACAAAGTTGTTCATGTTTTTCCATAAAGGTCTGGAATACAGATAAGGAGGAGACATTCTCACAGAATCATAGGATGGCTGATGTTAGAAAGGACCTCTGGAGATCATCTTATCCAACCCCCATGCTCAAAGAAAGGCCAACTAGAGCAGGTACTCAGGACCTTCTCCAGCTGTGTTTTGAGCATCTGCTAGGAAGGAGAACCTGCAACCTCTCTGCCAAACTGTTCCAGTGTTTGATCACCCACACAGTAAAAGGTTTGTTGCTTAAAACTGACTTTTAATATTGATACTAACACTTCAATCAGCAGAACATGGTTAAATTTCTCGCTACTACTAAAATCCCATCAAGCTTTTTATCAGGTACACAAACGAGCATTCAGAACACACCTCAGGATTCACATCCTGCAGGGATTATGAAATTATGTAATCACATGACACCCTCAGCGCAGAAAGAAAAAAGAGAGAGATAAAAAGCCAGGCACTGCCAGATTCAGTCTTAACACTTAAGGCCAGAAGACATTACAGGTGCAGCTACTTAGCACAGAACTTAAAGAGAAAATGCCGAGAAGAGAGAGAAGGAGAAAAATCAGGAATTCATCACAACATCATTACATTAAGAAGAGTCATTCTTGTACATCCAGATTTAGTCCAGGTGCAATAGCAACATGTGGAATTTTTGCACCCATTGTTTCAGGATCAGTTTCTCCACTGATACTGTATTCAAAACTCCCACTGGTGGCACTGGAGGTTCTACAAGTCTGAAAAGAGTATCTGCCTTAAAGGAGCTAAACTTCACCCTTTAAATTACGGAAGAATTCACACAGTAACAGAGCATAACAAATAAATAAAAGCTGTATAATTATTTCCCTTTGAAAAATAGTAACATGGAATTATTTTACCTATATACATACAGTAGATTGATGTCCCATTAAAATTCCATTACAGATCAAACTTTGACTCCTACAGCCTGATACTGTTATAGCAGTGCACCATGTTTTCTGAGACATAATAATACTAGAATGAGTTCTACTTACATATAGCCATAGGCAGAAAAGATGTGCTGAGATACTCTATAATATCCTTGTGCAGAAATGGAGGAAAGGTAGCTAGTGTTGAAATCATTGTATAGGGTAAAGTACTCAAAATATCATCATTGAGAAAAGGAAGTAAGCATGTAGTAGTGTAAAAAATTGATTGCCCAAGATCTGTTGAATAAAATGAAATAAATACAGCATCATTACAATGGTAAAATAATTATGACTATGTACTTTTTAGTTTACAAAACTATAAAAAAAATTACATTTAAATTCAAGTTTTTCCCTCAAAGTAATTTGGGAAGTTAATCACTATAGACAAGAGACTTCACCCATCGTTTTTAAGCCCCTCCTAAAATAGAGGGAAACGGCTGTTCAACAGTACTCAGAAGAGTTTGGCGGGAATATGAATACTACAGCCAGTAAAACCATTGATTAAAAGTCATGTTGATTTTAATCATACAGTGATTAGCATACAATGGCCTGCATTTAAGCAGAGATGTTATTAGAATCAGAATTTGATATGCACTTTGGTATTGCAAGGCTTGCTTTTGCAAAAAGCATTCTAGTCTTTAACAGCCATAGAAAAATAAGATTTTGATCTTAATTGCCCTCAAGAGAGCTGCAAAGTAACCCCCACATAGAGACTACAGAAAGCGCCACCGTATTTTTCAAACAACGTGATTAAACTATGGATCTTGTTTTCCTGGGAAGCCATTGAGGCCAAAAATGGCCAAGGCTTAAAAGGAAAGGAATAGTTATCAGGAATTTCCATACTTACTCTGATTAATTATACTCTAACTCTTTGGAAGGGAAACTTAAGAAACGTACAACACTTCAAGATCCAAAGGGAAGGGACAGGTTATTGTGTATCTGAGCACTGTGGCATCTTTATACCCTCTTCCAGATGAGGAATTGAGCTGGGGCCAACAACCCCTGAGAAAGGGTACAGCACCCAACGAACCACAAGTTTGAACCTGTATGATGATCCCAATACATCAGAAGGCCTTTCCCCTGCAGGAAAGGGATACCTTTTGTTGTCCACTCTGTAATCTTAAGTATGTTACACAGGCCTTCAGTCTCATCTGTACAACTAGGATGATTTAAAACTGCCTTCGTAAAGTGCTCAGGGATCTGTAGCTGTAAACATCATGAGTCATAGTAAGAATTCAAATTAGCACTCCATTTCAGTGGTTCTGGCAAGTCCTCTATGCAAGGGTCTAACCAGACCATTAATGCGAGAGTGCGTTTCTCTCTTGCAACACATAATTTACCAGCTAAGCAGTGAGAGTTTTGTATAATCTGATTGGACCAAAGCTCAGGACTGCCTAGTGCATCAGTTGTACTTACCCAAGCAACATTGATTGTTCTGATTAAGAAAAAATATATATTGCTTTTAGTCAAATGCTAAGCTGAGGGAGAAATAAATAACAAGTTGTACTGCAAAATTTAATTCTCCATACACAGAACCATAGTAAATAGCAAGAGACCTCCCCTTGCCCCAAGCATGAGTCAACCAAATTATTGCTGGCACATATTTATCTAAACTGTTCTTAAAAATCTGCAAGACAGTTCACTCCTTCTCCTGGCAATTCATCCTAGTGCTTAACCATCTTCATCATAAAAAGGCCTTTTTAAAAAAAAATAAAATAAAATTCCAACACTGCAGTTTTCACCCTGATCAACTGTAACCACAAATAGTTTCATTTATTTCTCCTTGCAGCAACCTTTACATATTTGTTTATGATAATCATGTCTCCCTTCCATTTTTGTCTAAGCTAGACAAACCAAGTTCTTTCCCTTTTTCCTCACTGTTCACATTTTCTAGACCTCAAATCATCCTTGTTTTTTTTTCCTGGACTCCTCCCAAATGGTCCATGTCTTTTTTGAAGCCAGATGGACAAATCTGAAAATATTACTCCAGCTGAGGCCTTGCTAGGGCTGTTAGAATGGTAAACAAAATGCTTTGGGTGTCTCATACACAAAACGCCTGTTTACATGTTGCTAGAATAATGCTAATATATTAGTGAATTATGGTCTGCCTCTGATCTACTGCAGTAGATCTCTGCACCCAGATCTCTACAGTATGGCTTTCAAGCTAGTATTTCCCCCATTTCATTTCTGCCTTTGATTTCTCCTGCTTAAACACAGTATTTTACATTTCTCCTTTGAAGATGTTTCAAAACAGAACGCAATTTGCCAAGATTGTTTTGAATCTGACCTCTTTCACACAAAGGCCATGCTATTCGCCATCTTGATATCCCCTGTAAATCAAAGTGCTCTCTCATTTCTATCACCCAAGTAAAAAAAATAAAATATTTAATAACACTAGACCCAGCACAGACTCCTGTAAGATTCCTATTGGTATACCCTTCCAGCTGACGAGAGCCACTGGTAATTACTCCTGGAGTGCTTTCCTCACTTGAGTGGGGACTATATGTCCCAGATTACCTATTAGGATGTCAAGTGACACAGCAACAAAAGCCTCACTAAGGACAGGAAAACCCCACCAGGAGAGCCATTGTGCTGCCATAAAAGGAAATTATGTTTGCTCAATGTTATTTGTTCTTTACAGGTCTCCATCGGTTGTTAATTATCACCATGTTATCTATTTAGAAAAAGATTGTTTTGATAATTAAATCCACCGTTTTTGGAAATTGAAGTTAAGTCGTTGAGTCTATAATTTGCTAGCAGCCCCCCTCTTACAAGATCATGCCATTTCCTAGTGCAGTAGTCTTTGATTCAAAACCTGCCGCTGCCAACTCAAAAGGAATTCAGCATTTAACAGAAACAACTTCATCCCAAAAAATTTCAGCAGTGTATCAGATTGACAACAATCTTCCTATACTGAAATATGTAAGCAATACACCCTGATACCACGGTGAAAATTAACACTTGGCCTATGTAACATAGGGAGAACACTGGGCTCCTGAATCCCAGTATGGAAAGCCACAGACTAACAAGCCAGACATATGCAGAACTTGAGGGAAAACAATATAAATACAATACAGTCACAAAATAATCTTGCGATTAACTAATTCAAAACATAAGAAAATATGGCTTTTCTGTATGTCAGACAGAGATACTGCCATCTTTCTACTCAGGAAGATTTTAAAGCCATCTCAAATCACCATTACTGTGTTTTTTCTTCAATTAAATGTATACTATGTTCTATTTAGAGATGGACCTTCACCAAAACACTCAATCTGCATATTTGTTATAGGCCAGATATACATTTGCAAGCAATTTGTGCCTTTTTAGGAGAGCCATCCCAAAGAGACCAGTCTGAAGATATCCCAGCAGATTCAAATTCAAGATCCAAATTTTTTTAGACCCATCTGTATTATTTTTGTTACGTACCGTTGTATTTTAGTTACATATCACCAGCATATCACTAAAAACCAGACAATCTCAGAATTCAAACCCAAATCCACAGTTAGCAAAAAAAATCTTTTATTTAAAAAGTAAAGTCAAACACTTGAATATAAACGCATCCCAGGAGATTTGAATTCCCGATCCAGATCAGTTTAGGCCCATCTCTTCAACTGCATTTATGCATCATTCATGGATTCACAGCACGGAAGTTAAGCGTACTGGAAGGGTTCAAGGGCCTGCTTACCATGTTGACCATGTTGTAGCAAGGGAACTAGATCCAGCAGTGTCACCAGTGTCACGTAAAGTCCTTGATAGTCCAAAGATGGGTAGTCTGATAACTGAGCATCACGACTTTGCTGGCCACGTTCAGATGGAGCATCTCGCAGGACGCTGTAAAGGAGGGAGCGAGTAACAGTAGGGTTGATGGAACTGACCTGTGGTCTTAGAGATGGGGTGAGTGGGAATGGCACAGGAAAAAGACACATGGTCATGGGCACTGTCAAATTGGAGGCATCTTGATTCTCCTTCTTCCCTGTGCGGGACAAAATGCTGTTGGGGGGACAAAGAAAAAAAAGAGACAACAAAGACACAAAGAACAGCACATTACATTGAAATGACACTATAAAACAAATAATAAAACACCAGATACATCCCACATAAGATGCAATTGCTACCAAAACCAGTGCATCTATAAATCTAGCAACCATTCGCTTTCATGCTTCAAGATAAGTGAATTAAAAATTGACATCTAGGAAAATTTCATTGCATCTCATGTGTTATCTGGTTCATAAGGAGCAAAAATATAAAAATGCATGTTTCAGTGCCCTACCCATGTTTCACAGTTAAGAAAAACTCTGAGAATTAAAAGTGTTTGCTATGGAAAAACAGCTGCATCAAAATAGGCTGGTATTTTGCTCTGAGATTTTGAGAGATTTATTTCCCCCCGCCCCCTATAATCTTTTGAACCAACTGACTGAAAACATGCAAAATATAGGTGTGGCACTTGCAGAAACATGTTTTAGCAAAGAATAAACATGTGTGTTTGTTAAGATAGTCTTAAAAATCACATGTTTATTGCATTAAAATAATGTCTGTATGTATTTTATGATACTGTTTCATGACCACTCACTCAGTATCATTTGAGATAATGAAGTTTAAACAGGCACATGGATTTAGAAATAATATAATATTTCTAAAATGTTAACTAAACTACATTTGGAAAAGTTATAAAATAATATATAGTAGATGGTCTTTAGCATATGTTTGTGAGCTAATGATAATGGTTGTTTATGTGTGTTTTTAATTTTGCCCATGTTTGGGGAGGAAACACTTTACTTTATGAATACAAACACTCCTTGGGTAAATAGTTACCTTCAAAAATCTAAGGGCTAAGCAAGCAAGACCAATTATGTAACTGCAGATCAGACAGTATGTTACCATACATTCCTGCTGTTACTTACGTTATTATTCAACAAAACTCACTATAAATTAAAGGAGAGATAATTTCAAAAAATAAAAAGGATTTAGTGGGAATCAGAATAGAGGCTATATGTCAACCAGCTTGTTATGTCGTTTTAAGAATGTTGTACATGGTTGTAAGCATGTTAATCTAATTTATTAAAAAATAAACCCCACTATTTTAAATAGAAATAAATTGTCACTTAAGCATTGTTATATTTTAGTTATCAGGCAATTATAAGGTTAGTTCATAATCTTCATATGTGCCTATAAAATATAATACACCTTTTAAATATATTAAACCACATACAATGCTATTTTTTTTTTTAAAGCACATTTTGCACCTCTCAGTGGTTGGGATTTCCAAAAGCAGCTACTGTTGGTTTAACTCTGTTCCCAAAGTCAGTGATATAACTTATAAAAGACAAGCCAGTGACATTAAAATTTCCACTGACTAATGAAGAACAGAGTTACGTCAAGAGGGAGCACCCCTGGAAACCTCTGTCCTCTTTAACAGTACAGAAATCCCTATAGTATAATCACCTTAGAACAGATATATCTTCCCTCGCAAGTCAATTCAACAATTTACACAAGTAAGCTAAACTCTTGCTAAGGTGCTTATAAAAGAAAGTGTCATTCATTTGCCATATATATAAAACACTTTTACAAGTACAGTTCTATGCCAAGTGGCTACTATCACAACACACTTGCAGTCAGAGATGACAGACAGTCTGTTTTAAGAAATTAAATACTTTTTTTTTTCCTTTTTTATTGTGCCTTACATATTTGGCAGATTATTTTGGTTTCTGTTACCCAATGATGTCCAGTACAAGAATCGTGGTGACTGTCATAACAGTGTTTATGAAATTGTATCAGAAGATCACCTAAGATCTATTATGACTTTAAAAACAAATGATCAGAGCGCTGATTCCTTTTAATTTGCTTGATGTTCATTTGCCATTCTTTGCAGCTCCTGTTTAGAGATATGAAGGTACTAAATCATATCCCTTCCCTGACTACCAACAAATGATACCAATTACCCATCCCTTTACTTGCCAACACATCACTTCAAGCACACTTATTTCCAGAAAGGATATTACTGTATTAATTAATCCTTGCTTTGGAAAGTGTAAGATAGTGATGGAGAGCTTGAACTATAGGCTTCCCTTCCTTTTAACATGGAGCTATGGCCCATGTATGGATTAGAGGCCAAAACACACCACCTTGTATCTTGATCAGGGCATCCTTCTGTTCACTTCAAGAACAGCAATGAGGCCGTATCTAAATTCCAGCTGCAACCACGCCAAATTTAAGGAAAAAAAAAAAAAACAACCAAACTTCCAGACCTAGGCTTTTGCCTGAGCCATATGTTTTAAAAACAATAAACAGAAGTGTCAAAAATCTAGGAAGTCCCCTGAGACCAAGATACAACGATTGCAGTTTGCTCCTGTTTCTGCTCAAACCAAGTACTGAGAACCTGGAGTGTCTGCAGATCATAATTCCATACCGAACTTGCTTCGTGACAAGCGACAAAGCTACCAAGGCTTGTTTCAAGATTTGTACGTCTTTGCTGCAAACCTATCCCAAAACTACTGCCTTCCAGGAAAGGTTTCCTAAAATTCCTACAAGAGAATTGCATCTCGCCAAGGCAGCAAAACAAGCTTGACCATTAGTTAGCCACTGGGCATTTACGATTATTCCTCATGTAAAACATTTTACTTAGAAATACACATGGAGAATTTTCTCCAAGAAAGTGTGAAAGAATGAGCTGTTCTGCAAGACGTTTATTAAGTCTCAGATCATTCCTCAAACGAGGGAGAAAACACTGAAAATGAGCAGGGCATGAAACAAATTCATGCTGTAATGTAGAGAAATGCTTTTGCCCAAAGAGAAAATTAAGGAAGAACTAAATGAATCAATGTGCTATGCATTGTGTATGGTGATTTTATGTGATGTTTGTTCATAGAAATAAGGAATTTAATTTTTTCAGCCATTCCACATCAGTTCCCCCCACCCCGGAGCTTGTGATTTATTGAGGCTATGTACAGAGCAAAGGAGCAAATTAATCCCTTGTGCGATCCAACTATAGCTAGCAGAATGACACCAGATATGAATGTGATCCAAAACAGTGGGCATGCCCCACTGAAAAGAACACAGTCAATGTGTCCGTAACATGGAAAGGTAAAAAGTATAATAAACAGTAAAAGCTACACCTTGAAATCCAATCATCATAAGGAATTTCTCTGGCTAATCATTATTCCTCCATGTTTCCTGTGACTACATATGTTTAGCAAGAAATGGTTGTCCTAAAAAAATTCAGCTGCAAGGAGAGTACGCATCAAACCGGGCAGTATTTTTTAAAGTGATTTTAAAATAGTAGATGATCACAAGCAATTCTGAAAACCAGACCCAAAACCTCCAGAAATCAACGGGCATTTTTGCTACTGTTTGATCAGTACTCTCTTAGCAGCCCAAATTCATTGCATATGCTCTGTCTCAAGCTAGAAAGATTATTCTCCACCATGTACTTCTATTATTGATGTTAAACCTTGCACAATGGAGTCTCAGTGTAGGAGGCAGAAAGAAGACTCAGCATGCAGAATATTCAAAGAAATTTCTGAACATGCTCTTCAGAAAGGTTCTTAACCAGTCTGTTTAGTTTTAGGGTAAATCTTGCAGAGATCTGCACACAGTAGGTGGGAGTTTCCTTCTTTCCATCTGCCACACTAAATACAGGGTGTGTTTTGTTTGGCTTTTTTATCCAGCTTCTTTCTTAGTATCAGCAAGTGTATAAACTTATACCAGTTCAACCATAGCGCTCAGGCTTTGACCAACAGTTCAAATTTCCCAGTTACAGGATTTAGAATGTGGATTTGACCCTGCTGAGTATCAGAACTCAGCCCACTTAAATTTAGATCCAAGTCCCGGCTTCAATTTCTGGTGCCCTTTTAGCTCTGAGGCTGATCAGATCCCAGATCATGAAGGACAAAGCCATTTGTGTAGACCTGCATTTCAGATATGAGTATCACTTCTGCCCCATGAGGTTCAGCATTACCAACAACAGGATTTTGGTTCAGTCCCATTCTGAACATGAAATAAAGAAATGGAGTTGCCCACATGTGCAATTGCTGCCCCGATTTCTGATCTGCTCTCATAGTCACTAAGTATAAAGCTTTTTCAGTAAGCCCAGAAACATCACTGCTCACGGAGCATGAAGAATTTGTCACACAGGACATGTCAGCTGTACTGCTTAGAAAGATGAAGACAACAGGACGGTATAAAGACACTTTCTTTCAGCAGGAGATGCTAAATCCATCCTGTCCCAATAGCCTTCTGCCCAAAAAGAAATGGATGTCATTATAGCACTTGGTAGTTACAGCTAAGAGAGAAAATGTTCAGAATTAAGTCCAACTTTCTTGCTCTAACAGCTTAAAGGCCCACAGCATCTAAACAGAGGCTGTTCTGTCATACTTAAATGCGACTTAAGCGTGTGTGTTGTGCAAATAATCCATCATAACAGCCTGATGTGGGAACAGAGACACACTTCAGAGGTATCTTTAGTGACTGTTTGAACTGCTGCAATTATTAAGATAAAATTGAATTTATTAATCTTAAAAAAAAAAGTCCTACTGGTTGGTGTAAGTTTCATCAACACTTTAATTGATGAAGGAAACAAATTTCACAATGGTTAAACAATTCTACTCTTGAAATTTTCAAAAATAAGCAGGAGGTTTTTAAGTTTGCAGTGAACAGGTGTTCCACTGATAATGAGTATTTCTGTCTATGTATCTTTCTTTCTTATAAATAGAGTCAAGATTTTTGATACATCCCATGCGCTTTAAATAAGTGTTAGAATGAACTACTGTCATTCTTTCAAGTTTAAATTCTTGCTTCTTAACTTGCGTACGTCATAGGGGTATGTATACAAATATATGGGTTAATTGTATTTTGTTAATGTTTCCTCATCCAATAAGCTGTATTTGCAAACTAGCTTCTGACAGCAGGGACAATCAGGAAGCTGTGCATAGAAAGGCAGCTGTAACTGCATTTTTGTGGGTATGAAAATTTGCGCCAGCAAAAACCTGGGCAGACAAAAAAAATAATCACTTCTTCACTGTCAAAAGCTACTTTAAAAACAGTTTCAAAAGATGAATCCACTAGGTAGCATTGTGGAATGTATGTCAGTCCTAATTAAGTCTCACAATTTTTTCTATCTTTTTAGCAAGGCAAGGGGTAGTATTTCCTATTCAAAATGTATTCTGTAATCATACGGTATTTTGCACTATATATTTTTACTAAATATTGGACTAAATCAAAACCCCAAGGCAGAACAATTGTGACCTGCTGTTGCCATCCAAATCCAGATCTGTATACAAACTTTGTGTCTACTCGTATTATTACAAGGGACTGAACCAGAACCCAAACCTGAGAGTTAGCTGAACTATGGCACAGAAAGAACCTCGTTCTGCTTGTCTGGCTCATGGCTCTAGGATCCTGAGGCACCAGGACTGTCAAGGAGGTCATGAGTATACACATCTGGAACTATGTAGGTCACAAACTCTTTTCCTCACAAGTTCAGCATGCTTGTGCATTCAGCTAAGTCTTAGGAGGGCCAAGCAAATGTGTAATCAACCAAGTTTATTTTAGAATCAGCCACTCAATAAGCAGCTCAACTGGGCAAATTGGGCAACAGCCACTGAAGAGATTAATTCATAACATTCTTTTCTTAAATTATGCTCTGACTCCTTTTGGCTGAGCATTGACCCATTAAATCTTGCAACCAATTCAAAGTCAATCAATACCCCGTACAATTCTTTAGCTCTTTTTTCTTCAAGAGCATTAGTTAAAACTTACCTCAATAATGTCTGAGAAAAGTATTTCAGAGTATTTGCAATGTCAGTTCCAGAGGGCACAGGGTAAATGTTGTGGAGAACCCGGTTGTGATATTCCTGAAGGTAACGGATTTTGGAAGCAACTACATAAAAGATAAAAAACAAACACAGAAACTTTCCTTTAGGTTTTCTTGTAGACTCTTGACAGAATCACATCTCTTCCTATCATTTCTGACTATTTTTTTTATTTAAGAATGATACTGTAAAAAAAAACAAAAACAACCTAACAGAAAAGTCTCTCCATTCCTTCTATTTTGACTGAATACACTAAACACTCCAGTGCAAGAGTGCCAAGGGGAAGGCACAGAAGTGAATGCCTGCATCTGTTAGACCAACTTAGTGCTAGCAAATTAAAAGAAAAAAAAATAAAACAAAACAGCAAAAAAAATCTGCACTTCTTATGTGTCTCCAAGGATCTCAAGATTCATTTATAATGAATGAGTCACTGGATCACAGGAGGTTCATGTGAGACAGATAAGTATTTCTACAGCCAAAGCAGAGATATAAGCTAAGACGGAGAGGGCTTATGTGATTTACTTCAGGCCATACATTTACTTTATGCGAGGAACTAAAGATATGAAGAGATCTGTACTGTTTATTTAAGTGTCTTTGGAAGTCTGATCAAGCAGGTGAGGGGATTTCAACGAGCAGTAGGAGCTCTACATCTTTACCGAAAACATTTTTTCTGTTGTTTTAGAAATAACAGTGGGTTTGTTTTCTAATAGAGATCCTTGTTCAGTATTGGAAAAAAAGTGATTACCCACCATAGCTGCAATGCCTTACACTGCCTGCATGGCACAAGACTGTCTCATACAGAGACACCTGAGCGCACTCTCAACTCTTTTTTTTTTTGCTCTGCTCAGGCTAATCAACTCTGCTGAGAAACAGAGTGCATTGGCTGTGGCAGAGGGCTGCACCCGCCCAACTGCACTTCCAGCTAGACTGCTCAGCAGTTGTTCACAGCATCGCTCTGTGCAGACACGGCCTCAATGGAAGCAGAGCTGGCTGGGAACTCTTAATCATGTTAAAAGCTCACCAAGACTGTGCAATAGGCAGTTTGAAGGGGAGATGCTTCTGAATGACTTCAGCCCTTGAACGTATGGATTATGACAGTCTTCCACTACACCAAGATATACTTTGTTCCCCTCAGGGCTCCTTCAGTATAAAAGATAAATCATGCTCCCTAAATGACCAATTAGTCAATACTTTGTTTTATTCTCATTGTCAAATGGCATTTATTAAAGAATGAATACCATGATGTCCTCTGCTGAACAGAAAGGCAGTAACTTCCTGAGAGACATCCCTATGCCCCACACTGCTGCTGTATCTGAACATTTTATGAGCATGCCTATTTTTTTCTATATCACTGACAAGTTGAATGAGAAGGGGTGACATTGTATCCATACTACAGAAAAAGACTGAAGGACAGCTAAGTGTCTGCAACTGCTGTGGGAGGCTCAGCTTGAGATACCGAGAGCCATTTTGCCAGAAAAGACAGCAGTACATACTGGACTTTACATCCAGTAAACAAAAGCATCTGTGAGTGCTCAGTCACACAAAAAATGAGGTTTGACAATTTCAAGTCAGTTATCCATAAAATGAGGAACAAATAACCATCAGGCGAAGAACAGTTTGCTTGAATTGCATGACAAGAAACCCAGTCTTTCAGCGCTCAACTGCCCTCACCATGATCATCCTTTCTCCATTTTCCTGCTGTACTGACCATACCCTCCCAGTTTCTGCAGCAAGTGAAGCTTCTACAGACAAAAGTCCCCCTCACGATATTACCCTGCCTCATCACAGGGAGGAAGCCCACCGTGTGACTGAATAGGGCTGGGATCAATGGGAAAAGAGCAAGTAAAAATGCGATTAGGGACACTCTCATCGTGCATATGGAAAAGTCAAACTAGGGATGCATAAGCAACTTCAATTATATTTCCTCACCTAAGTGTTCTACTTCACAAATTTATTTTAAGGTGATGNAAAAAAAAAAAAAACGATCACTATTCCCCCCCCAAACAACTGAAATCAGAATTTTTGTTGCGTGGACTCCAATTGCCTCAGCATAGCTAGGAGCAAGACCAGAGCCTTTCAGGCCACCACACAGGTGCCGTGGCACACAAACTCTGCTTTGCAGGAGGTTCTCCCTGGCTCTGCGAGACCAGCCATAACCAGCTTCCCACACACCCCCAAAACCACTGGGGTAGGTAACTTTGGGTCATGATGTGTTTCACTCCAGGTTACAGAAATTCATTTTAGCAATCCAAGACCTGTTTTCCCCTCCTCGTCCCACACCTAAGTCTTTCTGCCCACTATCTCAATTTTAGTCCCAGTTTTGCAGGCCAGTTTACCAGCTTATTTAAAGATAGGCGCTTTTTTTTTTATTTTATACTGTCATAAAGACCCCTATAAAAACTAATCTAGATTATTTTAGATTAAGAAAGGAATTACTTCATAAATGTATTTGGAGTGCTACTTTCTCGTGCTAGGGGAAAAAAAGAATACGAAGCCAGGCATATTTGCAAAGTAAACAGACCACATTTCACAGTACCCAACACAGAACAATTCACAGCAAGATGCAGAGTTTACTGTGGCTGCCATGGTTTGCTGTCAGATATCTGTAAGTGAACTGGATTAACAAAATGCCAAAGATGATGTCAGAATTCAGGTCTAGATGTATTTCAGAGAACTGTCTGCCTCTCTACAGCTACTTACTTTCAATAAAGGGTATAGAGTATCTAGAATCACCTTTTTTTTTTTTAAATAAAGAAGGAAATCTATTTATTTCTATTAATCAGCATTGTCATGCAATTGTATCAGGCAAAATACCAAAACAGTAAACTTACTTATAAAGCCTAAATATTGACATTAGCTTTAGGCTAAATGTTTTAACCTCACCTCTCAGTTCTGTTTCTCAGGACACTGAGAATTTCAGCACAGCCTCCCAGAACACAACGAACCTTCTGAAGGAAAGCCCCAGAGCAAAACTTTGCCATCTTTCAAGATAGAGAAGTGTGTAAATGACCCAATTTTCTGAGTTTCTGAGCACCCAGAGATACACTTCAAAAAGTGATGTCACTCTGTGGACATACTTAGCCACTGTGATAGGGTCATGACATAAAACAAATTTAAAAAAAAAAAAGTTATTCCACAGTGCTTTGCTGGGTATCTCTCTAGGCTCTACACTGACCTAACTAAACTCCCTAGCCCCCCTGTAAGCATTGACTGAATCAAGAGTGAAACCATTAGGAGTCTTTAAAGATGGTCTTGGTTGCTCCACTGGCCTGGAGAAGAACAGAGTTGGCATCAGGCATTCCCAGGACATTACTTACCACAACTAAACACCAGTTACTGCTATTTAAGGTGAAAAAGAACTAATTTTATTTGAATATAACAGAACACCTCAGGCATGCCGTGATGAATCAAATGAGGAACGTCACTGTCAATACCTACGGTATGAGATACAAGATGCATGTCACAAAAAAGGGAGGCTTCTCGAGATGATCTCCCAGATTGCCACCATTTTACCTGTTGTTCGTACAACCTGCCAAAGAGCTGTGGGGTGACCACAGATTCATGGTTAGACCAGCGCCTTTTTGCTCTTCTGTTCTGATCAGTCTGTTTCCTCAGTCGTAGTGTTTGCTGCTGTTCTTGGTAAATTGAAATTCATTATGACTTGTGACTCCTTCCCAAGACATTCTGGTTCCCGCCTGTCAGTCAATGAGGGCAGAAGCAACAGCAGCAACAGCTGGGGTTTGAAGGTTTGCCTGACAGTGATGTATGCACATCAATATAATCCTTGTCCGAGACCATCACCATTTCTCAAAAATTGCAGGTGAGGGAATCTTGAAGTTATGTAGAGACAAAGATATTTGGTAATGCCATAAGAACTAGTCAGGGAAGCAGCCTTGGTAAACAAAATACATTCAGTAGGTTAGAATGCACGGGATATGTCCATTAACCGAATACTCTACCTGGAGCATCAAGACAGAGAACATTAGGAGGCAGAAAGATCTGAAACCTGGACCCCAAGTAAATCTTAAAATAGAGAACAAGGACATGGCAGGCCAAGATGCAGTGTCTTGAACAGTACAAAGGGATGAAAAGAAAAAACAGCCAAGGAGAAAACATGAAAGAGAAGCTCAAACAGAGCAGACCAAAAGCATTAGGAATGGAGGAACAGAGAAGGCAGAATAGAAAAGGAAGAAAACGCCAAAGGCAGTGTTGGGACAAAAGGCAGCAGAAATTCTCCCACATGCCAGTGTGAAAAAAGCATAATTAATGTATAAGTATCACAAGAGAGAAGAAACAACTACAGAACTCAGGTGGGGGTGGGGAAGGCAGAAGGAACAGAGCAGTACAGATCTGAACATTGCACACTTCAAGGCTGTTGCATGGTCAGAACATTGTGTCTCTATTTATGAGGCCAGAAGCGCTCCTCCACACCAATCAATTAGCAACGACATAATATTTTAACAGCAACATGATCCATCATTGCAAATAAGCAGTAAACCCTAAAGGAAACAAAATACAAGTATTCTTTTCCTTAGATCAGTTCAGCATATATAAATACAAGGATCCTTCCCAGTGACCTGTAGGAAGGAGACAGCAAGTCTCAGCACCTGAAGTGTCACATCACGTCGTGTCACCGTGACAAACATCAGCCCAACCTACTGATCACAGGCTGCCTGGCTCACAGCCATGACACTGTGTCAGGAGAGAAAATAGCTTTGATAAGGGAGACAAGCTCAACTACCCTGGTATTTTTCTTTAAGCCTCCCAGCAGGGCTCTTGCAGCCGCACCAGTGGTTACCAGCAGCAAGAACAGCGGGGAACACCAGCACGGCCCAGCAGCTGATGTCCCAACCACCATGATGTCATCTGGTCTTGCCCAGGTCCCATCTAGCCAACAAGGTGGTTAAAACGTCCCTGGCTGCAAGGAGGCACGCTAGGCCCTGGGCTGGGGGATGTCACCACCCAGGGGGTCTTGCTGGGACGCTCTGGGGTCTGGGGCAGGCAGGCGTGTGGGCAAACAAGGCAAGATGGAAACACCCGGTCTACATTCACCCAAAAGGTGAAGAGTATAAGAATGACAGCACACCTCCCTTCCCCTTCCATCTCACAGCGAGACCACCTTCAAGATGGCAACACATGGGCCACCTCAGCTCCCTCCAGCCTCCCAGGTGGGTACCTCCTTCGGGACGGGGCACAGACCAGCCAGGCCGGACCCTCCCCGCCGCGGGCACAGCCGGCGGTCACCAATCTTCACTCTCACCCCTCATTTCTTCCCCTCAGCTCCCCGGCGCTGCCTCTGCCAGAGGCCTCCCCAGAAGGGCCACCCCGGCTGCCAAGCGCCGGGCGGCAGCCGAGATGCTCCGGGGGCCGCCGCCGCCAAGCGCTCGGCGGCGGCCGAGACAGAAAGAGCCAGAACGAAGGCAGCCTCCCTCCCTCCCTCCCTCCCCCTTCCACTAGCTGCTACGCGGCCGCCACATACGGGCGGGAGGCGGCCGGTCGGCGCTACCCCCGGCGGGGCGACTGACAGCTGGCAGCAAGGCAGCGCCATGGGCGGCAAGGCGCCCCCGGCCCCCACCTTCCCCCGCTCCCCTCGGGACAGGCCCGGCCCCGCCACTCACACTGCTCCGCCTTGGTGGACATGCTGCCGGCCCCGCGCTCTGACCCCCCTCAGCCGCCGAGGAGCGCCTGTCCCCCGGGCCCCGGTGAGAAGCGGCGGCGACGCCGACCGCTTCGCCTCAGCGGCAGTGCCGCTGCCGCAGGGCTGCGGGCCGGGGAGCGGCGAACGGGCGGGCGGGGAAGGGCGGGAACCGGCTCTTAAAGGGGAAGCGCGTCTGGCGGCTGCGGAGCGGGGGCGGTCCTGAAGGGGCGGCTCTGAGGGGACGTTGTCCCCGTTGGCGCAGCGCTGAGCCGGGAGATCTTGACGAGCTCTCCCCCCGGGTTTCGGGGGTGTTTGGGGCTGGTGAGGGGGCGGGTGGAGCGCACCTCCGGGCCGCCGCCGCGGGGGGCGGCCTGAGGGGAGGGCTGAGCTGGGCCAGGGATGGCGGCGTTCTCGGCTTCATTCTGTGCTTATGTCCTGGTGTGAGCGACACAGGATTAATTTCTCTTTCAGTAATTTTTACCTTGCAGTAAGGTTTCTTCTAATGCTAGGGAAAGGTCTATTTTAGAAGACCCTAGTGTTTGAATTTGTGAAAATATTTACTTCACAGCCAGCTATGGTGTGCGGGTTTCAAGGTCTCAGCGTTTTGAGCTCGCCAGGTGCGGGGATGAGGAGGAGCGGGACCCGGGTGCTTGACCCACGCTGGCCAGCGGGGTTATTGCATACCATGGGCAGCACATTCATCATAAATTAGAAAGTTGGCTGAGAAGTGCTCCCTCTCCCCTGATGGCTGCCATCCTGAGAACGCCTTGCCCCGGTGCCGGAGCCCCGAGCCCTTCCCTTCCTCCCGAAGCCGCAGCCCTGTCAGTGTCCCACACTGGCTGTCCCCTGCTGGGAGCGCACAGCTTCCTACCGAGAGAACGGGCTGAGTGTAATCCTTCACAGAATCACAGAATTTTCAGAGTTGGAAGGGACCTCTAGAGATCATCTAGTCCCACTCCCCTGCCAAAGCAGGATTGCCCAGAGCACATTACTCAGGACCGCATCCAGGCGGGTCTTGAAAATCTCCAGAGAAGGGGACTCCACCACCTCCCTGGGCAGCCTGTGCCAGTGCTCTGGCACCCGAACCGTAAAGAAGTTTTTCCGTGTGTTGGAACAGAACTTCCTATGTTCCAACTTGTGCCCATTGCCCCCTAATCCTTGTGTATTTTATATTGGTATCGGGATCAATATTGGTTCTTTAGTATTACCAATGTTAATTCCGTAGTCTTATTCTATTAAATCTGTTTATATTTCAACCTTTGGGTTTCCTTGTTTTTTCCCAATTCCCCTTCCTGGGTGGGGAGGGGCCATCAGGTGATAGAATAATTGTCTAAACAACAATAAATTGTTGTGGGTTCTTCAAACTCTAACAGCTTGAAACAGGAATGTTGTGCCTTTCACTGCTTCTCCTCCCCTTGACCCCCTGGTAGCTCAGCCGGGTGCCGAGTATCCCCACTGGTTTCCATGGTGTGCCAATCATCCTGCCATTATCTGCCCTTCCCCAGGAGACAAGTGCTGAGCTCAACCCTAATGTCCCCCTCTCTGTCACCAGTTCCCAGCTATGGTTACTGCTCCAGGCGCCATCAGTGCAGGACAAAGGTGGGATGGAAAGACCAGTTGTAGGAGTACAGTAATAACAATATAATTTAAATCCCTATTTGTTTGCTCTGAGAGAAATTATTTCACCGGTGTGCGCCCTGTCAGCTTCTCCAGTGTCCTGACTTGGCTTTACCAGGTCTCAGAAACAAACAGCTAGCTATGAGTCTTTTCTCTGAAACTATCCATAAACAGTTTTTCAGATGCTCATGCTTCTGAGAAAGGGATGTGGAAGGAGTAGTATTTCATCAGCCAGGACATGGAAGCCTTGACGTTTACAGATGAAAAGCCAGTTGTGAAATACTCGCCTCTAAAGGCTGGGCTGCATTAGATGAGTAGGCCTGTGGCAGCCAAAGAGAACCGTGCTGCAGAGGTGGAAGAAAACAGGTACATTTTATTATTCATCATGCAAGGCAGTGCATCCAGATTACTGCTGCCCTGATTTGGGGATGATGCACATTCTATGCCGGGAACTGCGGTGAAGGGGGCAGATGCTGTTCACTGGCTGGCTGTTTTTCTCAAACCAATCTTCTAAAAATACTGAATGTGCAATGTTTTTCCAACACCACTTAATTAGATCCAAAATAGAGCTCTTAATGCATTTCCGTGAGGCCATAGTTCTTCCCACACTCCCTGCTGCTTGCAAGCCCCAAAGAGAGAGCGGAACCAACTCAAACCATTTCCACTGGCTGGTATGAAGAAGCTGCAGTGAGTTTAGAGGGGCTGATCAGCAACTGAAAGGCGTGAGTTAACTGGGAGAGGAGCTGCCTCCGTTCCCTTGAGCAATACTTCACAAAAGCAAAGGGCACTGGCCCATTCCCATGTGGGGTTTGCTCCTTCTTCCTCCTCGGCCTGCTGCAAGATCCTGTAGGCTGCTACCAGAACATTTAAGTTTACTCTTTTCCTAGAAACTGACGCATGATATCCGATCCTACTGAAGTCAGTGAGAGTTTTTCTATTTATTTAATTTAATGAGGTGCCCAGGGAGGTCACGTTGTGCTATAAGCCCCACTTCCCCCAACCCTAGGTCTCACAACATCGAACTTAAGTGATGAAAATATAGAAAAATGGCTTTCAGACCTCACTGAAATAAGCTGTTGAAGGCAGGTCTCATCTTTATCTTGAATCTCTGTCTGTTGATGCAACAAATCAATCTGAACTGCTTTATTGCTCATTACAGAACAATAGGGAACTGTGCACTGAGGGGAACTGAGCTCCCATAGGTATCCTTTAAAATATTCCAAGTGTTCACATACTGCAGTGGTGAGCCTACTAAAAACACTCAGGTTGATAAAGCAGGAATACACTGAGAAAATTATGAATTCCATTTCTCATGTAAAATTTGTTCTTTGGTTTAAGTGCTTGAAAATTGCAGCTATGCCTGCATTTACTGAACAAGGTCCTATACAGTTCAGCATGTAATTCAGGTATATGAAAAGCAATTTATTGCTTATGAGTCCTTCTGCATGCCTAAACAATGCCTAAGCCCCAAATAAATCCTGATAGAAGTCATCTGTTATTTGGTCAAGCAATTTGATAGATTTGCCTAGTTTGTTAATACAAGTATAGAGACTCATGCTTTAAATTGGGAACAAGTGTCATAAAGGAGCAAATAGAGGAACATGACACTCTGGGAATTAATTTTTCAAGGCTCTGTGCTGAATAGAAGTCACCATTTCTCAGCAAGATTCTCATGAATTTGCCTAATAAAATGGGTACAGTTCTCCACTGGAAACATTTTTAAGCAGCTAAGGTTTATATCTGTATGCTTTTTACCTCTGCATGCACTCAGTTAAGAGAACACATAAAAGCTGCAGGCATCTGAAAGTCCACAAGTCATTGATGCGAGAACATATTTTTAACAATAAATGGATGGGGAATGGAAAACTTACATACCAACTGATGAAAACCAGAAAGAACAAATGGTACTTTTCTGAGTTTATGAGTGGAAATTTCACAGAATCATAGTTCCAACCATGAGGTTGGAAGGAACCTCTGGAGCTTGTGTACTCCAACTTCCCTGCTCAAAGCAAGGTCAACTAGGGCAGATTGGTTGGGGTCATGTCCGGTCAGGTTCCGAATATCTTCAAGGGTGGAGACCCCACAACCTCTCTGAGCAACCTGTTCCAAGGTTTGACCATCCTCACAGTAAAAAAGTTTTTTCTTATGCTTAAGTGGAAATGCTGTATTTCAGTTTGTGCCCATTGCCCCTGGTCCTGTCACTTAGTGCCACTGAGAGAGGTGTGGCTCCATCTTCTTACTCCTTCCCCTCAGGTATTTATACACATTGATAAGACCACCCCCCAAGCCTTTGCTTGTTGAGGCTAAATAATCCCAGCTCTCTCAGCCTCTCCTCATACGACAGATGCTCCAGTCTCTTCATCATCTAGCCTTTCCCTTGACTCACTCCAGTATGTCTGTGTCTTCCTTGTACTTGTGAGCCCAGAATAAGACCCAGCACTCCAGACGTGGTCTCACTAGAGCTGAGTAAAGGGGAATAATCACCTCCTTTCATCAGCTGGCCATGGTCTTCCTAATGCAACCCAGGATCCTGTTGTCCTTCTTGCTACAAAGACTCATTGCTGACTCACAGTCAATTTGGTGCCTACCAGGATCCCCAAGTCCTTCTCCGAAGAGCTGCTTTCCAGCTGGTCAGCTCCTAGCCTGTACTGGTGCTTAGTTTAGTCCTCCTGAGGTGCAGGACTTGAATTTTCATCTGTTGAACTTCATGAGAGTCCTGTTGTCCCATCATCTGGGTCACTGACAAAGACGTGAAACAGTACTGGCCCCAGCATTGACCCCTGCAGTACAGCCTTAGTGACTGGTTTCCAGCTGAACTTTGTGCCACTGATCACAACCCTTTGAGCCCGGCAGTTTGTTTGGCCACTTTTCAATTCACATCATTGTCAACTTATCTAGTCCATACTTCATCAGTTCGTTAACGCCAATGTTATGGGAGACAGTGATGACAGTCTTGCTAAAGATAAATATCTACTGGTCTCTCCTCATCCACTGAGCTAGTCATTTTGTTGTAGAAGGCTATCAGGTTGGTCAGGCATGATTTTCCCTTTTTAAATTCACACTGACTACTCCCAATCACCTTCTTGTCCTTAATGTGTTTGGAATTGGTTTCCAGGATTATTTGCTCCATCAGTTCCCATCAAGGTGAGGCTGACTGGCCTATAGTTTCCTGGATCCTCCTACTTGTACTTCTTGAAAATAGGAGTGACATTGAGTACCTCAGCCTTTCTCATGTCCTTCATCAGCAGGTCCCCTGCCCTATTCAGCAAAGGACCCACATTTTTCCTAGCCTTCCTTTTGCTGCTGATGTCCCTGTAGAAGCTCTTCTCACTGCTCTTCTTGTTCCCTCAACAGATTCAATTCCTGGTGGGCCTTGCTTTTCCTAACCCCATCCCTGCACACTTGGCCGGTGTTTCTGTGTTCCTCACAGGTCACCTGCTCCTGCTTCTTGTACGCTTCCTTTTTACGTTTGACTTTTGTCAGGAACACTTTGTTCATCCATGCAAGCCTCCTGTGACCTGTGCTTGGTTTCTTCCATGTTGGGAGGGACCATTCTGGTGCTTGAAGGAGGTGATCTTTGAAAATCAGTCAGCTGGATGTCCAGATGTTAAGGTGACAAAGTACATTCAAGAGAGCTACAAAATATATCTACCGCTTACAGAGTTATAAACCACATTCTCTGTTTCACTGACTGAAGAGACTTAATTCTCGTATTTCCTTCCACTGTGGGTTTTGCAGGATAAGGTATATCAGGTTTGGAAGGGATCTGTGTGCTTTGTGCTGGTTTTTAACTAAACTTTGTCTGCCATAACAGTGTGAATTGCAGTTACAATAAAATTCAGTAGTAAATTAATGAAATATCCTGTAAGAAGAAAATAAGTTGTCCAGAGCTGAACTCACTATTTATGTGACTGTTGGTCACTTTGAATTACATTTTCAAGCATTCAACTCTGAACAGCGACACAAAATGTAGTATTGTTCATTTGTTTTTAATCTCCAAACTTTAGCAAATCTACTTTTAGAAAGGTAATCCTTTCTGAAAAATACAAAATCCTAAGCTCTCCTACCTTGAATCATGTACAGAAAATGTCTTAAATTGTTCACAAATTAAAGGGAATGTATGCATATATATAAAATAAGTTTGTCTGTGTATCTGTTTATAGGTACACGTTTGTATACAGAGATGTTCACTGTTACCAATTCTTGATACATTCTCATGGTGTTTTTCTTAAAGGCTCAGCTTCCAGAGTCAGGTAAATACATGAATTTGTATTTGAATTTTAAATAAAAGCTAGGTCTTGCCTGGCATATTCAGACACTCAAATGCAATATAAACAATGTTTGAAACCAATGAGGATTTCCATGTCTAAATGAGAGGCAAGGACCTAAATGCTTTGTAAGTTTTATAAAAAAACCCCACAAAACTAATAAAGACAGCCGACTTTCAATTTCATTTATTTTAAGCCAATGTCTCAATTTTTTGAAAGTTTTTCACAATTTCTGGCAGGAGTTTCTCATTAACTGCATTGTGATAGGGATATTAAACCCCACGGCAGAGGTGGGAAAATGCTTGGGATGTCTCAAACCCTTGCTTTAATCACTACAGGCCTATCTGAATCAAGGCTCTGCCATGAAATAAAGGAGGCAAGGGAGAGTACAGTCTGACTGATGAGCCAGCAGTAATCCCAGGAAGAAAAGCCAAACATGACAAGTCAACTGGAGCAGTGTCAGGAGAAGGTGAGCTTCTCTGGCACTAAGGTCTTTTCAACCCACACGTTGCTCTCTGAGTACCTACCACTACCCCCAGGCTGACCTAGCCCAGATGCAAGGTGCTTGGTATGGGACTGGAGCCCCTGAGCAGGACCTACGTAGGGGCTGACCTCCTCTGGGTCAGATTCAAACAGCAGACGGAGTCCCTCAGGCTCAGACATGTGCATTTGACAGCAATAGTTAGACCCCATTAAATTTAATTTGTCCCTAAATCTTTGCTCTCTATAAGCATTAATCCTCATGAATGATGGTCAAATAGATAATCCCTTAAGGAAAAAATTTATCTGGGATTAAACTGAACCATTAGGCTCAACTCAGATATGCTACAGCATGTATCCTGGTTGACACAGGATGATTTCTGGAGCTGTTCCTGAGGGCTCAGACACCTGGGTTAACCGGCATCAGCCAAGAGACAGTGAACAGGAGGCACCTCTTCTTGCTCATAGAAAATCATGTCTATTCCCAAAAGTAACACAATATTACCGACAGCTTGTATAGTCTTGTGCAGGAAAATAATTTCTTCTCATGATGAGATATCCATTCTTAGCCTCTGTGCTGAGACTTAAAAATGCAAGGAACACTTCCTATCTTGCCTTCAGTGTTGCTATCAGACAGTAGTATGTACAGAAAAAAAAAATCAACCAGACCTCCTGCTGTGGGAGGACAGGAATGTAGCTATGCTGAGGAGGAAGGTGTATAGTAGGATAGAAATAGGGGATAGAAATTAGGATAGGGAAGGGAGAGGAAGGGAGGGGAAGGGAAGGGAAGGGAAGGGAAGGG